>CM076577.1:1312740442-1313199802 GCA_034641835.2 Pinus albicaulis
GCCAACATCAAGTTCTCTAAACTAAAACATATTATATATATATATATAATAATAATCTATTATATATATATTTTTAAATATATTAATAATTATAATTCAAATTATAATATAATTTACATATAACATAATAATAATATTTTGTTAGTATTTAGAATAGTTTTTTCTCTCTTACAACTATGGTAAATAATTATAATATATTTATTAATATAAATATAAATATCTTTAGTAAATTAATATAACTCTAATATATTTATTAATAATAATAATACATTTCTTAATATAAGTGTTAATATATTTTATATGATCACTTAAACCAAGTGGATAAATATTATAAATCTAAGAGATCAATATTAAAAACACAAGGGATTAATAAAGGGTGAGAATCAATATTTTGAATCTAAAGAATTGATAAATGCACATGATTATTAATATTAAAAACCCAAGGTATTAATAAACTTTAAGGTTTATAATATTGTAAACCCAAATAATTAATAACGGAAGGGATAAACATTATAAACATAAGGGATTAATATTAAACCCTAGGACTAATATTTAACTTGAAATTTTAGCATAAACCCAATGGATTATTAATATTACAAACCCACACGATTAATATTACCAACCAGAAGAATTAGAAAACTCAAAGGACTAATGGTATGAATATAAACGCTTAATAAACCCAAGTGATTAATAAACATAAGGAATCAATAAACCCAACAAACAAATATTAAAAACCTAAGAGATTAATAAACCCTAGGAATTAATATTTTTAACTCAAGGGATTAAGAAACCCACATGATTAAATTATAAATCAAGGGATTATTAATTTTATGAACTTAAGCGACTAATAAATCCAAGGGTTTAATATTATAAACTCAATGAATTAGCAAAGGTGAGGATAAATAATATAAACCTAAATGATCAAAAAATCTAAATAATCAATATTAAAAACACATGAGATTGATAAACCCTAGGAATTAACGTTTTAAACACAAGGGATTATTAATATTATACACCCAACAAATTAGTAAAGAAGAGGGATAAATATTATAAACATAAGAGATCAACAAACCCAATGGATCAATACTTATTAGTTATTATTATTAATTAATATTACTACATTCAATAATTAATATTATTATTTAAATTTAATATCATTAATACTGATATAATATCAATAATAATGTAATAGTATTAATTAATTAGTAATATGATTATTAACCATAAAATAAACATGGTTGACTATGGTTGGCCATGGTTCATTTTGATATTGAGAAAATATTTGTCATAATACGATGTTCGACCGTGGTTGTTGACCATTGTTGAGCATGATTTATTTTCAAATCGAGACAATCTTTGTCACAATGTGACGTTGGACCATGGTTGATTTTGATATTGACAAAAGATTAGTCATAAGGTGACATTGGACCATGATTTGACCATGGATGACTATGATTATAAAACAAATACATTTATACTATACCCAAGGAATTATATTTTTAACTCTATGAACAATAAAAAACCTTTTGAATATGAAACCTTAAATTAATAAATCCAACACATTGATATTAATGTTATAAACCCTATGAATAAATTTATACCCTAGGAATATGAATGCCCTATGAATATGAACCGTGAGATTAATAAACCTAATGGATTAATACTAAAAAACCAAGGGTTTATAAACCCAAAGGAATAATAATAAACCCAAACAACTAATTTATAACCCCTATGTATATAAAGAATTATATAAATACTATAAACCCTTAAAAAAAATATGGTTTACCATTGTTGATTTGAACATTGAGAGAATTTTTGTTAGAATGTGACGTTGGACCAAGTATGACCATGGTTGGGCATTTGATTTTCATATTCAGACAATCATTGTCACAATGTGGCATTGGATGATGGTTTATGATGGATGACAATGGTTGACCATGGTTGATTTTAATATTGAAACAACCTTTTTTATAATGTGACATTGAGCATGGTTGACAACGGTCGACCATGGTTGTCATAATGTGAAAATATGTTTCATAATGCGACATTGGACCATGGTTGACAATGGTTGATTTTCATATTGAGACAATCTTTGCCATAATGTGACATTATACCATGGTTGATAATAAATTATTAAACAATGAACTATGAACACAAGATGTTTGTATAAAAATAAGGATTGAAATTATAAACTCTTTGAATAATATTATACACTAAGAATATGAAACTTTAGATTAATAACCCCAAAGGATTGATACTATAAATGCAAGGGAATAATAAACCAAAGGGATCAACACTAAAAATCCAAGAGATTATAAACCCAAAGGAATAATATTAAAACCAAGGGATCAATATTACGAAACCATTGTATATAAACCCTAACATAAATATTATAAACGCTAGAATAAACATGGTTGGTCATGGTTGACCATGATTATAAACAAAAGGGATATATATCAAATACTAGGATTAATATTGTAAACCTTATGGATAATATTATACCTTAGTATAAATCTTATGGATAATACTATAGACTAGGAAAATGAAACCTTAGATTAATAAACCTAGAAGATTGATATTATAAACCCAATGGAATAATAAACCAAAGTATTAATTCTAAAATCCCAAGGTATTATAGACCCAAGGCAATAATATTAAACCCAAAGTATTAATATTATAAACCCAAGAAATATTGAACTAAAATATAAATATTATAAAGCAGAAAATAAACAAGGTTGACCATGGTTGACAATGGTTCATTTTCATATTATACAAATATTTTCCACCATAGGATGGTCGAGCATGGTTGGCTATTGTTGATCATGATTGATTTTCAAATAGAGGCAATCTTTGTCATATGGCAACATTAGAGCATGGTTGATTTCCATATTGAGAAAATCTTAGTCATAATATGAAATTGAACCATGATTGATCATGGTTGACCATGATTTTAAACCCAAGGGATTTATACTAAGCCTAAGGAATTATATTATTAACCCTATGAACAATATTACACCTTTAAAATAAACCCAACAAATTGATATTAATGTTATAAACCCTATGATTAATTTTATACCCTAGGAATATGAACCCTTTCGATTAATAAAACTAATGGATTGATAGTATAAACTCAAGGAAATAATAAAGCCAAGATATTGATACTAAAAAACCAAGGGTTTATAAACCCAAGAGAATAATAGTGAAACAAAGAATTAATATTATAAACCCTAGGTATATAAAGACTTAGATAATTAATATAAACCGTGAAATAAACATGGTTGACAATGGTTTAACAAGGTTGATTGATCATTGAGACAACCTTTGTCAGAATGCAACATTGGACTAAGGATGGCGATGGTTAATAACCTCAAAGGATTGATATTATAAGCACAAGGGATTATAAAACTAAAGGAATAATATTAAGCACAAGGGATAAATATTATAAACCCATTGTATATAAAACCTAACATAAATTTTATAAATCCTAGAATAAACATGGTTGACCATGCCTAACCATGATTATAAACACGAGGGATATATATTAAACCCTAGGATTAATATTCATAAACCATATGGATAATATTATACCTTAGTATAAACTTTATGGATAACATTATACCCTAGAAATATGAACCCTTAGATTAATAAACCCATGGGATTGATATTGTAAACCCAATGGAATAATAAAGCAAAAGGATAATTCTAAAACCCCAAGGTATTATATACCCAAGGAAAAAATATTAAACCCAAGGGATTAATATTATAAACCCACGGAATATAAACTAAAATATAAATATTATAAACTATAAAATAAACATGGTTGACAGTGGTTTGCCATGATTCATTCTCATATTGATAGATCTTTGTCACAATACGATGTTCGAACATGGTTGATAATTTTAGAGCATGATTTATTTTAAAATTGAGACAATCTTTGTTACAATGCGACGTTGAAGCATGGTTGATTTTCATATTAATAAAATCTTAGTCATAATGTGACATTGGACCATGATTGATCATAGCTGACCATGATTGTAAATCCATTTACCAATCTAGGATTGAGATCCACTCTTGATGGGAGGATGAGATCAATGGATAAGAGGTGAAAACTACAAGTTAGGATGATATAAGATTCAAAGTTCTTATCCAAGGTAAATATTTGTAACAACTCCTGGAATCTTATAGAAGAGGAAGCTTCAAGATAATTTATATTTTTCCTAAATTTCTAGAATTAGTGCACCCCCAACAAGGGGCAACCTGCTAATGATCAGTGCAGGTGCAGTGTTATGAAACCAACTCCAAAAATAGAAGAAAAGAGAGATCAATGCCTTAGGAATAAGTCACTTCGAGGGGGAAAACTCCTTTACATTACATAAATGAACAATTCTTAGATGATGCAAATGAAAAAACCTCCTTCTATTTATAGGAGTCCATGGGGTCACAATATAATCCTAGCTAACCTAACAATAATAATGTAAGGGCACAATAATAACAATATTGGGGTTACAAGGGTACAACAATAACAATAATGGGGTTATAGTAACAACAATAAGGGACTATACTAGTAATATAGGGACCTAACATGCCCCTCTCCTTCAAAAAAAGTGTTGTCCTCAACGTTTGAGTAGCTTCAGATGCTTCAGTATAAAATTCTCATCCTTTCATGTAGAATCTGCAATGGGTAAGTTCTTCCACTTGACGAGATACTCTGAAATTGATTGATTTTGTAGCTGTCGAGTTCTTGTTGCCATGACTGCTTCAGGTTCTAATATGATTTTTCCTTCCTCATCAAGTTTTGGAAATATTGTTTGAACTAAAATTTTGTCACTTATAACCTTCTTTAAGCATGAAACATGGAAAATTGGATGCACTCGCGAAGAAGGAGGAAGCTCCAATTTGTCTGCCATAGTACCAATATTTTGCAACACCTTGTAAGGACCATAGTACTTTGGCGATAATTTATTATCATTCTTAGCTTGCTTGAGGGAAATTTGTTTGTATGGTTGTAGCTATAAAAATAACCAGTCTCCTACATCAAATCTTCTCTCCCTGTGATGTTGATTTGCCTGTTTTTTTATTCGATTTCCTACCAAATTTAGGTTATCCTTTAAGAGCTGGAGAACTTCTTGTTGATGCTCAATGTGATATTCCACTGCTTTAACATTAGAATTTTATCTTAAAGATGATGTGATGGATGGTGGATGATATCCATAAAGTGCCATAAACCATGTCATTTTTGCTGCAGTATGGAAGGAAGTGTTATGCCACCATTCAGTGAGAGGTAGCCAATTGACCCATTGTGTTTGCTTATCAGATACAAAACATTGAAGATATCCTTACAAACATTTATTCACTATCTGAGTTTGACCATCAGATTGAAGATGAGAAGATGAGGTATGAGCTAGTTGAGTACCCAAATAAGAAAATAATTTCATCCAAAAATTTCCAGTAAAAATGAGATCTCTTTCACTTACAATAATCTTTGGGTTTCCATCTAGCTTTTGAATTGTTTCCATAAATGCAGTAGAAACTGTACTTGCTTTAAATGGATGAGATAATGCACAAAAGTGTGCATACTTGGTAAGTCTATCAACTACCACCATGATGAAACTCTTTCCTTCGGACTTAGGTAAGTAAGTAGAATCTAACTGGTGCTACAAGTAAGTATTGCATGTCAAATATTTTCATTGCCTTTCATGATTTCACTGCTACTCTTGCTTTTAATTTTTTCGATTCTTCATTTTTTAGTTTGTTTGTTGGCGTTTGTGCTCAATCTTCATATTTCATGCGTTAATTTGTTGTCACATGTAGAAACTATTCACATTATTCAAAAGTTTTCATATTCCACCATGCGTGCGACAACATCTGTATAATTTTTTCAGATATTTATTTTCTCAAATTCCCATCAAATCCTATTATTTAAACTTATTTTTAAGCTTCCAACAGGTATAATGCACTTCTTGAGCTCGAATCTCGATCAATATAAAAAATTGTGCCTTGATTGACCAAGTTTTCATCTTTAGTGGACTTCTTCACCACGAAGAACTCAACCCTATCTTGAGCGCATGAGCACATCACGAAGGCACAAAGCATTCTTCCTTCAACCTTTTGGCATGCGACAGTGCCCACTGCTTTTCCTTCAGCACATGGGAACATTGTGAAGGCTCAAAGCCTTGCCAACCTCTTCTTTCATCCCTTCAACATGAGACAATGCACCCTACATGTCTCCTTGAGTGTATGATCGAATAGGGAAGACCTGAAGGCCCAACATTTCATCCCTTCAACCCTTCGTAGTGTGCCAATGTGCCTTAGATGATTTTTTCCACTTGATTGAATGCATGAGCTCATTGAAAATCCTTGAATGACCCTATCTATCCCTTCATGTTATGAAAGTGTGTCCTCCTATTTGTCATGCCCATTTTCTCATGCATGTAAGTTATTTTTAGTCGTAATTCATATTTTTTCATGTTCTATCATATTTGATGGCTCTTTGTACATGATTTTCATGTATTGCTACATAGTTTGATTTTTTTAATCTAATATTGTCATTACGAGTGTGTTTCCCTAAACAGGTGCTCATGCTACAAGTATTGTCACCTTGTCTTCATCTATTGGGGCCATGTCACCTCGCAAAGTGACCTCAAAAGAACCTTCAAAAGAAAGCAAGGATGCTTATTTTCTTCACTTAAAATTTTTCAACCCTCAAGAGAGGACATTTATTCTGATCATTAAAATTCAAATGTTGCATCCCATCATGAGAAATATATAATTTGTAATGAATATTTTTCATCGTCCATCAAAGAATCCCATAGCAAGATAGCTTGGATTATGGTCAACCTGATAACATTCTTTATGAAATGGATTTGTCTTTGTTCAGTATTTCTCTTCTATCTTTCCCTACAGGTTTTTTCCATGAATCTCCTACTGCAGACTCTTTAGAAGATTATTTTTAGTGTGGAACCATGTCTCGTGGCATGCTCTCGCATAATTTTCGTAAAGTATTGCATAGTCATAGACCTGGTATATGTTATAAAATTATATATTACAGAGCAATGCAACACATAAAATATGCAGAAAACAAAAGCACATAAAACACATAAAACCAGAGAGACACAGATATACGTGGTTCACCCATTTTGGGCTATGTCCACCCCGAACAACCATTCCTTCCTTTATATTATCCAGCAAAATGAAGAGACACAACCTATAGCAGATCCGTTGTAATATCCTCTGTTCTCTCTCATAGACTCCCTATATATTTCTCACTCTAATAATACACATATAATACACAGCCGCAATATAATACCCTCATACAAGCGAGGGGTTTCCTTCTAGGGAAAAAACCCTAAACTAAACATAACTTCTACCGTCAGATCACCCTCCTAATGAACAACCCAGATTGACTAGACATTACTATACTTTTACAAGGAAATTTTACATCTGCTTTTATCTTCGGGGGCGCTGCCCCCAAAACCCCCTTGCCAGGGGGGGCTCCATAAACCGCAACCTCCCCCCCCTGGACCCCCCAGGCAGCGTAAAATTACGGGTGGCGTTGCCACCCCATTAAGGTACAGGGGTCCAACGCTGTGATACAAAATAAACAAGATAATCATGCTCCACACCCAACATTATATTCTGCTGGAGTTTTTCATTTTAAAGAGTATTTGAAGGTAGTACACCATTATGGTTTGAATTTTTATTTATTTTTAGTTAGTGCATATGTTTGGATTGTTTCTCTTGTTCATTTCACTGCTTGTTGTTTGGATTCTACACAATCATATATTTTGGTTTAAATGTCAGGAGAAACTTCTATGGATGCATCGAAAGTTCCACTTTACATGAACTGACTTTGTCTCATTTAGGTAAGGTTAGGATAGGTTGCAAGTAGTTAGATGCACTGCATTCTTGTCGTTTTTCATCATTCTTTGGTTTTATTTGTTTCTTAATAAAGTCAGTTTTGAGCTTCAAGATGACCTGGCTAATCGTTTGCGAATGGAAAGTCATAATAACATGAAATCCTTGGATTATCTATAACCCTCTTCCTAAATTTGGTTTAACTCTTTCAAGTCGATGATTTTTCAATCGAAAATATGATACTTCAGCCGAGAAGTAAGAAAACCATCATGCCCGCATCTATTTAGGATTCTCATTCCTACTCTCAATATTGTCTATGAATAATTTGTTCTTGTTTATCTATCTATATAAAGTTAGATAAGGGAAAAAAATTTAGTGAACAAAGCATCAGAGGTATAAAAACTGCCTCTGAAGGAACAACCTCTTCTACTCTAAAAAAGGTGGGATCCCTCTTTCGTCCGTGAAAACTAATAAGTGCCTATGAACAATCCTATGAAAAAAGAAATAAAATACAAAGGGTGGAAGAAGAGAAATGATTCTTGCAGAGGGAGGTGAAGCAAGCGACTTCATCAGGGTATTGTCCACACCTGTTGGAAGTGAAGCAATGCCAGAGAAGTAAAACTCACACTTTGATTGGTTTTAATTCACCATACTATATTACCCTTACTTACATCAACGTGTTAATGATATGTCTTGCTATATTTTTGTGTTACGTCGAGTAATGGAATAGGGAATACTATATCTCTAACCAGATAAGAGTGGAGAGCTAAGGTCACCCACTGATTGAATCAATACTTTCCGAATAAATAAGAATTTACGCTTACAATGAACCATTTCAAAGAGGTTGGGATTTCTCCCACAGTGTTGCCAAGTGTTTCAGTGCGACAATGAACCTCCAAATTTTTTTCCCATGTCAATTTTTGAGCCTACATTAATTGTCATTTTAATCCTCCTTGAGTTTTCATGTTGTTTGATTTTTTATTAATATTTTTTCTCATAGTGTCGGATCCTACTAATTAAATGTCTCTTAAGCATCATCACTTAATCATTAGAAGCTCTTAAATTAGTAAGTTATTGGTCAGTTCAACTCAGGATTGTTCTCGACTCAGGAACTTGCCTTATGTCCATGCACACACTCTAAAAGCACTAAAAATCATGGAAAAAAAAAACAAAGGGAAGAAAAAAACTCAAAAAATCAAAATCGCACTCCAAGTTACTAAAGGCACGTGCTCAACTTGAGTGCACTCCTTCGGGCTAAAGAAGTGTGCCCTCCTTGAGCGCACCCCTTCATGCAGAATAAGTGAACCCTCTATGAGTGCACTTCTTCGAGTCGAAAAAATGTAACCTTACTAGATGCATGCATGAGCCAATATTATTACATGTGGGTGCACTCCTAAAAAATATGAGCGTGCTTAACTTCCTTAAATAATCCTTTCATGTGACAACAAGTGGCACACATGTATGAATTAGTTTTGCATGTAAATTTATTTAAATCAACTTAGTTAATCATTCTTCTTGCATAGCCATTCCATCTGTGTTGGGTGCAAAGTTGGCAATAAATAGTCTCTTCATAAACCAGTACTGCAAGTATGTATTGCATGTGAAATCTTTTCATTACCTTTAATTATTTCACTACCATTCTTGCTTTTATTTCTATCAATTATTTGTTTTTCAGTTTTTTTGCCATCGTTTATGCTCAACATTCATATTTCATGTGTTAATCTATTGTTGCATGCAAAAAGTATTCACATTCTTCAAAACCTTTCATATTCCACCATGAGTGCGACCACGACTATATAACTTTTATATATATTTCTTTTCTCATCTTACCATCAATTCTTGTTGTTTAAAATTGTTTCTGAGCTTCCATAGGTAGAGTGCACTTCTTGAGATCGAAACCCGATAAGTCTCGAAAAATGTGCCCTGATTGACCAAGTTTTCCTCTTGAGTGCACTTCTTCAACATAAATAATTGCACTCTATCTTGACTGCATGAGTGCATCATGAAGACATTAAGAATTCTTCCTTCAGCCCTTTGACATGTGAAAATGAAACCTCTTTTTCCTTGAGCGTATGACAACATTATTAAGGCCCGAAGCCTTGCCAACCTCTTCCTTTATCCCTTCAGAGTGCGACAGTGCACCCTACTTTTCTCCTTGAGTGCATGAATGTATAGGGAAGACCCGAAGGTCCATCACTTCATCCCTTCCACCCTTAAGATTGTGCCAATGTGTCCTAGATGATCTTCTCCACTTGCTTGAGCACACGAATACTCTGTAAGGCCTTGAATTTCCTTGCTCATCAGTTTATGTTCTAAAAGTGTGCCCTCCTAGTTTGCATGCCCATTTTATCATGCATGCAAGTTGTTTTAATTTTCATTCATATTTTTTCATGTTCATCATGTGTGATGGATATTTGTACGTGATTTTCATGAATTGCTGCATAGTTAGGTTTTTTTAAGCTAATATTGTCACTATGAGCGTCTTGCTTCAAATAGGTGCTCGTGCTACAAGTATTGTCACCCTTTCATCATCTGTTGGATCCATGCTTCCTTGTAAAGGGACCTCTAAATAATATTCAGAAGCAAGCATTGATAAAAATATAGAAGTTAAAAAGCCAAATATTCCCATATGTGCAAACACTGAATGCTTTATTGATAAAGGTACAAAGGTAACATGGAGCAAGATATACAACACATTCATGCAAGAAAGTTTTATCGAGGACTTAGAAGAGGTGCATGTGTACATCAAAATTAAGAAGTCTATGATGCACAAGATCACATGCAAGTTCCCAGTCATGCCATGTGTGGGGGTGATTGAATGGATCAGTACACATATGGATGACACTTACCTTGTGCTTTGTAGTGAGAGTGGCAGTCAGCTCACCACCTATTTTGGTGAAGACATGAAGTAATATTATAAGATGCTAAAGCCCAATGCATATGAAAATTAAAACTTCTACATGAGGTGGGATACCCTTGAAAAAAGTGACGTTATCAGATCATAGTGTCGAGAACCTGCCACTTTTCGCCATCACCCATCCACAATCTATCTGACAAAGATCCTGAGAGATGTATATCAATATTTAGTAGCCATGTATTGTTGGTTGTATGGGTGTAAGAACACGTAGGTGTTTCAAGAAATTTTTTTATACATGGTCAATATAGTGGTGATACATGGTATATATTTCATTTGGGAAGATATATTATCACATGAGTTGCAACGTCAGGTGCAGAATTCTAAAGCATATTTACGCGCGAACCAGGCACCATAATTTTATATTTCTGCATTTCTCTTAGACGACATTTTTACGTAGTATTTGTTCAAGGGAATGAACTGGAACTGACCCTTGAGGATAAGTTCCTGATTTACTTCCACTGTATAATGTTATCAGAAGAAAGCTTCAGAGGTGTGTATGAAAAGTTGGTTGAACACTTCTTTGAAGTTATCTTTCACATGATATTTCAGATCGATCATCCTTGCATGAATGATCAAGTATTTAAGTATGAAGTAAAAAAACATCTATAAAAAAATGGCATCTCTGTTGTCCGATATGAAAGATTCCCTAGAATACCACAAAAATCACATTTTAATATTTTTGGCCGACTTCTTATGGTTGTGTCACATTTTTCCTAAGATGTGTATTTTAACTAAATTTGTTAGAAAGTGGGAGGAGGTTTTAGATAAAATTATCTACATAATTAAGGGTGTAATATTTAAGTCATGTCTACTGAAAACAAAATCGAAAATGATTGAAATTATGGAAAAGGTATTTGATTGAGTTGGGTATGATAATGCAATATGTTTTTCTCTAAGGAAAACACATCTCGGGAAACTTTGGTTACCCTTTATAAAAGAGACAAAGCCACAACTTGACCTACAACATTTTTATGATAAAATTCCTTACCAAATGGATAATGATCTCTACCAAATCATAGAATATGCGCTCATTTAACTAGTTTTGGCATTGCCTTCTAGTGATCAAGCTGAAATTTTCGCATCTAGCTTAAAATAGAGCAAGCAAAATACCTAGATTTAAGTGAAGCTTTTAATTTAGTGCGGTGTTACACATTAAAATCAACAAAAATGAGAGTATATTTGTGTCTAATTGGTATTAATACTAGAAATACATCTACTATTATTGATGTTGGCGATTCATATAATTTGCTTCAAACAGAGCAAGCAAGATAACTCGATTTTAGTGAATGTTTTCAATTGTGTTGTTGGAGGTACAGAGTGAAAAAGAGGAAATTAACCCACTAGGTCCCTTCTTTCAATATTATACAAACATTTTCCATTATATTTTTTCTCAAATCCATATGGAATGTTTGCGCTTTTATCAAAAACCTCTTATCCATTGTTGATAAACCGTGGGCCTATGGCTACAATCAATATTTTCCAATATTATTATTTCAAATATTAATGTTTTGAACATTATACAAATATTTTACATTATATCTGGTCTCAAAGCCATCGGTAATGTTTTTGCTTTTATCCATTATTGATAAACCATGGGCCTATGGTTATAATTAATATTTTCCAATATATTCAGTCTGGATCCAAATCCAGACTATTTTTGATGTGCATTTGCCTTTCCCATTCATATTCCTATATCTTTGGATGCATCAACGCACAGAGTTGATAATTTGCCACCTCGACATTCAGATTCAAGTATACTTGAGGGGATTCTACATTCCTAGGTAAAGATTTATACATAAATACTTACAAACAAGTATACATGAGGGAAAATTCCTATACTCTCTTAAATACTAGGGTTTCTTCCAAAGAAGTCCATGACTTATAATCATATAAAGAAGTGGCTCCAAGGCCTAATCTCATAACAAACTTCAAACTAATATCTTTCAAGAGAATATCGTGATCTCTCAATAACATGCAGGGGAATACACACCAAAGAATTAATACATTACTCTTAAGCCAATTGACCAAGCTTACTCTATGAATGTTATGCCATCACAACAATATGTAGGTGTGCATGACAACAAAATCCCCACATTTCTCTTTTATTAGTGACTATCTGTCGTTGCTGAGTCATTCTTCATCACAAAACATATGATATACCTGTATTTATTCATCCAGATGAAAAATAGAGTATAATGTATTATCCACATTAATTTCCCAACTTCTAAACCCTGTCACTTACATGAATCCTGACATTAATTAAGACATAAGTAAAGCTATCATGCAATTTTCCTTATATGGATTTAGAACAAAAAAATAAAACTTTCAAATCGTAATATATTACGTTTATGAGAACTAAAGGGATATACGTGTACAAAATAGAATTATAAGAGTTTGGAAGGTCTTGTTTAGTGGTCAAAATCTATAACTATGGAAATTTCACTCATGCATACAAAGGCCTCGTGAACACTCGCAGAATTAGGCATTATCTATTATTCTTTCCAATGAAATTCCAATAAGAAAATTTTAATATTTTTTATTCTTTATATTCAGATTCCAATAAGAAAATTTATCTTCTGGTCGAGAACAAGTGTTTTTTGGCCTGACTACTTCCCATTGATGTCAAATATTTTCATGTTTCTATTGAAATCCAGAACCAGAACATCATGTATGAATAAACATTACATCCTCTGATTATCTGAGCACAAATGAAATTTATTTATGAAATTAATGTTGTTCTAAGAGTTTATATCTATTCCTAAAAATGAGAATGGGTAGAGAAACACAAATGTTACCATGGTTTTTCAAGTGTCTATATGGATAACCATGCAAAAGCATGCCAGAAGGACAAGGAGAATCAAATTCTTCTCTTATGTTACTCGAAGAAGCATATGAGTCCAACAAATAACAATATGGTAGGATGAGTTGAACCAAAGGGAAATGGATTTTCGAAAAAAAATACAACTTCTTCACCTACTAGGTTGAGTAGAATAACTAGGAGTAAAAAGATGAGGCCTTACACAAGCTTTGTCTGATGGAGACCTTCACCTACTAGGTTGTGTTGAATATATGACATGAGTAGAAGGACAAGGAATTATACAAGATTTCTCTATTGGAAACCACTCTTGGAACTATCTAAATCACACTGAAACATCTGCTTGTAATCCATGCAAATGATGGCCAAATTTTTCATTATAATAATTGAATGGGAAAATTTTAAAAAATTAAAAAAATAACTAAAAAATATTCATAATAAATTAAATTAAATATGAAAAATGTGAGATAGGAGCGGAGACCTTGCATTCTACCCATGTACCACCTATGGACTCCCAAAACTATTTACACAGTTTAAAAATTAAAAACTTATCTTCCAAATATTATGGCTTATTTGCTTCATAATCTGTATCTTGTCCGTGGAAATATGAGATAGAGTGTTGTGAAGTCCATGAGCTTTGAGGAATTTTTTTGCATCATTGCAATCTATCTTCAGGATCCAGCCACAGTAAGTCCAAAATTTCGTCCTCATCCCAGTTTTAGCCAACTTGTAATGTGGGCACTTACAACAGTGGGGTGGGGACTTACAATGGTGGAATAATGAGGAATAATGAGCTTGTTGTAGGCCTCTAACGAGATGAAGCCATTAATGTGGGATTTAGTGGATCACTAAAATATCGAAATTAGTATAAACCAGTGGAACAGAGGAAATTATTCAAAATTTTCCTCTTTAAGAGCATTCTAGGTAATATCTGAAAGCCCCGTTGTTACTTTTGTTCCTTGGAAAATATTTCAAAAGTAATGTCTCTAGAAAATTTTGTGGTCGAGATAGGTGGTGTTACTCAGTCAGTTTCAAAAGATAGTTGTCAATAAATAGATGAACAAGAGAGAATAGTTGTGGCTCAAAAAAACTGATATGGATCGAGGTTATAATTCTCTTCTTGGTTGAGGTAAACCACAACAGTTCATGCGACCAGTAAGTTAAGAAACAAATGGATTAATGAACCTTAGCTCATTTACTAAGGCCTATACTCTCGCGATAAGAAATCTATCTTATATAGTTGAAATTGAAGGGCTTGGTTAGCCAATGTAGGAAACTCAACTTTTAATCCAAGAATAAAGAGATAAATTTAAAAATAAGGGCTTGATCCCTCTAAATTACCTCCTTTTATTCCAAGTTGTAGTGTAATCACCAAAACCTTAGAGATGTCTGAATTCCAATGCATGGTTACTTCAGTTAAACCTTCATCTATTTTCTTTCAGTCTTTCCAACGTTTTTTTGGTGTCAAAAAACTTTTCATGGCAACATGGATATGGAAACGTAGATCAAAATTTTTGTTTTTAGTTAGGAAGAAACAAAATATATAGCACACTTTTGTTCTTAGACATCTGAATATTAAATCATTGGATGGTGCTCAACCATTTCATATGAATTCATGAAAAATGAAGACTTGGGGAAGAAATTTGTGTCAAATATGGGTATAGTTGTATTTGGTAATTTTGATCAATTTCTTATAAGAACCCATGTAAATCAAGGCCGTATAATATTTGGGAATCCTCAATTAGATTATGGGAAGATTGCTAGAAAGATGGGAGTTTCTTTCTTCAAGGATGCATATGATTTTTGTGAAGAAGATCCTGAGGTTATATTTCTATGTTCATCTATTATAACAACAAATTTTGTGCTAAGATCATGTGTTGAGGTCATTTCGAACTCAAATATTGAAGAGAAACACATTACTTGCAGATGTATTTTTTTTCAAAGAGTTTCCACGCAATCTATTTTTACAATTACTGCCTCCATAATTTTTTTACGTTATTTGCAGATGTACTTTATTTCAAAGAGTTTCCACGCAATCATCTATTTTACAGGTATTGCCTCCATAATTTGATATTGTGCACCTATCCTATGTCTAGCTTGAGAGAGAAAATGTTGGGTGGAGTTGCCTTCATTTTGTTTATGAAAAGGTTAGGGTTGTCAAAGGAGCAAGAGAAGAACATTGTTATAGGTTTTTTAATAATGGGGTCAACAACATGATCAACCTAGTGTATTTTTTTTCAAGGAGTGGCCTTCATTTTGTTTATGAAAAGGTTAGGGTTGTCAAAGGAGGAAGAGAAGAACATTGTTATAGGTTTTTTACTAATGGGGTCAACAACATGATCAACCTAGTGTCTTTTTTTCAAAGAGTTTCCACGCAATCTATTTTTACAACTTTTTCCTCCATAATGTTTTTACGTTATTTGTAGATGTACTTTATTTCAAAGGGTTTCCACGCAATCATGTACTTTATTTCAAAGAGTTTCCACGCAATCATCTATTTTACAGGTATTGCCTCCATAATTCGATATTGTGCACCTATCCTATGTCTGGCTTGAGAGATAAAATGTTGGGTGGAGTGGCCTTCATTTTGTTTATGAAAAGGTTCAAGTTGTCAAAGGAGTAAGCGAAGAACATTGTTATAGGTTTTTTACTAATGGGGTCAACAACATGATCAACCTAGGCTACTAGCCAGTAAGGTACTATTTTTAACCTTTCACACCTTGATATATTAGTATTCAGTGGAGAATTTAAAGCAAAGAATGTTTAGGTTTTACTCTCTTATGTGTAACTAGCCTAAACTCACCCAAATATATAGAATATTTCCATGTGTCATATTCAGTATTGGATTGCATATATACAAATCAAAAACTATATAATAAGTAGTTCCATTACTTGAAATATGAGTTCATCAAATTAATATAAGCTTCGCAAGAATGGCATGTTGGGTAGAGACAAGAATAACATGTTAGGTGTTTTTGCACATGTTAGGTATTTTTGCATGTAAAATTAAATTTATAAATATATGCAGGCCACGAAAATTCCTTACAAGGAAGATATAAGAATAATTCATACTTCAAAATTAAACTAATTACTATCATATGGACCTGTATTATACAAAACACTGATCCTTTTATGTAACATACACCGATAACTTCACATGGAAATGGCAGGAGTTAAATTTTTTTTATACAAGTTACCCACAGGTAGTTATCCAAATCACTATTAAATATTCCTTACTCATCCTTACATAGAATGTTCACCAGTTCATAGTATAACCTTAGTATAAGAATAGTAAGTTGCTTAACCATTAACAACCTCTATTGTAGTACATTAACATAAAACTGTATGATGTAACCTTGCATTCATTTCATTATTCATGTAGTCATCACATACTTGACATTATGAACATCACAACAAGAAAGGAATCAACATCATCAACTTGACACAATAATCAATCACATTATTGAACACCAATATGCCCTAGAAACCCCGTAGGGTGAAAACCAGCAAACATTAAATTTTATTATTAAATGCTCATGAGGGTGTTCAGCCCCCACTCGATGGCTTATAAGGGAGACCATCCCTTAACCATCGTTATAAATCTTACAAGGAAATATACAAATAGCTAGCTTAAAGGTATTACAATAATTACGATAGCATTTACCCACTAATATTCATATCTTCATATCTTCGTGGCATGGATGTACCTACGATGTACCATTGTACAATGGACCATCCCGAAGCTCGCACTCGTATGCATGAATCATTAGTCATTTACTTGCCACCATGTTGAGCATAATATTTCCTTCTCATAAGTCACCATCATTTCCTGTCATTAATGTCATCTTGATGCCATCAACAAGATTTTATAGCATGATTAGATCTCGTATGCATGAATCATTAATCCTTTACTTGCCACCATGTCGAGCATAATATTTCCTTTTCATAAGTCACCATCATTTCCTGTCATTAATGTCATCAAAAAGATTTTATAGCATGATGAGATAAAGCCTTAATAAATAAATAATCAATCTCATAATATTTCTTTCTCATAAGTCACCATCATTTCTTTTCATTGATGTCATCAACAAGATTTTATAGCATGATTAGATAAAGCCTTAATCAATAAATAATCAATCTCATAATATTTCATTCTCATAATTCATGTGCATACATGAAATATGAATACAATATCAGAACATATTTTCTTCTAACATCACTACCTTAGTGTAAGCAAGTAATTCAATTCATGTCAAAAGAATCCCCACATTATTATGACACTTCTCGCACAAGGTCACATTTGTACAGGACAATTCACTACAATTGTCCAGGAATTCCTTTAATGGAAAATGATACAATGCGCATCCGAGTTACTTTAAATTTAACAAAAGAACGAGCCCTTTAGCTATTGCTTTTGGAGCATGAAAATATAATAAAGCTAACACGTTGAATGTTGTTCCTATGCATGCAATGCATATAGTTTCCAAAAGAGTCTTCCCAAAGAAATTCTTAACACAAGAGAGCTTTTAAACACATGTTTTCTTTTATGTAAAACCAATGCAATTAAAGCATACCAATACAAGTCTTCTTTTTCAAATATTATACTATCAATCTTTCTCAATATAGTCTAACACAACATACTATCTTTTCCCACATAAAAATATGTATATTCTTTCCAATGAAAGGTAATACCAATATTGCATGCATATGCAGAAACTAACATAATAGTTATGATAGCATAAATTACTCACAAATAATTCCTCCTAAATAAACATTATATCTCAATATTTCTTCTATCCATGCAAAGATTATAAATCTCCAACATAATCACTTTTCTTTGTGCATGCAAGAGCTTATCATAATATCTCTTCTTTAACTTACCTAACACATTATTCCCCTCTTAGAACTCTACCATCATTAACTAGTCCTTTCATGTAAAAAATGCATACTTCATTTGCATCAGGAAGTTATAATAACCTAGTTTTGTTGTCTTTATATTTCAAAGCTTCTTATGCTTCCCTTTCAAGAAATTATCATAGATAACCTTCTGTTATGCATAAAACTAGGAAACCATACGAAGGTTAGCTTAACCTTGTATACATCCAAATCAAGAAGTCGACATGCACTCCTTTCAAGAAGTTATTCTTTTCAAGTAACAACAACATATATAAAACAATATAATATTTATTATTATTTTCACACAAGCTTCAACATTATTTTTCCCAAAGAAATAATTATGAGAAAACTATTATGGGTTCTTCATGACTTTTCTTCCAAGAAACTCATTAACTTATTTCCCAACCCATGAAATATATTTAAGAATTAGCCTCTTTAATTTATATTCACTTTCCAGGAAATAACTTGGATTTCGTTATCATTTCATACACATGTACAAAATCTTTTTAAAAAAAACTAAAAAGCAACATATCTTTTATTACATAAGATGCATATGTATAAAGACAAGAAAATTTACTTATTTATGTTTTACTATTGCTGACATCTTTCAAGATACATAGTAGCAATATTTGCAAGAACTCACATGGTTTCTTCTCCACAAAACTAGCATAGTAAGTTTGTCTTTTACCATATCTCTAATAATAATATATTTATAAAAGATTAACATAATATAGTATATTTCTAAAAAATTAACATAATAACAATATTTTCAAAAACTTACGTCATAAGTTTATCTTTTACAATAGTATATATCTAAGAATAAAAGTGACTGTTTTCATACAATTTTTTGTTTCCTTTCAGAAACCTAGATAAAATATTAGTATGCAAAAAATTGAATACTTTTTATTTTCTTTCAAGAATATGCTAAAAAAACTAGTATGAAAAATATTTTTCTTTCAAGAGTACTTATCTTTTAAATTTTGGAATCTCTTAGCCCAACTAGAATAGTGGCCCTTCTCCCATTAGTTCTCCAATAACTTTTCGAACTTGCCATTCCTTTGTGAGAAGAGCGTGATTCCAATTCTTGATAGAAAGATCCAATTAGTAATCGTGCTTCTGACCTTCGCTAGCCAGATTCTTACTTTAGTTAGTGAAAACTTGATAATTGTCTTGCTAATAGCTGGTTTCCCTCAGTTGTGTTCCATATCAAACCTTCGCTAGCCAAAGTCTTACTTTAGTTAGTGAGAACTTGATAATTGTGATTGCCAATCGCTGGTTTCCCTTCGCTATGTTCCATATTCATTTATATTTATCGTGAAAAAGCCATAGCCCCATGTATATAACTAGAGAAAAAGATAGTTTCTGGTGTTCTTGATAAAAAGTTTAATAATATTTTTTTATTAATTCCATGTCTAGTTACATGGTTTTAGGAATGTTACATTTTATGGTTTCACGGTAGCCTTCTTCACAAAGATCTCAACATCCTCTTGAATTTGTAAATTTGTTGTTGGTTTCTTTTGCTAAACAAGAATCAAGTGCCTCCGCAAGTGCCTAGAGGGCATAAGCAAAATAAAAATGCGATCATGCAATTAGGTTAAGAAAGGGCAGGGCTTCAATCTTAGATGGTGGCAAAGTGTAAACGATTAGATGGTGGCAAAGTGTAAACGATGCTGGCAGTTTAGGTGACCGTTGTAATCTCCAAATTTTCCATTTCAAACTTTGAACCAGGGTTTATGGAATGTTGTCTTTTCTCAACCTTCAAAAACTTCGGATTAAAAAACTTACACCAATCTTCATTTAAAATATTTTGGATAAAATAAGTTGCCTGCCCCAAAACAAAAACTTACACCAAACTTCATTTAAAATACTTTCGATAAAATAAGTTGTTGTACCAAAATAAAATCGGGACACGCAAAGTTTACAATAAGAAGGAAAATCTAAAATTTAAGTTAAGAAATTCGAGAAGAGAAATTCTCGACTTTCAACATTGGATAAAGAGTGTAAAAAATTGTGATAAAAAAATTAATTAATAGCTAGTCAACGCTCCAACAATGTAATTCCCAAGGTAAAGACTAATAAGAAAATATTGTTATTTCAAAGTTCCATTATGTTTTAAGCAACTGAAAGAAAGTAACATCATCATTATTCATTACAACTGTATACATGTCACAACATAAATCCTAAAACAAATTTCATGAGTATAAATAAGATAGTGTAACGAACAACTACATCATCTATTGAATACTAATATGATGTTTTGTTATAGGATTGTGATCATCTATATTACATCTAAGATATTATTATAATGTTACATCATATATTATAATTGTATTCATGTTAGTATAACACGCATGATAAATTTCACATGCTATCTTGGTGGGGGCATGAATGGTAATATCATATGATAAATTTGTAAATTGTTTTTAAATTTTTTTTGCTCCATACTAAGAGTGTAATGTACTTAAGTTGGTCAACATTTATAAATATTATCACTAAAAATAAATATATAAATAAATATATACACATTACAATTTCATATTAATATATAAAAATAATTAGTAATAATTATAAAAATAATTAGTAATAATTATACAAATTTTTCTATTTTAATTTTATTAAAACTTTATTTTATTACAAAAAAATAAATATGTAAATAAATAATATACACAATACAATTTCATATTAATATATAATAGTAATAATTATAAAAATTTCTATCATTTTAATTTTATTGAAAATTTATTTAATCTATATATATATATATATGAAAGTTTGTCAATATATTTTAATATTACCCCTAAAAATAAATATATAAATAAATGATATACACAATATAATTTCATATTAATATATACCATTTTTTTTTCATTTTTAACTTATTAAAACTTTATTTAATCTATATGGATAGTGAGGAAAGAGAGTGAGAATAGAGAGTTTAGATATATGTCAAACGCAATTATAACTTTTTTTGTTTTTAGATTTAATTAAAAAATGTTATAAAATTAAATTAAAATAAATATATAGATGTTATAAAATAAAATTAAAATAAATATCTATAGAATATTTTGATTGTGAAATGAGTTATGGTTTTTGAGAATGTGTTATTGATAACCCATAATATTTTAGCAAATGACATATTTACAAGTTAATAATATACATGATAAAGTGGTGGTTAACTTTTTATTATTATTAATTGAGTCAATATTTTAATGTTTACACTCATTTACTACATAATAATATTTTATATAATTTTTTATTTTGACACTTCTTTAATTTAATTTATGAATATTAATTACTCAAATTTACATTTTTACCCATTATTATTATTGATCTTCTTATATATTAATTATTGATATTGATCATTTTATAATAATGTCCAATAAAATATAATAATGATGTTGACATTATCATTACATTGATACTATAAATTTTTAATATATCAGGTTTTCTCTTTTGAATTCTTTTTGTCTTAACTAATTTGTTAAGAACCAGATCCAATAAACGAGAGATTAAATATATATTCAATTTAAACTAGCCTAAATCCATATTAATTTTGGATCTACCACAAAATGAGAAGGATTAAAATTCCTGAAATTCAATCTTCTTTTAAGCTAGAGTTAAGATGGATTTATTTTTTAAACTAAAACTTATATATATATATATTAAATTTACATTTTTTTTTCAATTCACAATAATAATTCACTACCAACCTTACTTGTTTAGTAAACAAAATTATAGTGATCTAGGTATCTTTCTTTCCTTCCTCTTAAATCATAGAAATACAATATTAAAAAATCTCAATTAATCTCTTTCTTACATAAAGTTTGATAGACCTCATTGATTTCAATGTATTTAATCATTATCATCAATATATATATATATATATATATATATATATATATATATATATATATATTCTGAATAATGCTAATTCTATTTATATAACATACTGGTACAAAACTACCTCAGCTTCAGCTGTGTGAGCTTGAAAGCTCGGCTTGATAGCCATGATTAAAAAAAAATCTGGACTGCCCTGAGTGGGAAACCAGTCCTTTAGGAAGAAGTCTAGCCACCTTTGTAAGGGAAACCGGCTTGTTGTCCATACAATTTAACAAAGCAGAAATAGACATACGATAATAGCATTCAGCTCTTTCAGCTGAAGAGTAATACAAAGAAACAAAAAATCTCCCAAGATGATTAAGCAACAATACTGATGTAGGCTGAGGGTCGCGAGGTTCACTGGTCATGAGATGGGGATGGAGGCTCCTTCACAATTCTGCACCAGTACTCATCCCTTCTGTCATCATTTTCTTCAGTGGGCATGCTATCCTTGTTGACGACATCCACCTGCATGTGTTCCTTGCACTGGTCAGAACGCACGGTCCCTGCCGGCGCCTCAGGGTTCAAAGCTTCATCCTTAACCGGAGTGGGATGAGGGCAGGGGGCAAGGGAGGGGATAGGGTTAACTGACTCTTCTTGGAGGGTGACAGTGACAAAAGCAGTGATGACGGGCCTGTTTGAATTCGAAGAGGAATTCTGCTCTCTAGAATGATTGACGAAGGGGAAGGCTGGCAGACGCACGGGAGGCAGGGGAAACGACAGGCATGGGAGGTTCAAAAATGGGAGGCGGGGTGGAATGGGCAAAGTGCACATGCCCAGCTTGACGGGCTCGGCCTCTCAAACTGCGAGTTTTTGGGTAATGAGCCCAAGAGACATCCTCAGAGGAGGAGTCGAAGTCAGAGCTGGTAGAAGGCCAAGGGCAGGTCGCATGACCCCTGCAAGCACCACGATGGCACCTCATCCTGTGGCGGAGCCGCAACATGGACGCAGGGGCAACCTGGTAAGGCCGAAGGCAAGGAGAGCAGGCAAAATGCAAAGGTGACCAATAGGATTCGACAAACTGAGCACAATAATGGGTATTCAAACAACGAAAATCACTCTGGGAAAAGTGATGGCCTGGCAGCATCTCCAGACAACAAAGAAGCGTGTAGCGGTGCCCTGTTTGAGTGCGAGCGCTCGGCTCAGCACAGGCAGGAGGGCAGGAACCACACAGTGGAGGAGGAGAGCTGCAAGAGGCATAAGAGAAAGCCGAGAAATCATGAACAAACACCATCGAAAACCAGATGAGCAGAGTGGGGTGGTGAAAAAGCTAGGTAAGCGAAGTTAATGACATGCAGGTTGGCAGATTAAATGCCGCGTTAATGGAGTTGCACGTGGCCATATGGCCACCCCACGTGAACTCCATCGGGAGTCGCCAAGGGACTAACGTCCCATTGCCCTTAATAACCATCGACATCCGGAAATTATCATCAATATATTAATGATAATACCAAAAATTATATTTTTAATTAATATTTATTATTTAAAACTAAAATACATCATTTTTAAAATTAAAATATCTATATATTATTTTAAAAAATATATAATAACAACTACCTACTATATATATAATATTGGTGTTAATGAATGATATTTCAGGAAGGAATTCCGGAATTTGGATTCAAATGTGGAAGGAAAGAAGTGACTAAATATCTGTCAATGGTATTATGGCGTGTATAATTTAGCGATACAAGTGGGTTTGATTGGTTTACATTATAAGCTTAAATAGTTAAAGGATATTTGACATGGATCTCGATCCATCTAAAGCTTTATCTATTACTAAAGGGCCAGATACAACTATCAGAGTTAGAGAAGAATAGTGAGTTGCTTAATAACTTCTAGATTCATTTGGTTTTCTTTCACCCTCTATCCACTGGATATATCAATAAAATGTTAATCACTATTTTTCTATTAACCATCATCATCATTATCAATATTTATTAATTAAATTTAATTAAAATAAATATTATTTTTTAATTTAAATAGTTTGAATGAATGAATTTTAAATTTATAAATTATTTAAAAAAATAAACCTATTAACAAAATATATTATTAATTTTCATGAATTTTGAATTCAAAATTATTTTAAAAATATATACATATAAACAAAATATAGTACATATAAATACATAAGTATTCCTAAAAAGTTTGGATGTAATTTTTAAAAATCAATATCATTTTTTTAAATACTGAAAATTATTTATATAATCTTTATTGATATAAATTTAATATTTCAATGTGTACCAATATTAATATTTAAATAAATTTGGCTTTGTGAGACTCAAAAATCTTTATGGTCCATTATGATAAAAAGAAAAGATACATTTTTAATAGATGATTGTAATCTTTGGGTTAATAGTTTTTCACATTATTTTTTATAAAATATATAAATTTTTTATATATAATTATGTTAAATAATATATATATATATATATATATATATATATATATATATCTCACAAAAATAAAAATATTAAATTGTTTCTTTTTGAAATGTATCATTGCTTGATCTAAATAGAGAGATAAGGATGAAAGGAAACTATAAAACTTTCAATTTAGTGGGGTATGTGAAAATTTTTATTTTTATTTTTCATTTTACCCAATGAAAGTTTTCATAGTGTGGAGATGTACAAGAAGATTTCATTTGGAACAGTGGGAAGGTGCACCTTGTAGAAATGATTGAGGAAATAGAGCATAATGTAGATCCACAAAAAGATACAAAGACTTTGTCTGTATTGTTTTTACTGTTGTGATCAAAATATAAAACTCTGCATACAAAACTATTAAATATTTAATTCAAAGTTTATTTTTTCTAACAGACTGCATATATGGTTAGGTGACACCAAAATTATAGAAATCATGGATGATACATGGTCCACTTTTATCAAATTTCACTATCGAAACTTTATCCAAACTTCATGGTTGTTTTATCTTAAATAAAAGATAGTTCCATTGGGCACTTGTCCTTATTTATTAGATTAGCAAAGTTTCCTTGTTTTTGAGATCGGTATTTTCATTTACATATTTGGTTTGCAATAAAGACCTCATAAATCTTATCTTAAGAATTAAGAAAAGATTGAAAATTACTATTAAGTTACTATTTTGATTTCAATGATTAAAAGTTAGTTTAAAGTGGAGAAAATACTTTCCATTTAGGTTGGAATTGATTTTAAACAAATAAAAACTTCAGAATTTTTGTAATGTAAATTTGATGAGGATTAATTGTTTTTCAATCAATTTTTTCTTTTTACATTATTATATGTAAATATTTTATAACAATTAAAAAATAATTTTTAAGAGAATTATAATTAAAGAAAATAATAACTTGTTAGTCTAGCTTTATAACACTAAAATAACTATATATAAAATATATGTAAAGAAATATCCAACTAAAAAGTGCCATAACTTCAATCTTTCTCCATATATATATATATATATATATATATATATATATATATATATATATATATATATATATATATATATATATATATATATCTTATCTCCATTTAATCAACCAAAAAGATAAAACCACTCCAACTAATCCTATTATTATTATGTAACTTAACTTCTCACGTATCATGTAACTTAAATTCTCTTTGAATTACTCATTGAACAATTTATAATAACCCACTTAAATTCTTAAAAGTCAAATTCTCAAATTCCAAAGTGCATCCAAACTTTGAAGTTAGCTCCTGGATTGTTAAATGTTAGCTTAACCCTAGTAATATGTGTATGGTATCATTGTCTACCATTTTGGAAATCGAAACACTTACCATTTAGTTTGATTTTTATTTATTACCATATATAGGTACTGTCAGGGCTTGGGATTTTGCCTATTTTTAAAAACTAGTACTTTTTTAGTGTGATTTTATATTAAGTGAAGATTTGGTATGGAAAAAAATAGACTCTTTATATTTGGAAAAAATTTGGGAGTATACATCTTATAAATACTAAATTTTTATTTCTAAGTATACAAAAAAATCATAAATTCTCTAATATTAATGTTTAATGGTTAAAAAGTTATAAAAATTTTAAATTAAAAATAATTGAAAAATACTAAAAATAAAAAACAAGATCAAATTTAATAATATTACATAGTGAAAAAAATATAAAATAAAATTTGTTAATAAAAAAATCTTAAAAAATTAGATATGAAAATTCTCACATATCTAAAAAAAATTCATTTCTCAACTATTAAATAAACTCATATAAACTTAAATAATATTAAAAACTACTTAGCAATTTAAAAACTATTAAATTATGTAACATACATTTATGCAACACTGATATAAACCTATTAATCTTTTTAGTTATACTGCATTAAACATAAATTCTTCTAATTATCAGCAATGCTCACAGTTTGGTGGACAAAAACTCGTAATCAAAATCTAGGGAGATACAATTTCAGAATGGACAGGCACCCGAAAAGTCGAAAAAAAAAGTTTGGCGTAAAAGAAAATTAAATTTGTGTGAACATGTTATCAATTTCTTTAAAACAGAAATATTTAGTTTTCAAACCTTACCGTACGGTATTCAAACCTGTGTATTAATCTGCGAAGCTAATGGTATTATCGAATTTTTGTACATTTCATGTTAATTTGCTTGAATTTGGTAACTATAACTATTAAGAAAATCTTACTTGAAAACTATTTTGTTTGCAAAATTTAAAAGTAGAAGGTGAACATTGGTTTTGTCTATTGAAACTAGAATTTCTTTAGGCAAATGTTTTTTTCCTGAAATCTAATTACAAGAACATTTGAATAGTTTTTTATGCTAAAAAAATATTTAACATTATCATTAACTTTTGGGCACCCAAAATCATAAAATTACACACTTAGATTTCCAAAAATTTCTACTAATATTTTTACGAAATCTACCAAAATTTCCATTCTTATGACCTCGTTAAGCTACCGCTTTATGATTCCTTACTCCTTAACTCGTACCATATGGATATAAGTGTTAATGTGATAGGATTCGTAGTAGTAGATGTGTTATTAGATCAAATACTGGTTATACGGCAAATACGTGCGACAGCCCATCAAATTTCAGACATGTATCCACATGCTTATCTCTCTCTCCAATCACAAATATAAACATGTTTCCTTCGATTCAACAATTATGCCGCACGCGTTAAAAAAAGAGTGATCTCATTGTACGTCATGATATTGCTGATAACATGCTGTCCTGTTGTCAACGTCCACATTTTTAAATCACAGATGACATAAGTGCAATTTATTTTTTGAAAGCACGGATTGATTAATGGGCTTTTTGGACATTGTTAAGAGAATTGGGATGGGTGCAGGCTGCAGTGGTTTACTGTATAATGGTTTGGAATTTCATGATCTTGGCTAAAGCTTCATACGTTTTCTTGATTTAAAGCTGGACGTTGCTTTGACGTGTTAGAAGCTTGTCAATTGCAATGACTAGGGATAGATTGAGTACCTTGGATAATAACTTACTCTCTTCTCATATCCTCCCCAAACTTTCCTTGAGAGATGCAATTCGCTGCTCTCTGCTCTCACATAGGTGGCGATGGCTTTGGACCTCATTACCCCATCTGAAATTTTCAGAAGACTGTTTTACCCGAAAAGTAATTGATAATATTCTCTTCTTTCATTCTACTGAGCTTGAAAGTTTGGAGATTTTCGGGTTCTATTCTGACAAAATGTTGTGGAAATGGGTTAATTCTGCATCCCTTAAAAGAGTGAAACAAATCAGTATTAAAGTTAAAAATCTTCCCACCTCTCTATTTTACTGCGACTGTATCACAGTTTTGAAGCTTTCCTGTTGGAAATACACACAGAAATTCACACAGCTACCGCTTCATTTTCGCGGTTTCAGATACCTTATAACCTGTTCTCTAAAAGGCATCTGGACCGATGATGGTATCCTTGAGCAGCTTGTAGGAAAATGCCCTCTTCTTGAAAATTTGAGAATCGAACATTGTAAAGGTCTTAGGGATTTGAAACTGTATGCTGTCAATCTCAAGTATTTAGGGTTTCAAGGAAATTACACTGCAAAGTCTTTGACAGTGAACTGTCCGAAGCTGGTCGATGTCAGAGTACTGCATTGTAGGTATACATTGGATATGAAGCTTCAGTCATGTGAGGCTCTGCATTTTCACACAGTGAATGACGTGGCGCTTCGATGCCTTTCGACTACGGACTCGTTGAAAAAAATTACCCGTTCTGGCTCGCGCATGCATGTGATTTCTCTAGCAGTTCTTAGTCGTTTTCACTACCTGGAAGAACTCATCATAGAAAGTATGGAGAAGGTAAATACTTGAACAGCTCTTAGCTTTCAGCTTCAGTTTTGAGCATCTTGGTTTCATTTTAGGGATTTACAATGGCAAAATTTTCATGGCAGAACAGGTAGCAGGGTCAGAGGCAGCAAACTTAATTCTTCGCCTGGAAAACCTAAAGAAGGTGCACGTAAGGGTTTCAAGCTATAATGGGGATGAAGTTGCTCTGATCGGTTGCCTTTTAAGAAGTGCTCCTTCTCTCCAAACAATGACACTTGCATTACCCAGTTGCCCTCAATATATCCATGAGCAGAGATTCTTAAAGCAGCTTTTGGGTTTGAAAAGATCTTCTAGAAAAGCTTCGATACTTGTAACAGAAAATCATAGTGAATACTGCGAGGGGTGCCAGCGTTCTTCACACGACGAAGATGATGTGTCTTCATCATTAGCTGGTGAAAATGATGAAAATGACCCTCTATGTAGATAACTAAAGATTTTCCAAAAGCATAGAAACAATTTTCAAAGGAGGCTTGAGGATTGAGTTGCTATTTTGGTACTTTTGATTGATTATTAAGCTCAGTTTTTGCTTCTATAAATTGTGGTTTTTAAAGTCAGTCATTGCAACATCAAAGTTGAACAATCAGCATATATAATGTTCCGTCACATTATAAGTTTAACAGTAAGGCTTACTGCCCTGTTAGGTTTCCTTTCCATTTATCATTTAATATCTCGTTAATGCATTTATCATTTATTCATTAACATAATTACTCTCTGTAAGAGTGAGCTTCTTTTGGCATTATGCATTCATATTCTTTTCCATTCATAAATTTTGCAGTGACAGCGTTTGATCCTATTTTTTCTGTCTGCCATGGACAAATGGTATTTAAATGTTCGCGCCTTCAAACTATGCGCATTGTAAACAAATTTGGGTCTTCGTGTAGCATTTTGCAACTATTAGAGATATGGTTTAATATGATTGCAAATTTTGGAGATATCTAGGAATTTGATAACCAGAAGTTAAGACAATTGTGTATTTAGTTTCGTTACTTATCAGATTTCAAAATATTTAGAAAATTTACAATCAAAATAAATACCTCATAATTGCTTTGTTACCAATAGGATTTCAAAATATTTCAAAAACTTACCATCAAAACAAAAATAACCAATTAAAAGCTACATACTTTATAATCATTCTCATAAAAAGCTGTTATTTAAGGCACTGCATTGTTTTGAAAGGGCAAATTTTATTTCCGGTCTATTTGCCATTAAATATTTCTGGGCATATATTGCTCATTATTAGATTTAAACTAATTTAAATTTAACTATAAAAAGTATATCTCGAGCAACACTTAATGACCAATAGACCAAAAAATAAGTTTTGCCATTTAATGACCAATATATCAAAAACTAAGTTATGCCAGTGGTTGGACAGGACACTCAGTTCAAGAGGCCGTTAGGGCATTTCTCGGTTTTGGAGAAGCTGTTATTTAAGGAGAGACAAAAAATTATTATGATTAAAGAGACAAAATTTGTATTCATCTTTGATGTTTGTATTGACCACGTGCACCATTTTCTTATATGATTGTAAGGGTGCATAACTTTTTTTATATTTTGAGTCATTCAATTTTAGGAGTTCATTGAAAAACCTAGCCACTAAATTGATCCTCAATAAGTGTTGGGATATGCGGCATACGCTAGCCTCTGCTTTTAAATCCCGTCCGTTAGATGTTTTGACCGACTTTGGGGCATGATTACGCAGTATTGTGAATTGCGCATAGTATTATTATGCTGTGTGTTGAATTGCATCTACAGATAGGCTGCCCTATATTACGCAGCATTTTGAACGGCTGATACCATGATTATGTTGCATCTTGAATTGCATTTGCATATACAGATGGGCAGGCCATTATTATTGTTTTTTCCTGCTGATCTTCATATTAAAAAGAGAGATTACGTTGTATCTTGAATTTATTAAAAAGAGAGATTATGTTGTATCATGAATTGCATTTGCATATACGTACAGATGGGCAGTCCACTATTATTATTTTATTCAGCAGAAAAAGACAGATCTATATTCAATATTAAAAAGAGAAATTACATATTTCCAGATCAGAGGATAAAGATAAAAGAAACTTTCCAGAACAAAGTTAAAAAGATAAAAGAGACCAAACAAAGAAAATTTCCAGAACAAAGTTAAAAAGACTTTACAGAGCAAATATTAAGACGTTACATTTCATCCAACATACTAAAATTCAAAGCCAAAACTATGAGACAAGAAATTCAGGGAAACATTCATCAAGTAGTCAAAAGAACCCTCTTGAGATATGGATCCATCGATCAAAAGTACTAAAAACATTATGCTAGGGAAACTCTTATTATTGTTATGCCGGCAATTGTAAGTGGGTAATGGTTGCAAGTGAGTTTTTTTAATTGATATTATTAATAATGATATGTATATGGGGATAAAATATATACATTTCTATTGATGATGATGATGATGATGAGAGCTATAGGTGGGTTGGCTTAATAGGTAAAAAGTATTGGAAGTGTGGATATTGGAAGTGTGGGAGATGGTAGGGAATTGAGAGTGAATGTCATTAAGAGTGCTGAAGTCTAAAAGGAAGTGTTTTTCATCTTCCCCCTGTTTAGAATTACAAATCTCAGAGATTCTATAGTTCAAAGGGGTATTGGACATAGACCACCTCCACTTCTCACTCTAAGCTCATGGGAATTAGTTCTCATCTTAGGGATGTTCATGTTTTTCTTATTGTTGGACAACACAAAGAGATAATTCTGAGTAGCAAGGGTGGGGTTGATCACTTCCTTATAGTATTTTAGGTTCCTTTTACCGTTTAGCTCTTGATTCTTCCACACCTTGTCCTCAAACTTGAGGTAATAGTATCTTTTATATTACATTTTCTTACCATACGGAGGTCCTCTTTAATACCTTGATGGTTGAGCCAGGACTAGGCATTTTCTACCACGTGCCCTTGACGCGAAGGTGAGGGTTTTGACTAAGTTAGAAGCAATTCCATGTTTTGAAGATTCTTCTTATACATTAGATATCTAAACATAGTTGTACTCTCAATGGGGAACAAATCAGATTCGATCAAGAGAATAGGATAGGGAGTATTTCCTTTGATCTTAAGGTTGTAGGTGATGAATTGTTTTTGAATCATCTCAATCTTCCTATGTGACTCTCTGGATAAACTGCAACCCCAAACTTCACATCCGTATTTTATTCAAATATCCATAAATTTATCAATATATTAATATTATTAATACAAAGAATGACATAATTCAGGTTGTATGATAATTTTTTTATAACAATTGGATTTTTTTATTTTGTAAAATCTTGATTAATAAGTGTTCTAATGTGGATTTTGAAGATAGAAATAGATTCAACGCAGGTGTAGCTTTTAAATGAATTTCTTGGTGTTTCCTACTCACTTTTTGGCGGGCTCACAAAATTTTTGGCCAAATATTGATTTGTGTTGCTTAAGGTTTTTTGAGTGCATAAATAGGTTTAACACCTTCAAAAATCCATAGGGCATTTTGATTGTGAAGAGTTGCTTTGTCAAACTTTGATTTCAATGAATCCAATCCATATAGGGTTTTAGACAAATTGGATTAGAAAATAAACTCGAAAATTAAAAAAACAAAAAAAAAAACTAATCAACTAAAATTCAACTTAGATTTCCAAAAATTTCAATAAATTTTTTTCCATAAATAAGACAAAAAAGCTATACTTTTAATAAAAAATTATTACCTACTTAAATTACTTTAAATATATGTACTTTGTAAATATTCACAATCAAATTATTACTTAAATCTACCATTAAATTATATTTTAAAATTATACTTTTAAATATACTTTCAATAGGTATAGATTCCATTCTCCAATTAGAAAAACAAACCATAAATTTTAAGAACCAAATTGTTAATTAAATCTAATGTGATTCATAGAGTCCGGAGACAGAATTCATTTACCTCGTTAACTTTACCTATCAACTCTAAACCAATTTCAGTAAATTTTCCTATCATATTTAAAAATAAAATAAAATAATCGGAAGCAAACCGATTAAAAAATATTGCCATTCAAATTATGAAAATAGATATGTCATGTGTGGTCATAATATGCATTGTAAATTTCCAAACATTGTGTTAGTTTTGGTTTTTTTATTTTGTTAAAGACTAATATTTCTCATTATTAATAACTATATAAATAATAATAACTATATTATTTTATATTTATATAAATATACTTATGATATTAACATTATTTTGTATATTAATACAATATTAATTATTACATAAAATTTTAGTTATATATTAATAATTATATTTAAAACTAAAATATAATTCACATCTAACCTAACAAAAACATTAAGTTATTATTAACATTTCACCATTATGTTATAGTCTTATATTTTTAGTTGAAGTGTATTAATAATATTAATACATATACACATTATATTTTAAACTAAAACATATTTTTTTTTTCTAAATAAGTTTAATCTATTGAAAATCAGTAACAGATATGTACATCACGAGTAAACCAGGACAAGGCCTGAGTAGGCCTGTAGAGCAAAAAGTCAAAAAAATTGGCACTGCCCATTGAGGGAAACCAGTGCAGATAAAGTTTCATCAAACAGGCCCACACAGGGGCAATGTTTAAGTCTAGAACCATACAATGACAAATTTGGAAACTTAAGACAGTGCCATAGCAAAAAAACAAAAACCTGGGGCTGAGTAAGATCACTCATCCGGTTCCTCTTCCTCGACTCTGCACCAAAACTCATCTGGTTCTCCATCAGAATTGTAGAGGTCCGCAGTTGAGTGAATGATCTTGTCAGCAGCAGGGGTGCGCAGTCCATCACCCGGATGTTGCTGGTGCGGAGCGTTTGCCTTTCCCCGGTCTTGAATTGCATTCGGCTACCCTTCCTGTATCATCTCGATATCCACATTCATGCCAATGCCCTGTCCATCAACATCCTCTGTGCTGGCTCTGTTCCGTTCGGACATATCTTCATCCTTCTGCCCATCAAGACCAGCCCGCTCTTCATCAATCTGCACACCAAGACCAGCCCGCCCATCATCATATGGGGACTCTCGGAATACCATAGTGACAGTGGCTGTTATACATGGGCGATTCAAAGCACTTTGAAAAACAAAATGCCTGGTTTGAGAGTGAGCCGGAGCATTCTGGCCGAAGGTGTTCCAGCTTTCAGACCTAAGAATACGACCACGGGCAACATGAGATGTGCTGGCCGAGCCAGTAAAGTCCGCAGCCGAGGTACTAGAAGATGGGGAGGAGCGCCTGTACACCCTCCTGGAAGGACCCCGACGGCATCTCATTCTATGCCTTAAACGAGGCATACTGTCAATCGTAGCAGGAAAGCTTGGGGAATGCTGAGAACCAAGCTGAGCGTTGGTGGAGTGAGAGAGCGTGGGAGCTATGGGGATGCTGAGCAGATTCTCAAGCCAAATCCCGGACTGATGCATACAGTTACCAGCGATGGAGAAATGAATATTGTCGCCCAGGACAATGCAGCCATGAAGTTTGGTGCGCTTGCCTGTGACGGTGCGCTCGGAGGAGAGCCTCACGGTGGGCGAACAATACACAGCATAAGGCCGAGGGAAGCTGCTATTAGCATGCTTGTTCTCCATTCTGCTATCAAATACCTCGAAGCTGTTGCCGTCCCAGCATATTAACTGCGCCATTGAAGGAGTGATTTCCAGATCTTTGTTGCCTTGCATAGAATGATCTCGAATAGCGTTTGGAGAATTGTGAATCGTGCCCCTTAAATTTAGACATAAATGTCTCACGCCGGAGTACATTCGCCAGACAGTTGCCATGCGGTGAGGCCATCTGCAAACCTTAATGCCGCCTGGCTCCCACATGGTTCCTATATTAGTCACCCGCATCCGGGTTTTCTGCTTCACTATGGAGCAGTGCGTAGTATTCTTGTCGTTGTTCCTCATTTTGAAAAATCTCAGGTGTGCCTGTGATAAGGTAGTGTTCACTGTCAACTCCAGCATTGGCTAGAAGATCGGCCACCTTGTTCCCGTCCCTTCTTGTATGCTTGAAAGTGATAGCCCTGTTTTTGAGGATCCAATCCTCAATGCTTTGCAAGCGTGTTTCCAATCTCCAACTTTGGGCAATTTTCTGTGCAGGGGCGCCGTTGAGAAGCTTTTTGGCCATGTTAATGAGGATTTGAGAATCCCCTTCAATCTCCAGAGGATGAAGGTTTAATTGTTGAGATAGAATCAAACCCTGATGGAGACCTTCAAGTTCAGCCGAATTGTTTGTGTCCCAACCGATCTGGCCCATATATATGACTGAGGGAGTACCTTTGTGGTCTCTGATAATGCCTCCGTACCCAGCTTTGCCTGGATTACCTTTGGAAGCTCCATCAAAATTGAGTTTGAAGGTGTGCTCCTGAGGGGGAATCCATATTCTCTTGCTTTTATCATCTTGAGGTGTTTTACTTCTTGGCTCAGAATAGTGAAGGTTAAATCCCCAATTGTCCCAGATGGTTTTTTCCTTGGCCGTGGTGGGGAGATCATTTGTATCCCAGGAGCGCAAGTGGAGGGATTCTTCTAAGTTGTGAAAGAAGGTTTTCCATATAGCTTCCAGAGGAGTGATTTGGTCTCTGAAAATTCGTTTATTGCGCTCCTTCCAGATGGACCATAGAAGTAGCCCCGGGATAAGGCTCCAAAGGTGGTTGAGGAGGTCACTGGTGTAGGGGTGCTGATGTCATTCTCTAATGGTCTTGGTTAGATCTTCAGAGGGCCTGCAGCTACGTTGGCATCGAAAGCTTGCTTTTTCCCATAGTTGTCTTGCTAAAGGGCATTCATTCAGTAAATGTTTCTGCGTTTCTTCTTGGGCCCTACAATTGAGACAAATTGATGGGCCTTGAAAGCCTTTTTTGATAAGGTTATCCCATGTAAGAATTTTTTGATGCCCGAGAAGCCATAGGAAAACTGAAACTTTTGGCCATATCCATGGTTTCCATATTTTATCCCATATAGGATCCTTGGGTCCGAGGTCATGAGTTATTAATCTGTAAGCTTCTTGTGAGGAGAAGGTGCCTCTGGGCATGTAACCCCATATTTATATATCCTGATGCGGAGAGACTCTGGTACTTCGGCGTTTGAGCTCTGCATTTAGAGCTGCCTGATCCTGTTCCTCAATGTGTTCCACAATGTGCTCCGCCAATTTCCATTGTCGATATCCCTGTATTTCATTAGCTTCCCAATATTGGTGAACCGTTTCTGTTTGCTGTCTGTCCCAGTCCGGTCCTGGGGGGGGGCTGTAAGTGTTAGTGATCTTTGGGAATTGATCCCAAGCATCTGTCCAGAATCTTGCATTTTTCCCATTTCTCAGTTCCCAGAAGCTGTGCTTCTGGATCAAAAGAAAGTGCTTTTTTAGCTGCCATCCAGATAAGAGAACCTTTCTCCGTGGGTGTGAGCCTTATTAGTTCCTCCGGAGGTCTGTGGTTAGCATATTTTGCATTCCAGATAGTTGCCCAAGGTTTGCTAGGGAACTTTAGCCAATTCCACCAGATTTTCGCTCCCATAATCTCATTGTTGTGGGCCGGATCTCTTAATCCTAATCCTCCTTGCACCTTAGGCTTGCAAACCAGAGACCATTTGACAAGAGCCCATTTGTTATGAGAATCCTTGGATCCCCATAAGAATTGCCTTTGTAGAGTTTTGATTCGTTTTAGAACCCACTTGGGAGCAGCCAAGATAGAGAAGAGGTACAGAGGCAGGGCTTGTAGCACAGATTTTATTAGAATGACTCGACTAGCAGTGTTGAGAGTTCTGTAGGTCCAAGACGAGAGGCGAGCATCGATTTTGTCTAGAAGATCTCGCCAAGAGGAATGTTTTAAGGCAGAGTCTATGAGGGGCGCACCAAGGTATTTCAAAGGTAAAGAGGCAATGGAAAAGCCGAGAATACGTGCAATAGCTTTTTGAGTGATGGGAGGTGTATTGAAGAAGAAAAGCTGGGATTTAGCAATATTTATGCATGCTCCTGAAGCATCAGAGAAGTCGAGCAGAAGAGCTTTGAGACGAGTGGCTTCCTGCACAGAAGGATAGCCAAAGACCATATTGTCATCAACGAATTGTTGGTGTGTGATAGCAGGGGAATGGTGAACAGAGAGGCCCTGAAGATGTTGGGAAAGGAGGGCGCATTTGAGGTGGCATCCCAGGCCTTCTGCCATTAAAACAAAGAGGAAGGGAGAGAAGGGGTCCCCTTGTCTTATGCCCCTAGTGGGAGAAAAAGGACGAGAGGGGATTCCGTTGATTAAAATGGAGAAAAAAGCAGAAGAGATAAGATTATGAACCCATCTGATCCAAGTTGGAGAAAAACCAAATGCAAGTAACATTTTCTGGATGTATGTCCAACTTAATCTATCAAAAGCTTTAGATAGGTCAATCTTGAGCATCATACCTGCTTGTTTAGTCGATTTTAGGGAGTGTATGACTTCATGCGTAAGGATGATGCCGTCCAGAATCTGCCGCCCTTCCACATATCCAGCTTGCTCCTGCGAGATGAGAAGAGGCAAGAGCGGTTTGAGTCTGTTTTCTATAACTTTGGAGATGATCTTGTATATTATGTTGCATAAAGCTATAGGTCGGAATTTGTCCGGAGTGCAAGAATCCTCCTCTTTTGGTATTAAAGCTATAAAGGTAGCATTCAACGATGGGAGGAGCCAATGCATTGAGCGCGATTCTTCAACAACCCTCCAGACTTCTTCCCTTATCAGATCCCAGAATTTGTGGAAGAAAGTGGTGGTGAAGCCATCTGGTCCCGGAGCCTTCCCTTCTTTAAGTTGATGAACTGCCGTGTCAACCTCCAAGTGATCAACAGGGCGGAGCAGGAGTTAATTATGCTCTTCAGTAATTAGCTGAGGGATATTCTTAGTAATCTTTTCAATGGCCTGTGCTCTGTCCTGTTGTGGTTCTTGAAGCATTGCTTGGAAATGATTGAGGAGAACCTGTTCTATCTGCTCATGTTCTTCCACTTTCTCTCCTTCTGTATTCTTGATGAAGGTGATGTTGTTATTCATGCGTCTTTGAATGGTTGATCTGTGGAAAAACTTAGTGTTTCTTTCTCCCTCTTTCAACCATCGTATGCGTGATTTCTGCTTCCATAGGATTTCCTCCTGCTTAGCTCTTTCCTCCATCTGCATTCTGAGCTATTGTTCTTTTTCCAGGTGTTGATCTGTGCATCCTTCTAAAATAATTTGTTGCTGGAGGGCGGCCATCTCTTGTTGAAGCTGCCGCTGAGCTTGGAAGATATTACCGAAAGTGGAGTGGTTCCATAGCTTGATTTGACCTTTCAGGTGTTTTAGTTTTTGTTGGAATTTGTACATTTCCGACCCTTCAGGCGAGACAAAGTTTTTCCATGTTGAGGTGATGAGGTCCTTGAACGCATGATGATTTAGCCAAAAGGCTTCAAATCTGAAGGGGCGACGTGAAGTTTGACCCATTCTTAGCCATTGAAGAGAGATTGGCCAATGGTCAGAACCCTGTAGAGGGAGGATAGCCGCAGAGAGATCCCCCCCTATGTGAATTGCGTTGTCTGAGATTAGGAATCTGTCCAGCTTGGAGGCTATGTGCTGTCTGCCTGTGCGCCGATTGCTCCATGTGAATGAGCCATTGCAGAATTGCAAGTCTATTAACTGTTGATTTTGTATGAAATCTTTAAACAAGCTGCTTTCTATTTCCAATTTGTGTCTTCCTCCCCTCTTGTCCTCCAGCTTAGTGATCATATTGAAGTCGCCTCCAATGAGCCACAGGGGGTGTATCCTATTCTGGTTGAGACTTGCTATAGTGTTTAATAGCGCTGATTTACTCATCGCGTCCTGAGGAAAGTAGACGTTGGTGAGATGGCCATGAATATTGGTTCCCACAATATGGAAAGTAGCCTGAATAAGATGGTGAGAGGCATGAAAGTCTGTAAGGGAAATGGTTTGAGGGTTCCAGGCAATTGCGAGTCCCCCTGAGGCTCCCTGAGCATCAACCGCTACTGTATGACAGCCGGGCCAAGCTTTGGAAAGAATGTTTCCAATTGCACTACTGTTACATTTTGTTTCTTGCATGAAGAAGATTTGTGGTTTCTCCTGTTTTATCATGTTCTTTATCATTCTGTGTTTCCCAGGACAGTTGAGTCCCCTAGTGTTCCATGATGTGAGCTTCATGATTCACTATTTGGGAGGGGCTTATAAAACTTAGTCAACTTAGCATATCTTCCTGAATCAACCAATATTTTGCCAACTGTGATGGTTCTTTCCAGATCTGTTTTCCTTCCTCTTTTCTTGGAGTCTTTCTGGATAGTGTTACCATCCCATTTGCTGCCTGGTTGGATCCCTAGCTCTTTCTGTTGGAAGGCTCTTGCTATAATCACCTCCAGTGTTTCTAGCTGATGTGCTTGTATCTTATCAAATTCTTTTTTCCTGCATGCTCTTTCAAGCTCTAATAAGTCAAGTCCTTCCAGATTTATGCTTTCTGGCTCTTCATCCATAATCTGTACTTGACTGCTGCCTGCCTCCAAATGATCCTGATGACCGTCCACTTCCATGCCAATAGTTTTCCCTTCTCCAGTGTTGAAGGGATCTTCCACTAATCCAAACTGTATATTTTCTGCCAGAGGCACTGATTTAGAAACCTCTGAAATGATGGGGATGGTGGTGCTGTCAGCAGGGGTAGAGGTGGCTTCCGCTTGAGGCGTTTGTTCCGGGATGGAGTTGAGGACTTCGAAGCTGTTGCTGGAGGGGGGAGTGGGGTTGACAGTTGAGGTTGGTTTTCTTCCCTGAGGAGTCTTTTTTTTGGCTCTTCTGCGATTAGTTACCTTTGTGAAACCATCAGGAGAAGATGCGGCAGGGCCATCCTTATTCTTTGAGGATGCATTGAGCGGGCAGTCTCAATATAGGTGGCCATGAAGGTGGCATCTACGACATCGGAATGGAACATGCTCAAAATCTAGGGGTTGAATCCATTCATAGTCATCGTGAAAGATGCTTACCGAGTCAGGAAGAGCTTGGTCCAGACGCATGTAGACGCAGATGCGGGCATACGACGTGTATCTTCTCATCTTTGTTTCCTCCGCTATTTTTATAAACTCTCCGAGGCCGCTGCCAATGTCCTGCAGGGATTCTTCATCCCAGTACTCCAGCGGTAGCGAGTACAAACGTATCCAAACTGGTGCCCAGCTTAGGTCTTCATTATCAGGATTGAACCTCTCCACCCAGTCTCTCAGATAAAGACCCGCTGAGTTGAGGAAGTAGGGTCCACCGTCGAGTACCCTGTTTCGATCCTCAATGCATATGAAAATCACCGTGAAGAATCCCTTTTCTCCAAGCTGGAGGGTGATGTCTCCTTTTGGTTTCCATTTTGCCATTATCCAGCTTTGCAGTACCTTTTCTGTTGGCCAGATTCCTATAAATTTTCCAATGAGCGCGTGGTCTTTCATGAACTGTATGCGTCCATTTATTCTGTGGCTTGGGAGCTCTATTTTCGGTCTTTCCGTTGCTATAGGTTTGCAGGTCGCCGACTTCACTGTAGGGATGTCGTTTTGACCTGCTTTCCCCTCCTGTTCTTCTGTAGTTTTGTCGTTTGTGCTTTTTGGTTGGTCCTGTGTCCTTTTGTCCTGAACATTCGAAGCCTGCGGATCCAGAGCATTTGTCACTGAAGTTCCTGCATTAGCAGAAAGATTAAGTCCTGAGGGGGAAGACAGAGTGCCCCCCCCCCCGTGGGGCCCGTCATTGAGTGAAGACCTTCCCTCGACTCACACATAGGCGGAGCGGCGGTCGATCGGTACAAAAGGTTGCGAGTTGGACGCTCGAGCCGAAGTGTGATCTAACGGAGGGAAACACAAAACCCTAGCGGAGCGCTGTGCATCGGTTTCCGGTTCATTATTGCATAGATGTTTTAAACTTTTATAGTTTGAGAATTCTCTCAACTCTCTGTGTATAGTATTTTATTATATATGTTTTTCGTAGGTAAATCTTTATAATATTAGTATAATTTTGATAATATAATTTCAAGATATTTATTAATATTTTCATTAAACTTTGACTAATACCTTGTTTCATTCATATTGCTAGTTGCTTATATTACGGATGTTTTACTTTGTTAGATTATATATCATCTCAAATATATATAGTTTTGATAATATATTTTTTATATTTATTGATAATTATCTTATTTTTTACAGTAAAAATCACATACCAGAATAATTTAGGTGGACACTTTTGGAACAGTGAGTGTGGTTCATCATCATATTAGATTTTCTCACAATTTATGGATCTTGAAGCCAAATTCCTCATAATTATACTATTATTATGTGTAAATAAAATAGAATATATTTAAAATAATTTATTAATATTTGTATTGAGAGAGAGCTTTTAAATCTAATATGAATCTATCATAGTGATGTTGTAATGTTAACCTAAATATTTTTATTTAATTAAAAGATAAAATAAAATTGTAAAAGTATTTTTTTTAAATAAATTAAGAGGCACAAAGTTACGGATATTAAAATTATAAAATAAAAATTAATAATTTGTTTAACTATAAAAGTATAAAGTTGATTAAACTTTAAAATTATAGTGATTTACAAGCTCATAGTGTTGTATGGTTCATGGTATTTGTTATGATGAAGCATGTTTAAAGGTTCCAAAGTATAATCTTGATCATCTTAATTTCGAAATAGATCCCTATCTACTCTTGGTAGGTACGGATCTAAGATCAATCTAAATAGGTTTATAATAAATGAATTTTTTATTTTTGATTTATTATTATGAAAAAAAAAGTCATTGCTAAAATGTGAGTTTTCTCATAAGTTTTCTCAGCCAGATAGCCAAAGAGACATAACGTTGTATGAAGCCACACTATATTCAAATAGGTAATCCCACTTCATGTAGAAGAGAGTAGGGCTAGGGCTCTCACCTTCTTTAGTGTTTGTTCTCATGTAATCCTTCTTCGACTCCTCGGATCTAATGTTTTCAATGCCTAACAAATGTTTCTTGCACACAAACATACAATAACACACCTAAACCTCATCAAAACTGAAGGTTCATTGAAAAAATAATATTATCAACATGTTGAAGCAAAGTTAAATCAACGGGTAATTCATCCTTCACACATTAAAATACATAAAAAATGAGATGGGGAAACCACATAGATCTGTTAGTAATGATATGAACAATAATACAATAATTAGATCGGTTTACCTTGAGTCCTAATTACAAGTTTCTCTTAGCTCCTTCTCCTTGCACTCCTGTAAACTCACAAAAGTATCTGGTTAAAGATGACAAAAGGGATGGCACACAATAAAAATTTTTGACAACATAAGATTTCATAAAAATTCTCTCTTTCTCAGGACAGGATTTCATTGTATAGATGAATATAAATCTTTAATAGGATGGAGGGATAAGCTTGATGCTTCATTGTTGGAGATAACTTTAAATTTAATATAAATTGCTGATCATGTATGCAAGTTTAGTCTAGTAAGTCTAAAAAGTAGGGTAGAAAATATTGTTTAATGACCATTAATCTATTTTCTTATATGACATATTGTTAACCAATCAAAAGTAGTTTTTAAGTCATACTTATGACCAAAATATAGTTTCATACATATGTATTCTTGAGCACTAATCCCCCATAATGACATTGTTATTAAAAGGTGTAACAATAAATTCTTACATACTTCATTCATTCTAATTTATTTCCATAGATAAAACTAGATAATTATGAGCATTCATATTTAGTTTTGTAGAAATGAATTTTTAGCTATTAATTTTATATATATATATATATATATATATATATGTGAATGATCACATCTAAGAATGATTATATATATATATATATATATATATATATATATATATATATATATATATATATATATATATATATGAATGATCACATCTAAGAATGATTATATATATATATGATCCACTAGTGATTTGGTCCTAAAGTCTAGAAGCATACATAACTTTAGAATTAAAGTCTAATTAATAAATAGAAATAATCTTTTTAATCACTTTTAAGTTAAATTGTAACTAAAGATGAAAGCATATATTTCTTGAACTTAAGTTAAGTCAATTAGTATACTTGTAATTCAAGGGGTTTTCAAGGTTTTGAATCATTATGTATTTTAAAATGTATTTTAAAAACAAACAAAAAAAATCACAATTTTTGCTTGAAATTATATCACCATGTTATGGTGAAAAATATAATTTCGTCATAAATTAAGGCACTTACCTTGGTCCATCACAGGAGAAAAAACATTCTTAAGGTCAATAAACCATATATATAATAGTTTTATAAGAATATAACTAAGTTAAAGCCACTAAAATTACAAGGTTGAAATTTTGAAATTAAAATAGTTTTATATGATTTTTATTTCCATTTATATGTTATGGATTTCAGAATTTTTTACAACTAGTTTTACTAATATATTATATTCATAGGTACTAAATATAAAACAGTACATGTTTCCATTTTATAAAATATCTTCTCTCTATATCTACACATAAAATATTAATTTTTAATCTTTTATTATAATATTAATCTTTGAATTATAAAAAATAAATTAAATTTTTTTTTTTAATAAATAAAAATACATTATTTTTGCAATAGTAAAATTGATTTCTTCTAGTGTTTTGTTGAGTTTAGAAATATTTCAACATTGTTCCTTGGGATAAGCTATGGAAAAGACTTGAAGAGATAATTTTTCCTACTTAAGGTAAGGATTGTTGTTATTCGGCTGCGAGATAATGTCATTTTTGAAGCTCAAAACCAACAAGGGGTGGTTTAAAGAAATTAAATGCAATATCGAGGAGTAAACAAAGAGATTATCCTATCACACCCTTTTGGCATTACATCGATGAAAGCTAGAATAGTATTTGGAAAGCTATAGGGATGTTATGGCATTTTCAGAGCTTATTTGACATGGGTGGTACTTTTCTCCTTCCTTGATGACGATATCATTATTCTAGCTAAAAGCCATGATGTTCTCGACGAGCATCTTAAGGCACTCCATAATTCTTGCTCCAAGATGGGTATGGCGGTTAATGCGACAAGACTAAGTCATAGTAATTAAATACAAAAAGATCAACCATGGTAATTTCATCTATGATAACAATTAATTTAAGCGGGTTTCATTCATCATCAACTCAAATAGAATTATAGTATTGAGAAAAAGGATTATTGGGGTGGAAAGCTTTCCTCTATAAACTCCAAAAAAAAATTATGAAATCAGTTGATCCTTGGAATCTACGTGTAAAAAAAGGGTAACTTTTGAGACTCTTGTCACCCTATTATTTTATATGGATGTGAGGTTTTGGGTTACGTATATCCGGAGAGACATGGAGGAATATTGAGATAATTCAAAAACAATGTATAAACAACAACCTCAAGATTAAAGGAAATATTCCCTAGCCTATCCTCTTAATCGAAGTAGCCATTTATTGATCATGAATTTATTTATAGTTGTTGATGTACAAAAAGTTCACAACATGGGCAAAGAGGGTTTCCCAAAAATTTCTTCAACTCTAGCCAAAAACCCCCTACGTACGACATGGATGGCATAAGGATGCCCGGTCTTAAGCTCGACCATTTGGGGATAAAGGAAGAGATCATATTTGGGAATAATGATAGTATTAAATACTATCACCTCCAAATTGGATAAATTGTGGGATGATAAGGAGTTATAGAGAAAAAGGAAGCTAAGGTATTACAAAGGAGATATCAACCACATTGCCTAGCTTAGAATTATCTCTCTGTCTTGACGAGTACTAATAAGAAGAAATGAACATTTCCAATATTAGAACTAATTCTCATGATCCTTGTAATGAAACCGGGTGTTGGACTACTCCCAAAACACCGTGGAATGAAATAATTTCCCCCTTTGTGAAACTAAGAGGGTTGAAAGATAAGAAAAAACTTTATCTTAGATTTCCCCAACTCTTACTCATATACGTTCTCATTTCCAAAATATTTTCCACACCTCCAAACTTCCCAACTTGTTAAGTCAACAAATTATAGTGATCTTGGAGTGCTCTTACTCCCTTATTTTTTATCATGAAAATCAAATATTAAAAGTCGCAATTGTAAAGGTATATGAAAATATACCAATGGATTCGACGATCATGTAATGTAATAAAACAAGATATTGAATCCTTCGACTATATTGCGCAATATAAAACACGATCGCTCAATCACATGTAGGTAAGAGAAAATTGATATTATAAATCACACAACACAAGATGTATCCGGGGAAAGCACTATCAAAAACCCCTCTATCATATATTGTACATAGTCAAAGAATCATGAAACAATACAATTATGTCACCTGCAATGAAAATCTGCCTCTACCGATCGTCTCACCACAGTCCTACTCAAAATTGACTAGCAATTCTTAGGCAAAATTGACCAACATAGCCAATTCAACACCAGCAGCCCATCACTTGCTTACAAAAAATCCCTGAAATTAATCCTATTAAATAGAATAATCAACCTTCCTTGTTACACAATCCCTATGGAGCCTTCCTCGACTTTATAATTACACTCGGGAATTTGCTAATAATAAAATGATAGTTAAATTCCTTTTATGTCTGTCTCAGGCGGGTCATCATCGGAAATTGACATGCATGCAATATTAATAGTGATAATCGGTTACACGATAGATCACTACTTATGAATTAAATATAATTTAATTCACTTGACCTCTCACTAGCTCATCACTCGGTTAGAACTAGTTAAATTGATTTTAACTCAATTATTTGATTTTAATGATTACCTCACCACACAATTGCTACAATTGCAAGCTGCACCACGAAAATAATAGAATCACTTTCGTGCCCCCTCCACCTTTTGACCACAGGCTGGTACTTCAGGCTAACTCCAATCTTCACGGCTGATTAGCAGTACAAATTTGTTGTAGATGAGTACATTACTTTCATTCCTTTAAGGGATAACTAAATCAAAGGCTCACATGGTAGCCATTTTTGTTTCCATCTTACGAGATTTTATTTTGGATGCAATTTTCTTGTTCTTGTTGAAAATTTCAGCACTCCTCTCAACAAGAAAGGTCATTTCTATCCCTGTGTCAGGGTACCTTTGGAATGTTCTTCCATGCAACACTTCTCTAGTGTTGGAAGCTTTTCCCCTCACAACTCCACAGCGAATAGCCTCCCAAACAGGCGAATCAATATAATGCATACGCTCAACCCAAAGTCTTCGTTCTTTGTACTAGCTACGCATGTCTACCTGAATCTATGTTGTTGTTGACATCTACATCTATGCACTACTTGCTTCTTTGCTTGGCTACGATCTGGGCTCGGTATTTGACATATCTCACTTTGATTTATATTATCATGATATACATCTTGCATCAATCTAACTAATCCTTTGTGCTATTGATCTTTGTAGGCTCCTGTGTCTAGGTTCAATCCATAGACACACCATCTTAATGGACCTTGCCCAAATTTCTTCTTGGGATCATATCTTCACGCTCACCCACCTCACCTCGATATATTGCATGTACTCCCTGCGCATTTGGTCAAAATTTCCCCCTTCGGTGGTCTCTCCTTGATTGGAATCTTCCACTCGGTCTCCTCTCTAATTCTCCAATTGTGGCTACTCCACAACTTGTACGGTGGTTTTGAGGCCCATGTTGGGGAATAATTTCTCCCTCTCAACCGGCAAGTCATTAACCACTTATTTTCTCCTCAAATCCTTGCATGCATCCTCAGCCTTGAGAGCATACGAGGCTCTTAAGTCTTGAACCAATCCGCTTCACCCATCTCATGGCTATGTGTTTAAAGGAAAACCTTTCCTTTACAAACATCACCTCATAAACATGGTCTTCAATCTTGCTACGAACCACCGATTCTTCCTTAGGCTAGGAACATACAAAACATATGCTAGTTAGAGAGGGAGTTCACACTCCTATGAAGAGTAATTGTACCTATGCCGAGTCGCACTATACTTCTCTTCATCTTCAAACTCTATGTTCTGTTGGAGGTCCTTCTCCTCTAAGTCCTTTGAAAGGATATCTAGTCCTAGTCATATGGAGCCGTGACACCTATTATCTATACCACATGCATCCCATTACGGTGCTAGCCATTCATGCAATGAGAGTAAAATCAAACTCGAATTGTGAATTCAATGATTCACCTAACGCAACTATAGGCTCCTTCTTGCTTGCACACGCACGTGGACAATTTGAAGCATAGTTCTCATGCTCGTGACGGTGAAAACTACGATCTTGGACAAGTATCTCTTTCCCTATTTTCTTGGGACTTCTTTCCCTTGGCTTTCTTTCCTTTTCCAACTCGTGCACATTGTAATAGTCCGCCATTAAAAAAATTCTAAAGAGTTGATTTTAAATTGACGATATCACCCTCATTCGAGGTCCGATTTGACAGATTTTTCTTTTCCAATTTGGGTCTTTTTTTCGCAAGGAATACAATATGCTATTTTTTAAAAAGAATTTTCTGCCAAAATTTTCGAATATTCTCTTCAAATTTGCCGCCCAAAAATTTCTGCTTCGATATCATGTAGAAAATCTCTAACACAACTGCGATACCATATATAAAACCTCTAACACAACTTTGATACCATGCTTAAAATTATATAGAAACTTTATGCCAATAGTTCAATCTGATCATGTAATGTACTAAAACAAGATATTGAATCCTTCTACTATGGAATATAAAACACGATTGATAAATCACATCCCAAGTAAGAAAGAATTATCAATCACGAGAACACAAGATATATGCAGAAACCACACTCCAAAACTCCTCTATCATATATTGTACATAGTCAAAGAATCACGAAACAATACAATTCTTTCTCACATAGAAAATCTTGCACTACGTACGATCGTCTCACCTCGATCTTGCTCGAAATGACTAGCAATTCTTAGGAAAAATTGACCAACACTTAGTCAATTGTCGGTATAACAGTCCCAACCTTTCTCATGCAATCCCTAGGAAGTTAATCCTATTAAATGGAATGATCAAACTTCCTTGTTGCGTAATCCCTACTTGGAGCCTTCCTCTAACTTTATAATTGTGCTCGGGAAATTTGCTAATAATAAATTGATATTTAAATTTCCTTGAACCTGTCTCAGTGGGTTTTCCTCCAGAATTTGACATGCATACGTATTAATAGTGAATCGTCGGTTATACGATAGATCACTACTTGTGGATGTAAATCTAATTTAACTCACTTGACCTCTCACCTAGCTCATCACTCAATTAGAACTAGTTAAATTGATTTTAACTCAATTAATTTGAGTTAATTTGATTACACTCCCCACACCACACTAGTGCTACAACTAAACTAGACCTAAAAATAATAGAATCACTCTACATGCCTCTTTGACCCTCAACTCGAAATTATTGAGCTATTTGAGTCTTCATGACATAGTTAACTCATACAAGTTATTCTAAAGAGATAGAAATTACAATTTATTTTCAATTTAATTAAGGGATAACTAAATCAAAAGCCCTCACATACAGTAGCTTCAACCTTTGGGTGCCATTTTTATGAATTTTATTTCTGAATGCCAATTTCAACATTTCTTGTTTTAATTTCAAGAACAATCAACAACTTACCTTCTTAAGGTACGATAGAACATATTAGTATTAGTGAGCTTTAATCATCATCATTAATAATATAAATAACAATTTAATTAAAACTAAATTTAATAAAAAATAATATTAAATACAAATTAATGGTTTATTTTTAAACATTATTATTATTTTATATTTAGACAAATAATTAAAAAATACATTTTATCAATTATATTTATTAATATTTCAAATATATATTAAATTATAATATCATATTACATGTGATGGATTTTAGGATTACGATTTTGAATAAATTTATATAACTCTTGCTTACTTTATATATTTCGGAAAAGGATATGGGTGAAATTTATCTTAAAAAAGGTAGGTTGAGAATGTTGGGGTTTGATTTGAAATTTTAAATGAATACAAAATCCATTTCTATAATAAGTGTTATAGCTAAGCCTAGTCTAGTCCATTTTGTCATTTAAGTGGATATGAAAAATTACAAATTGATATATGAAGTGGAAAAGTTAATTTCTGGGGATAGACTTGCATAATTTTTTTGTGTGGATAGGAATATTACTAAGTTTGTATATTTATACTTTTACTCCTATGTTAAAGGGGTTGAAGAAAACCACTAATAGTGTCATTAGGAAATTACTACTAAATTTACTAAGTTTTCACATTTACCAAATTTACTCCTAAATGTTAAAGTGTTGAAAGAAACAAAAAATAATAGTAGGCACTAACTCCTATTCATTTTTTATGTAAATACTTGTTTAAATTGTAATTGGGAAGTAATTGATGGTAATCATGGCGACATGAAGGATAATATCGGTAGAAACAACATGAGGGTGATATTTAAAAATCACTTATGGCTGGATATGATAAATGATGGATGACAATGATTTGCACTAGTTAGTATAGAAAAGACATGTTAGAAAAATTGGACTAAAGGTAAAGAAAAGTAAATTAACCTTTAACTTAAATAAAATATGTCAATGTCCATTTTAAAAAAAAAAATCTTATATCAATTGGATATAGGTAATTAAAATGTGAAAATTTTCAATCATTTCCTAATAAAAAAAATGTGTAACTCATTCTAATTCTTAATATGAAGTTAAAAAATATTAACTAGTATAAATCTATTTTGACCTTGAATCTATCAAGTAGGAGAGTGATCAAATCTATTGAGTGCAAATCTCTTTCATCATAGTGTAAATATATTTACATTGAAATATTTCCTTTTGACATTTTAGTGGAGTACGGTGGTTAAGACACACACACACACACACACACAATTTTTTGTAGTTCCAACAAATCTTTAATGAATTGAACACACACACACACACACACAATTTTTTGTAGTTCCAACAAATCTTTAATAATTTTACATAAAATGATCTACTAAAAATATAATTTTACACTACAATGAATTCAACTAGTTATGCACTACAATGTAATTGTTAATTTATGAACATCTAAATATTTTATTTTATGGTAGAGAGTGAGAGTGAATTAATGCCCATCTCCTTAGTATTTGGTTGTAACATGAACAACTAATGAGGAAAGCATAACGTGTATTAAGGATTATTGATCTTTTATATATTTTTAAATTAAAACTAAATGAATATGTATGTTCATTTTCGTATAGATACAACGCAATTTCATTTTATTTGTGGGTTCTCAAAATGGAAAGTTACATGGAATTCTTTTTATTTTCAAGTTTGAATTGATTCATGGTGTTATTGTTTACATATACATCATGAATATTTGAATTTAGGTGGGAAAAATAAAGACATTCTACCCAACGACCTAAAGTTTATTGACACACTAATCAAAATTCATCTTGACACAGATTTATTAAAATGCAGAAAGGCCAATTATTTTTAGATGCAAATATTTTCAAATTTTCATTAAGAAATTTGATCTCTTAGTACATATAATAACATATATATTTCAAATTCACTAAATTATTTATAAATTAATTATTTTAATAAAAAACAATAAAAAATTAAAAATTAAAAATTATATATATATATATATATATATATATATATATATATATATATATATACATAAATAATAAATTTTAAATTTTTTTCTTTATACTATAAAATAAAAATAACCTTGAAAACAAAAACAAAGTAAAATAAATTTGTAACATAAGTAGCCTGAAGAAGCTCATGCTATTGACGTTTATATTTGAACTCTATATGTTTACATTAACTATCCATTATCCATTATTAGCCATTTTTTGTTAACTATAAGTATCCCATTATTAATACCTTGGTTCTAGCTATATGTATTCCCTTGTCAAAATTTCAGATTTAAGATTTAATGTATAGACACATTATGAGGACTGAATGTCCTATTATAATTGATGTAGGACCATCTGAGGCTTAAATTTATATAATTATTTAATTAAATATATAATTTTTTTAGATTTTAAGACCATTTTTAAATTAATTTGAAGATTATTAAAAGTTAAGATGTATTTTAAAATGGAAACGATAACTCTCAATTTCCTCCAAGAAAGATGTTTCTCATGAAGAAATTTTAAAATTTTCTTATAAATAGCCATATAATTAATTTGAAAATCCAAGTTTGGAAGTGATTTAGTTTAATAAACTATATGGTGTATTTTGGTTAGTTGTGAGCTGCACTAGTTTTGGTATCAGAACATGTAAAAAGTCCAGTGGATGGATGTGAAAGAGTGTGTAAGAGTGAGAATGAATAACTAAGCATGAGACCAATATTTTGGTTGTAAATATTTTATTTATTGATTAATTGATCAAAAAGATTTAATGTCATCTTGTGCTTTTCAGTTTTATTATGTTTGTTTATTTGTTAAAGTTCACAAGGTCATGTACCATCAACACGAGTGGTGTCCAACTAAGAAAAGCAAGGCAAGCTCCTTCAATATCATGGGCGCAATTTGACATCACTGTAAGTCCTCAGAACAAAATCTCTGCTAAAAGCTCTTATCTCTCACTCCATTTCTAGGGAAGTGTGCTCTTCTCTCTCCACTCCACTACCACAAAGTGTTGATGTAACAGAGACCCAGCAAACTGTTATTGAGAAACGTGAAATAAAATTTAAGACTAATAACTGTCTTCCTTGAAATTATAATTGCGTTTGAATTTGGATAAATATGTTGTGTGATTTGTATAATTCAGATATGAAATATTTTTCCAGGGCTTTTAATTTATTTATACAATTAAAAAGAATTAAATAATAAAAAATTGCAAACTATAGTTTCATGTGGTTTGATATTCGAAAAAAATATGCAGTAGATCTCAATTATATCATCAAATTTCAATGAAAAAAATATATATACAAAATAATTAAACAATGTTTTAAACTATATTTGAAGTGTATTCGCATTTTATTCATGAGCTATTTTAAAGAAGAATAGGACCGAGAATCATATTAATAGTTTCTACAAAGTCAATTCCCATATTGTTGGATTATGATAAAGAGTCCTAATAGAGTTTCTACAAAGTCAGAATTGCCATGTTATTGGATGCCTAGAATCATGTTCTTTTCATTAATATAATATAAATATAACATTGGATATGGTTACCTAATAAAACATTGTTTTTTTGCATTAAAATTATAATTTAAGAAAAATGAAAAATATTTACCATTTTAAAAGTTATTTTCATATTTTCAAAAGACATATTATACAGTACCCTAAATTCTTCTATATTTCTCCCCAACAATAGATAAAACATCTGTTCAAAGAGTCTAGTGACCCTCTGATTTTTTTTTTTTTTTTTTTTTTTTTTGTCGAAATAAGACTAAATTTTATTATAGAGCACTATAGTACATGGAGGCTTGAGCCTCTGCCCGGTTCTATTTATTCAGAGGCATAAGTTATACAAAAATTCGAACTATGACTGCCCTGGAAGGGGAAGCCCGGTAACTTGGTTGTTTTGCGAGGTTTGTGCTTAGCGAGAGGCTTGACTTTGAACATGGAGAATAGATAAGTGTTTAAAAACGTCAAAAAGAAGCGGAAAAGGCAAGGTCAAAGACTTGTAGCCCAAAACCGAAACCGAGAAAAAACTACACGATGACTTATGTGGCATTTCCTAGGGGAGGTGTCTCTTCACGATGAGATACCGATACTCCTCGATGTCATTTGCATGCTTGTCACGAGGTGTCGTCCTCGCGTTCTCGGGCCGTTGGTGGTGCGTGTGACTGCCCGGGACCTCACATCATCGCCGAAGCCAATCCTCCATAACTGTGGGAGCTTTTGATTCTACTATTGGAGACCGGGCTTCCCTACAAGACAACGGACGGAGAGACACGAACCGCCCCCTTACTAGTAAGGCTGTGAGTCACGAGTCGGAGATGGACTTCTTGGGAAATTTTACGGGACAAGGGCTTTCCATCATTGAGATAATACACTCTGCAAGCCTAATGGTAATTGTGGTTGTATTAACGGGGTCTATCCATGGTATAGGTGTAGTAGAGCGGGCGGAATGGGCGGGCGGCGAGAGGGGGCCACCGTCTCCCGGGCGGGGGGTAATGTCGAGGAGGGTGGTGGTGGGAGAAATCGAGAGCGGCGAGTGTGACCTTCTTGAAGCCCGAGTCTCGGCCCGACCACTTTGTGGGTGGCGGGGAGATGACACCCAATGGAATTATCTGAAGGAGGAGGTGTCGGAATGAGCGGAAATAGGAGGTTTGAAAACTCTTGGGTACTCGCAGCACGCGATAGTGCATACGGTGGCGGCGGGGCATGATGGAGGTGGGGGATTACAATGGTGGGATGGAGACCACGAGAGGTGGAGGAGCGACCGTGGGAGGGCAGGAGAGGAGTAGAGAGCTAAGAGATGAAGGTGCACTTATGACACGAGAGATAAAATTCGGTTACAATGGGCGTGGGAGAAATGCACACGGGAACAAATTCGATGTTGGAAAGGAGATTGCGGCGCCTCACCTTCGTGTTTACAATGCGCGTACGGGAGCATTGGTGGCCATGTGTGCGGGCCATTGCCCCTGCGCTGTCGTATGGTAGTCCTTAGAGGTCACCCGCGTGCGGGAGACTATCAAAATTATTATGTAGAGCATGATAGAATTCACAAAGATCTATAATTTTTGTCGTATTCCAAATCTCTTAAAGTCGGGGAAACACCATAAAATTGCCAATTGGAAAGTAAATAAAATTCTTATAGAAAACAAAACTATGATAAAATGTTTCTCTCCTACGAAAATATCAAACAAATTATAGAACCAAAACAATCCTAAATCATATATGAAGGAACATAAAATACGAAAACTTCTTGTGATATAGAAAAAGATTCACAAATTACAAGAATAGGAAAAACAATATAAAACACTTTGTACATATATTTCACGATGAGATAAAGAACTCAATGTGTTTATAAGATTTTTTAGAAGAAAAAAAATAAATACATAATGGCATACTCACATCAATACCTCTATCAATAAAGAATATGATGTTTTGCAATAATAATAGCATTAACTACAATTTATCTATAAGAAACACAGAGACGGAACCAAAGCAAAATTTGCATCTTCACAGTTAAGTTTATATTCTAAAATTGTAAGGTGGCGGTTGTTGGATGCAACTACCTCAACGAGCCATGTAGAATACATGTTGAATTTATTTGTTTGGAGGAAGCTTCTTTTGTTTTTCATGTTGTTTTAAATATGAACAAAAATATTATTATTTTTTATATCCTTAAAAACATTATATAAAATAAAAAATAAAAATTATGTTCAAACATGAAAATCCTTCCTACTTTAATTTTCTACTAAGGGATAAAGATTTGCATAAATAAGTGTTGAAGAAAACATAAATATTAATGAACAATAATTGCATAAATATTTGAAAATCTACTTACTTTAATATTGCATCTACATCCATAAATTGTATCAAAATTATGAAGCAATTATCCACATGGAAGAAAGGTTGAAATAAACATTCAAAGTTATGGTCCAATCAAATGTACGAAAATTAATTTTTTTCAATAATATTGAGAAAATAAATATTTGTTTTCAAGTTAAACATTATAACTTACATTAGTCAATTCCTAAACAATAATGGTCAACGAAGAATCAATTTCTAGAGTGTGCCTTGGAAGGGACTAATAAAGGGGAATACATTCCATTTCTATGACAAGGATAATTTATAACATGCGGACTAAAGTGGGTAGGATCATTAAACATATTTTTGGTTTAATCCTTGTTGAGGATATTATACATGTGTAAGTGTGGCATTACAAATGTATTTGAATATTTGTAGATGGAATTAGATAATATTTTTTTTGTGATTCTGCATCAGAGCTAAGCGCATAAGGGTAAGACTAGAAAATCGAAATTTGAAGCCCTTAGGGTCATAACAATAACCTAGACATTGTTATTCTTAAACGGATAAATGTGGAATGATTGTTATCATGGTTGAATGACTACATAAGAAATATGTTGGACCATATGTGTAACAATGATATGCAAAAATTTGCGAGAATAATCCTCAAAAAAGGTCTTGAAAGTTATGGATTCAACTATAAAATCCGATGTACTTGTGAACTCCATAAGCTATAAGCGTATTGAGAGAAACCCTCTCACTACTAGGATTTATAGGCAACCCACATGATCCATAAAGATGGCTCCCACTTAGACCCATGTTCAATGCCATTGGCATTAAGTTGGCCCAAGATGTTTATCATAATTTTTTATAATATAACGGAAAAATACGTAATGACATACTCATATCAATACCTCCTATAAATAAATAATCGTGTTTTGTAGTGATAATAGCATTAAATGCAATTTAACAATTAGAAACACAACGACAAACCAAAAGAAAAATTTGCCTTAAAAACGGTTAGGGAAGCCATTAAGTTTCTAAAATGGTAAGTCAGGGATTTATTGGATATAGAAAGTTACTAACCTCGATGAGACAAGTTGGACGGATAAGTCGTTCTTGTGGACAAGACGAGACCTCCCCAAGTTTCCTATGGACAACCTGTAACAAACGAACAAATAAAACTATCTTTCTCTAGATATATTGCGATTTATAATTAAATGCTATAAAGGTTTAATGATCCTACCATTGATCCAACTTGTCCGTGGTAGTAGTCCTTCAATCGCTCGAAAAATTTCCCCTCGAAGATCTGCAATCATAAACAAGAAAACATCAAATACTTTTGCATAGCATAAATTCATAAATCATATCCATTATGGTGATCAAGGAATCCATAAAATAAACAATCAATTAACAACTTATTGAGAAAAACAGTTTATTTGTATTAAATTAAATAAAGAAGAGCCTTACAACCATGTCCGCCTTGATGTTGTACGGTCCTCATGGGGTCTAGAGCGAGGCATTTCCTTTACTCGGATCATCCTTGCACTCTTCCATTTGAGATACATGTCTGGTATGTAATCCTTCCCACATGAAATCTCGGCTAAAAGGGTCTAAGTTTTCAGCAGGCACTTCGCCTCAACAATACTAAAACTTCAATTCATTAATGGTAACCCCTTGAGGCTTTCCTATGCCTCTTTTTATAGTGGAGAAGAGGAGGTTACGGCTCCATACACAAGAAGGGATAGAGTCCTCCTTCAAAGGGGATTAGTTTCATACACATCCAAGGGTTGGCTCTTATTGAATGGGATGCATGAACATGAAGAGACGATCTTTCCACCGTAAAGGAATGTTTCACAAACTTTGCAAAAATGACTTAAAGGCGAGCTTCTATATTTTACTTGTGCCTTTTTTAATATTTACGAAGTCTGCACTTTTAATAAATAAACGGTGCTTTTGGCTCAACGAGTTTATAGCCTAAAAGTGTGGGACCCCGCGGGCAAAACTAGGAGAAAGTGCGGTACCAAAGTTTTAAGGCTTTTATGAGCTTTTCTCTTAGTTTCAGGAAAGCTTGAATTTGAACTTTGATATTTTAGACTTTCAAGGGAGTACTAAAATTTCATGGTGAAAAATTCGGTCATGGCTCGTGCCCCCTAAAGTGCGAATTACGAGAATATTCGAAGAGTGATGTGCTTTATCATTTCAAGGATTGCTTGTGGACACCCTAGTCGGAACCACAGCAAAAACATTTAATAAACACACACACACACACACACACACACACACATATATATATATCATCGTTGAGGTAGGCATTCCTATACTTGAATCCAACGACTAACTAAACTTATTACGACATGGATACGACCATACGCAATGAATACGTATACGCATAATGAATAATAAAAATCCTCGCGACTGGATGATGGAAATTAGATCTAGGGTCTTGATTTGCAGCACAAGGCTAATGCGATTCTATCCATGCGATTGTTTGTGTTGAAGTCGAACATGGTAGAAACCACTTGATTACCGGTAAATGATGTGAGCGGTAACAAGTGTGGGGAAAACCACGATAATGACAATGGCTCTCAAAGTACTCTAATACAATCCATGAAATGCAAATATGTCGGGCGAAGTCGAACATTTCACGGAATCGTTCGATCGAACATCGATGATGTAACATCCTCGAAAGGCGAGAAACATGCCATTAAGGCATGCGATTCCAAGGTGCGGCGGATTCCTAGATCCGCTTCCTAGATGATGGTACATCATCGATAGAAAGCGATCCGTCGTAAGAAAGCTCATGACATGAAACCATAGATCAAGTTTTGAAGAAATTTTTGCAGAATCGGCTCGGGAATGGTCAATGTGAATGGAGACAAGTGTTTGTGGACGTCTGAATGGATTTATTTTGAATATCGCTTGAACAAATAATGACACTACGGATGGTTTTGGTGAAAATTTCCCTAAGCTAATGCCCAAAATCGGTTGAAGAATTTCAATGTGGTTTGATTAAGCGATTCGCAAGTTTCCCAACCCGGTTGAAGAGTGCAACAAAAAGTGTCGTGTTCGAAGTGTTGTAATGCTTTTACAAATCAAAATGTGATAAATGAATATGTTTTTCTCTCTTTTCCCCCACCATTTACGGCAAGTACCTCTTTATTTTTGACAAGCAGGGAGGATAACTTGTACGCTTGTTTATAAGCTCATCCTTGGATGGGGTCTAACTCAGATTTAAAATCAAACCTAGGAAGGAGTGGTCCATTTCTGTTTGTAAATGACGGGTCACTTTCTTTATTTAAATTTTTAATGAGTCCCGATTATGAGGAGAAACTCCGTGGCTTTTTTCATTTTTAAAGGGAGTTAGAAAAGAAAAAACTTAAAAGAAAACCTAAAGTGGGCTGTTCTTTTCGTAAATTTAGTCCCTCGGGCTGAGATAAAATAATGCAAGAGAGAACTCTAGTATTATGATTTAGTCAACGTATACCTTTTTCGTAAATAGTCTATTTCGATCCGGAAAAGGTAAGGAGTATGCGAAGGGATGATTGTTCATTTACTTTAACGAGTTCGAATAGTCAAGTACTCGGTGATCTTTTCATTTTTAGAGAGTACGAAAAGGCTTAAAAAAGAGGACTCCATGGTTTCGATTTTCATAAAATTTTAAAGAAACCCAAAAAGTGATAAAAGTTTAGTCTTCGTCCGGAATGACTATTGTGCTGAAAAGGTGCGTTATTACGCACAAAAACTCAAAAATTAAACTTACACAGTTTCAATAATAAAGATATTTTAGAAAACTACATTTTTTAAAGTGAAAAATAAACAAATTTAAAAATTCATCTATTCGAAAAAACTTATAAATAGTTTTCAAGTTAACCTTTACCATTTGAAATTGGAGTGAAGTTTTAGAGCTACGGGAAAAAAGCAACAGATATTTTGAGGAAAACACGGCTGACTCGGATTAGAAAACAAATGTAATTTCGGGTAATCACACAACCTCGTGTCTTTGCATTTCATCTCTTCAGACCCTTTAATTTTGGGTTAAAATTTCATTTTGGGAGGAAAATATGCCAAAAAATATGCCCTGCGAAGTGCGCACCTAATGCATTGCACTGCGGACAACATTTTTCTACAAAGAAAAATGGCGGGGGCTTACTTTTAACATAGGGCCCATGTGTATCTGTACCTTTGTCCTAAGAGTAAAGTGCGGACGCACCATGGAAAATTTAGAAACATATTCTCTTCCTGAAATTACCTAAATTTTTTCTTGAAAATGATTCTAATCCTTCATTTTACTTGTTGTAGGACATCTAAAATGCTAATTTGGCAAGAACGAGGCATGAAGAGGTAGATGAAGCGACAATGGGATTACATCGGCAAGACTTTGCAAGCTTGAAGAGCATGCGAGGCTTTACAAATTTTGGGCTATGAGTGGCATGAGAGCTCAAGTGGATCTTCTTACTTGGGTTTGGTAAGTAAATGGGATGTGCGGGACCATTGTTTTTTGATCGGAGGTCACCAAATCGAGATTGAGCGGAAGAAATCTATTTTTGAGCGGTTTTTCTAGGAGAGGCGCACCATTATCTCTATTTGGGGCTAGGCCGAATGCTTGGAGTCTATGCTTGACTTACAATTAGAGTTACTGCAACGATGAGGCTAATCCCTAGGACAAACGGATTGACATAAAAATATCATCCGTTCGGAGAGATGAAAGTGATCACTTTTACGTTGTCAAGCTATGCGGAAGTACGACTTTGCATGTATGCTTGTGGTTGTAGATGCGCATAGCATTAGATTACTTTCGAGGAACCATATACAGGCGGGTGCGAGGGAGTGTTGGCAAATGTGAAAGGCCAAATTGGGAAAAGAATAGGAAGCTAAAATTTGGATATGGGTCCATTGCAGTCACCTTTGCTCTAGAGAGGATCCCCATGTTAGCCCCACAACACATTACTATTGATGTTGGTCAGCCTTGAGAGCCTGGGGATGGTTCATTGGGTTGCCTTTGATGGCCCGCCACGGTGAGGGTGGGGAGATTGTGAGATTTCCCTCTACATATTTTCGTTGGTGGAACGCCAAATTTTTATTATAGAGGATTTTACTTATGTTGGCATGGACTTTCGTTGCGACGGAGATACCCCTTCCTCCGGGAGCTCGGTGGGACGAGGGAAACAAGTAAAAAATCTTTTGACTGTTCTAATTTCTAATTTTTATTTTGTTTTTGTTCGTCCAAAGCTGATAATTTTTTTCAAAATGCGGATGTGGGTCAACCTAGGCCAACCATTCACAAAAAGCGAGCGGAAGGGATGCGGCGGCAACACCACACCCCACGGGATCGGACTACGAGGAAGATCCACCGGGCGGGACTAGAGCACGATCTGGAGCGACTCCTATAGATATTTACGAGACTACTATAGATGATATCACCTTTCCGGCTATAGAGATATGTCATGGGTGTTCTTGAATCCATTCGGTTTTGACTAGGGTGGCGACGGTGGTGTATTATCGTGATCATCACCACGAGATAGTGGTTGATTGACTTTGTAGTCTCATTTTTGTATCACCTTTTTCCCGAGTCATAAGGCGTTTAAGCCTGTGATCAAAGACGATGTATTATTTTTGAACACTACATTTATACTATGATAAACTATTATTTCCGGTTTACTGTTCAATCATGTTATTATGGAATGTTGATTTGTTACTTTGTTATCGCAAGTGTCTATTTATAACATTAGAAGAAATTTCATCTACTAATGTATTTAAATTTCTTGAAATGTGTTGATATTCAATATAATCGAACTCTCGTTCCAAGATACGAACCCTTAAAAATAATATTAATAATCTTTGGTTCTAATGGCATATACTCGGTTACTTCATCCTAGCGAGTTCGAATCTAAATTAATATCAAACTACGAATTCCAAATGAAATGGATTAAGATAATAGTTGTCATACACTATGTTGTATGTGTTCGTCGTTTGACGAGACTTACATGCATCGATACTAACCTTCGTAAATGGGTGAGTAAATAACTTGAGCATTTGCGGAAGAGATGTTCCATGTACTACGACAAGCGCCATCGGCAAAAAACAATATGTGTTTGGAGAAGGAAGACAACATGCGATATCAAAGGTATCCGAATAAAAGCGGGAATAATAGTAAGAGCACACTTACGCTAGGCACACGTTTCTAATCTATAACACACCGGTAAGTAATAACTAATATACGAGAGAAGATCTCCACACAAATTCAATCATAATATCTCTTCAAATAAAGTCCATTTCTAGGTTTACCCAAAGAGACCCCGTCAAAATCAATCAAGTCATAGGCCCCTATTGCAAGATATTAGCTTGACAATGTAAGGACCATACCCATAGGTTTCAGAATTTCCCAAGCCCCTAGTTTATCGTTGGCTTGATAAAAAATTAAAACTAGGTCTCCTTACGAAAGGTACGAGGAGTAACACTTCTATCCTCTTTTGATCTTTCATTCTTTTCGCATGAGCCTCGGTAGCTAATGCGGCGGTGAGACGATTCTCATCTAAGAGCAGGAAAAGTATAAGAAACGTTTCTCCTCTTCAAAAGTGTACGTAATAAATCTATGGCTAGTTGGAGTGATGGTATCTCACATTTAATGGGTAATACCACTTCTAAGCGCTTAAACTAGTTGAAAGAGGTAAAACACATCGATGTTTTGCTTTGAGGTTCGATATGCCCAAAGTGGTGAAAAGAGCATGGTGTACCAATTGACTTATGAATTCCAATGATTCGTTTGATCATGTTTGAATAAAACTTTATTAATTGCTTCAACTAAACCATTGTCCTGGAGATAATATAGTGTGTTGTCATGGCGCGAGCCAAGTTGGTCTGTTAACTCGGTCATCATGATATTTCGAAAATGACTCTTGTGATCGGTAATTATCGCTTGGGGTACACTAAAACGAGCAACCACATGATTGAATACGAAAGTAGTTACCGGTTTGCCATCTACCGCAAATGTGAAGGCATCGCCTCGGCCCATTTGGTAAAATAATCTACTTCTAGAATAATGTACCCATGCCTCCCTGCCAAGTGGGGGTTACATGTAATGAAATCGACGCCCCATTTTGCAAAAGGACCGACATCGGTTATGGGGTGAAGAGGAGCGGTGGTGCATGCATTTTTCGTCGAAGATTTGACAATTATGAAATTTTTTTGGACCACGTAAATACAATCTTTAAACATAGACGATTAGAAATAACACATTGCTACAATATCTTTTGAGGTATGGCGTGCCCAAACATATGACCGCCAAATGCTCGGAGTGATAGTCATTTAAATTTTTTTTGGCTTCGTCATGAGTTGAACAACGTCGAAAAAGCGAATCCGCTCATGACGGTAGAGTGTCACCGCCAACAATGTGATATTGTTGAGGCCCGAAAATGAACTTTTCATCGTTGTGAATGTAAAGCCTAGGGCCGAAAATATTGGGTTTGAAGATATACGATAATATCTCTATACCAGCATGGTTCAATGGTACTGACAAAAACAAGGATTCATACGCAATTGAGTACAATTCGAGCACAATTTACTGTATCGGTACATGGGAAATCACACATAAGTTGACAAATATCAATGATTTCTTGGATTTGGGTGCCAAACTCACGATCAAACTCCTGTAGGGATAATAATCCATTTGGAGTATTTTCCCCCTAGCAATCGTTTGAGTCGAAGATGTACATTATAGGGTTGCAATCGAGAGATCGGTGTCATTTTAATGAAAGTGTACTGTGTAGAAACATTGGATAACTTGAACAACTTCCAAGGCCAATTTCTCCACATGCAAGTATTTGATAAGGTCGGATGCAAATTTCAACTAAGATAAAATGAAATACATGTTCACTATGGAATTCATTTTCACAAGACTAAAACCATCTCTATCGTGGAATTGGAAGCGGCGAGGTACAAAAAGTAATCTTGGTTGTAGGTGGGAGGATGTAATAACGGTGCATGGGTCAATGCATTTTTTCAAAGCATCAAAAGATCGATCAATGACCTCATCCCAAAGAATGGAATGTTTTGTTTCAACAACCTAGTGAAACCTTTCGTTAACTCGACGTAGTTGGAGACAGAATCGACGTAAAAAGTTTTCTTTCCCTTGCAAACTTTGGTTGGCGAAGAGTAGAAGGAGGAGGTAAATTGATGATTGCCTCAACCTTCGATGGTCGACACGAATGCTGCCTTTGAGACAATAAATCCCAATAATCGTCTAGATTATGCGAAGAAAACACATTTGTGAGGATTCAAATGAATCTTATAGTGCCTACATGCATAAATATGGCTGTTAAATGGTAATATGATGCCTTTCTGTAGTAACGAAGAATGAGCGAGAAAATCATCAAGGTAGGGTTGCACAATATGCTTAATGCCGTGAAATACATAAGGCAACTGACTATAAATCAAAACAGCTGTGGTCATAAGGCCAAAAGGTAATTGCGACTCTTCGAAGGTTCCCATGGAAAAATGAAAGTTGTTTTAGGTTCGTCTGGGGAGTATCTTTGTTTGATTGTAGCCGAGAAAATCTCCATCCATGGATGAGAACATTTCACTTCCGACACAATCATCAATAATTTGATCAATGTGGGGTTGGATAATTGCCTTTAGGACAAGCTGGATTTATATCCCTATAGTCGATACATACTTTTATTGTTCCTTGTTTTTTATTGACTAGAACAATATTAGATACCCGGTTCGTTAATGGGATTGGATAAATAGCTTTTATGAAGTAATTTTTCAACTTTCTGCACTTTTGATAGTAGCACCTTTTTCTCGGATGAATGCGACGTAGTTTACGCTCCTGGCATTTTCGCTCGGATATGTCTTAATTTCATATGCAACGATTAACGGAATCGATTCCTGGCATTTCTTCATATGACCGAGGCAAAGATGTCGTGGAATTCCTGAAACGAGGGCCTTATATGCTTGAATTTATTCGGTGTACAAGAAGCACCTATGCAAATGTTTTCCTTCCGAGTTTTGAAAATGTCAGAGACCGTTGTAGAAATATTTCTAAATTCAATTCGGAATCGACATTGGAGAAAAGTTACGAGGTTCTTTGACATAATTAGTGTTAAAAATAGAGAAAAATCATTTTCAAAATGATCGAGTCGGAGTAAAAATGAAGACCTATGGTGTAGATCTTCCCATGGTAATTCATCCCGACAAGAATTCCACGAATATATATGATGTGGAAAAATTGTTGAAGGCGGGATCCGGAATTGGTGTCGAAGCTAAAATTGATATTGAAAACGACTCTTGATTGATCACATTCATGGATCGAGATTTAGTTGAAGGTATCAAAAAATGACTATACTTACTTTGATATGCTAGCTCAAAAGGACTCAAAGGCATCGGGCCTCGAAAGAATCCAATTATAATTAGAAGGTATTATCAAGAGATCATCAAAGAAAATAGTACTTGATGTAATCATATTCGATATTAGCAATAGGAGTTTGTACGTTAGGAGGAGGTAGGAAAAATTTCCCGATGCTTGAATCTTTAATCAAACCTGTCCGACATCCTTGCGAGGATAGTGATTTTTCGGAATATGTTGGATACTGTTAGAAGGTTTGGGTCGGATAGATAATATGACGCCCAATCTATCTTAATGATCTTTCCTTTATGAGGAAACATAGTGGTGAAAAGATGATGATATAACAACAGTCCGCATAAGACCAATTGCAACCCGGGGAGAAGGTTATAATCCAGAGGGGCATCGATACTTCCACATCTAGATTGACCATTTTACCTTCGACCTCCTATTGGTAGATCTTGTAAAACACCATATGGCTGAAAGCCTCTTCCATCAAACGCTTTGGGAGCAAAAGTTGGTGATTGGTTGATTGTTGGAGGAACCAATTGTTCCAACATTTTATCGACATTATACACGTAGAAGCCCTTCATCCCAACAACAATATGAAGGAATGTACTTGTTCTTCGACTATTAACGGAATTTGAAAAGCCATTTTTATAGAGTGGCGTTGTACAAAATTTTCTAAAAATCAAAGATCATGAGGTTCGAATCCTGGATATGTCTGACTCCTAAGGGTGAAAAAGTAATTTTTCTTTGGGATGGGCATGATTTCAATGCTTCCAAAGCCAACATTCTTCGAAGGAGAAATTGCCAAATATTCAACAATTTTGTGATACCGAGTAGCTCTTTCGCATGTGGATTGACTAATTTACGAAGTACACCTTTTGCGGGTGGTTTAATCACTAAGTTAGGATTTTTTTCTCGTCGTAATGGATGCGAAACCGAAGGAGATGTAGTTGATGCGGAGGTGGATGTTTTTGCTTCTTTACTAGTATTTTTACTACCATAATCTTGCAATCGTGTCGCAATCATTAAAATATCCTCAACGGATTGGAGAAAGATCCAACCATGTTACTATCTTGAGTGGGAAAGGGATCCTTCAAGATAGCGGGGTACCAAGCCGAACCCTTAACGAATTTTTCTACCTCGGCTCTGTGTGGGCACTCTTTAGTAAAATGATCACGGTCACAGAGATGAGAGAAGGATATCGAGGTTTGATTTTTAGATGGGTCGATTAGGTTGTATCATTTTTTTCTCTTTTGAAGTTTTTTTCTTTTTATTCTTACATGTCTTCTTACCACAGTTTTTATATTTGGCCTTAGATGTCTCTACAACATAGATATCGGTAAAAAGTTTCTAGGAAAAAGAATCTCCTTTGGGTGAATCGGCTAAAGTGATAATAGGAGAAGTAGTCTTCCAGAAGACTTATTCTTACTCTTACCGAGTACTAACATAACCAATTACACCATCGGCGGCATGAGAGCCGAAGGAGTTGCGATTAGCGAGTCTTGGTAAATATGGGATTTTATCATACGGAGTACTAGCGAGTATAGAAAAGGTCGAGTGCGAGAGCACGAGCGATAACTTGCTCTTTCGTAACAATGCCTCCTTTGGCTACATCTTTAGTAATTTTGAAAATAACAATTTAATAAACCATTCGACGAAAATTTGATTAGGAATAAAAATTTCACTAAACGCCTTCTACGTCTCCATTCATGAATGTGATCGAATGTATGTATGAACACCAAACTGCTTCAATGATCGATGATGTGCCATTGTCGTATACGAAAACAATGAAAATAGGTTAAGAAAGTTGTAGTTAACGCATTAAAATTATTAAAAAGAAGAGCCACATGGTAACTCAATGCTTTGTTTAGCGAAATTTGGATAATGAGAGTTCTACGAAAAAGACGTAATCAAATAGAATCATTGACTAACGGAGTGGATGTGCACCGGAGGTGATAAGTCATTACGTGATTAGATGGGTCATCTCCTGACTTACCTTCGAATTCCCGAAGGAGAATATCCTTTGGGAAACTTATTAGGCATTGGCGACGATATGGAAGATAAAAAATGGGATCGTTCGTAAGGCGCGAGAGATTTGGTAAATCTAAAGTTGCTATTCATGATGACGATGGCTGGGGTCTTGATAACCTTGAGTGATCAAAATAGTGTTAGGAGGAGGATAGCCGGACTCTAGGAATCGGATATGCATTTTAATTCTTGTAACCTCCTGGGTAACACGGATTAGCAGGACCATACTAGGATTGTTGGGGTATTTGATAAGTATACCCGAAGTGGAGTTGATCTTGATGTTGATTTTGTGTGGCTTGAGCAAGTTTGATCTTTTTGTCACAGTACAGGTTGATAAGTAAAATGGAGTTTGACTAGAAACCATCAGCACTTGTACCGACTTGCCCCATAGGCATACGGGCCGTAGTACGACTGTAAGTCCTACATTTGTGGTACGAAGGGTTTGAGAATTTTCACTAATACGAGGATAGAAGAAACCGAGCTACGGATGCTCGAGAAATAGGTGTTGTAGGTTGAACGAGAGGTTGCGGTAGTTGCGGCGAGCGGTTTGGTAGTCTGAGGTGTACTAGGCTTGAAATTTGCTAAACGGGGAACAGTGCGGTTTGAACAACGCATTTGAATAGTTCTTCAGGTTGGACTAGAAACTAAAGGTTGTCTAGGTTGATTGATATGCACATTAGGTTGCATAGTATGTTGAAATTGCAATGGATTCCACACCATATTCGTGCAGGGTATTGACACATGGGGTTGCACATACTGAAAGGAACATAGTTTGGTTGAATGTAGGGTTGATAGTAGAAGTGGTAAATTTCCGACTCCTTGTAAAAACGATTAATGGGAAGAGCGATTGGAAACCTTGAGTTGATGCGACCTTGAGGTTGATAACCACGAGGCATGTCTTGAAGCCGGGGGATGAAATGGGACACGAGAATATCTTGAGTCTTTGGTTGACCTTGGGGTATGTGTTGTCCTTGAGGAGTTGATAACCTTGAGGTATGTATTGTCCTTGAGGTTTTATCTAGGTAAATAATCTTACATCCCCTCTGGAGTTTGTCTTGGTATACAATTACCTTGGTGTCCCCCGGGCGTCGCTGGAAAATACCTTAAGGTTACCCCAGTCGGTAATTAACTACCTTCGAGAGGTTTCCCCCTAGGTAATGGCCCGGCTACCTTGAGGTTGAGGATAAGTATTACCGGACATCCATAAAAATTTCTCTTCGTTCGACGTTTCTATTTTAGTTCCCGTTCATACCGGTTGATAAAACTTGTTCGGTTGGTTGAGGATGGGCTACGAGAAAATGCCGGTGATTTGGTACCACGAAGGAACAAAAGGACAAGTATAAAATTTTCTCCGGGTGATTGGGAAAACATAGATGATTCACTTGACATTATTGATGAAGGATAATAACCTCTTGGTGTAGGATGAAAAGGAATTTGGGGTGGTGAAAAACTAAGACCCGAGTTTTCTAAAAAATATGTCAATGACAAATACCAAGCGTCATTATAAAAGGACTATAGAATATAGATTCAAGATCCCTAAGATTCAAAGTATGTTGGGTTTCAGGAAGAGTTACTTCTTCGTCTGGACCGACAAGTTCTTCAATGGAAATGAGGTCAGAAGAAAAATTTTTAGTAATGATGTGCCTTACCCTAGGTGAAACAGGATCACTAGAAGTTGGAGTAATAAATCCCGAAGATGGTTCCAAAACAACAGGTTCAGTGTCAGGTTCAGATATTTCAGGTTCTTCAGTGAATTCACTGGAAGGAGAAATACTACCAGTAAGCTTGGAAACTGAAATCGGTTCTTGAATATGCTCTGTTGTTTGTAGTTGATAATCAGGATGAACAACTATGGATGACTCTCCTACTTATGTTGATCTAATTCTACTGTCAGTAGGCGATACTAGAGCTCGTAGCCCTTCAAGTTGGCTTGGTGTATATTCAAGGGGCTTCCCCTGAAGTTTGCGCGATTGTCTCGGTAATTCAGCCACGATTAAAAATTATTAATCACACGCAATCAAATGAAAATTTCAATGAAAACTCCTAGAGTCACTAAGGAAACAAAAAAATGAATCACACGCTTAAAAATCTAGGAGATAACACCACACACAAACAGTAACTTCCCACACTAAAAACACTAGTTGGTGATGAAATCCAACGTCGTAGTATTTAATGCAGAAAGGGTGGTTGGAATAGTTACCCCGACAACCTTCTTAATGAAACAGACCGGTGCAAGTTTCTCCACTTAAACCATCTCGAATGAAGATAACCCTTTGGAGATTCCAAGTGAGTCTAGTCGACGTCTGCTCCAGGTACAGTGGGATCTTTCCACCACCGTCACCTCAGGAAAAAACCGTAAGATTATGGTCACTATGGTTACCAACAGGAACTAATATACTTGGGGGAACAGTCTACGGTCCGACATACGCGCAAGGGCAGAGTAACAAAGCTCAATCCCCTTGAAGGATCCTTGAAATAATCCAAGGTATACCGACAAGTGACCCCAGGCTCCTCTACAATGGTCTATCCGAGGTTTACCATTGTTAATATGCGCAAATCTTATGTCGTTCCCAATGAGATAGAATTGATTATCTCACCGGTTCAGATATGACCTCGTGCTTGACTCCTTTAAGAGGAGCTTCACAGAGCATACAAGTGACTATTGGATTTATTCCTACTGCAAGATTAACTACTTGTTTGTTTTAACTGTCTTGGAGAGTTAATTACTCCCTACTCCAAGACACTAGCCTAAGATATATTGGTGAAAAGAGCCCTAGAAATATAAAAGTTACTAGATTAATTTTAATTTAAGCGTTGATTTTATAAGGCTGTTTCTTAAGAAAATAGGTGCGAAAGTGAAACTGATGATATGAAGTGACCAGACTCAAATCATACTAAAAAAATGCATCTATAATGAGAAACAATCCATTTTCTTTCAATGAATTCTAGCTAAAGGAAGAGTTGAGAAATGCAATCTTTTAAAAACAAATCTTTCCTTCAAACAAGAATAAATGAAAAGAAATCTAATTTCAATGAGAACTCAAAATGATCTATGCTCAATAAAAATCCCTTTTTGTTCAAGATTGAAACTACAAACTAAGTTTTTTTCTTCAAAAGACACTACAATTTCTAGAAAAGCACTCAAAGTTAAAAAACATTAAAATTGAGATCTAAAAATTCTAAGAATAAATCTGAATTAAAACTTCAAATATTTTAAGGATTTCTTACTTAGTTTGTGATCTAACTAAGAAATTCTTTGCTTGAATCAGAAATAACTCGAAAAAACATCCAATTTTCATTTTTTAAGTGAAATTCCAAACTTATTAACAAAAGCTTTTAACGATTTCCAAATGAGAAAAATAGGATCTAAAACTCATAAAACAATTTTTGCTATGATGTCAGACTCAACAAGAAAACAAGAGAATACCAGTGATCTAAAGGCATACCAAGGTTTCTAATCTTTGAGCGGGATGTAAGACAAAGCAAAAATCATTATAACATGCAAATCTTTCAGAAAATCAATCAAAAATAAAATGTTGAAACAAACTCTAAATCAAGGCTTTCTAACAGAAGATATAGGTCTGCACAATCACTAAGAACCTAAAAAACTAATTTAGAAAAGAGGATTTTAATATTTTTCAAAAATTTTGACAGGGTCCGCAGGATTCAGTGCAATCCAGTGCGGTCCCGCACTGTGGGTACAGGAAAAGTGCGGAACTGCCCGCACTGTCTCTAAATGAAATGAGCGGACACAAGAAAACAAGAGAAAAAACAAAAAATTCTCAAAGATTTCTCAGGGATCCTGCAGGGATTAACTATCCAAGCCAGTATAATCAATCAAAATTAAGAAACATAAATTCACAAATCAAAAGTAAAAGAAATCAAATCTCAAATTCTTCCCCAAGAGAGTCGCCATTTTGTTGGATGGATAATTCGTTCTTGCGGACAAGACAGACCTCCCAAGTGTCCTATAGACAACTAGCAACAAACGGACAAACAAAACTATCTTTCTCTAGATACATTGTGATTCATAATTAAATGCTATAAAGGTTTAATGATCTTACCTTTAATCCAATGCTTGTTTGTAGTAGTAGTCCTTCAGTCGCCCGAAAGAGATATCTTCGAAGATCTGCAATCACAAACAAACAAACATCAAATAGCACCTGCATAGCATATATTCATAAATCATATCCATTATGGTGATCAAGGAATCCATAAAATAAACTAATCAATTGACAGCTTATTGAGAAAAACAGATTTATTTGTATTAACTTAAATAAGGAAGAGCCTTACAACCGTGTCCACCTTGATGTTGTACAGGTCTTCCTGGGGTTCGGAACAGGTGTTTCCTTTACTCAGATCAGCCTTGCACTTTTCCAACTGAGATACATACAGGTATGTAATCCTTCCCACATGAAATATCAGCTAAAAGGGTCTAAGTTTCAACAGCACTTCGCCTCCAACAACTAAAACTTCAACTCATCAATTGTAACCCCTTGAGGCTGCCCTATGCCTCTTTTTATAATGGAGAAGAGGAGGTTACAGCTCCATACAAGAAGGGATAGAGTCCTCCTTCAAAGGGATTAGTTCCTTACATCAAGGGGTTAGCTCCTTATTGGATGGGATGCATGAACATGAAAGGAGCGTACTTTCCACTGCAGGAATGTTTCCATAAGCTTCTAAAAATGACTTTAACTGAGCTTCTAGATTTTACTTGTGCCTTTTCTAATCTTTTACAGGGGTCTGCACTTTTAATAAATAGAAAGTGTGCTTGGCTACGCATGATCTATAGCCAAAAATTGCGGGACCACAGGCAAAACTAGGAGAAAGTGCGGTACCAGAGTTTTAAGGCTTTTATGAGCTTTTCTCTTAGTTTCAAGGCTTGACTTTGGGAACTTTGATATTGTAGGCTTCCAAGGGAGTACTAAAATGTCATGGTGACAAATTTTAGTGTAACACGGTCGATGGGAACAATGCAATACTGGTTTTCCATCCGAAGCTGGATTGGAGAGTATGTCAATCTTGGCCTCCCCAGCGCTTCCCAAGTTTTCCTTAGCAAGATGTTGACATCGGATCCCAAATCAAGCATGGTGTCCTTAATTTGGAATCCCACCACTTGCATATTTCTCGGAATTCCTTTCCCATTCTGCATTTTTTTCTCTTTATTCTCTGAACATATTTCTGGTTTGTTTCCGCTGATTCTTTTGCTCCTGTGTTCTATTTTAGCACCCCTTCTAGGTTTTGCTTCAACCGTTCTAGTTGGTGCATTGTTAACAATCTTCAGGAAAAAATGGAACCATTCTTGGATTAAGGCTTCATTAGTATTCTATGTCTCCTTTTCTTCCTGAATTTTTTGTAACTCGATTCCTTTGTTTCCCCCCAAATGGGAAAACGTCTTTGTCGCTTCCTGGAAAAATTGTTTTTGTTTTTCAGGTTTGAACAGGATCTTTGGGGATGCTGGCCAGACTACTTTTATGGGGTCCATAGCGTGTGCATCCTCCCCCATTATTTTGTCACCTCGTGTCACTATAGCCACGTTTTGCATCGTTTGAGTTCCCGTTAGCCTGGGTTCTGCGTTTACTAGATTTGCTCCCCTCTGTCTGGCTCTTTCCTCCCATATTTTGATGAGCTCCGAGCAGTCTTCTGTTGTGTGTGAGTTAACACGGAATTGTGAGCACTAGGGTCTCCTAGGGAGTGGACACTCTCTAGCCACATGTCCTTCCTGGTCGCAGTTATAGCATCATACCGGACCTCTACCTCCTATTCGGCCCCCTCGCATGCCTCCTTCTCTTCCTCGAGGAGCTTCATTTACTCTGTATGACGGCCGGTCCAACCGCTCTGCCAGGGCATCCAATGCTTGGCATTGCTCTGTGCTGTGGGTGGTCTAAGAACAAAATTCACAGTATACATTATTTGGAACATTGGAATACTTCTGTAGGATTGAACACATGCGAGGTTGATGACCCATACTTTTGCATACCTCACAATATTCATTGGTGGCTAGACCTGGTTGTGTAGGGAACCCCGTATATGGCTGTTATGGTGGGTATACCCCTTGGGTGTTGATTTTTGCGATTGCTCCTAGAGGTGGGGCCCCCTATGCTCCTGCCGCCGATGTCCCCACAGCTTGGGCCCACAACCGGGGGCATTCCGTGGCTACATGTCCCTTCACGAGACAGTGCGTGCACCACACTTTTGGTCTCGGTGGTCGCATGGGTTGCATTTCCTCAAGTTTCTCTGTCAGACTAGATATTTGATGCTGAAAACCCAGTATCGAGGGGTCTTGTACCGTTGCGCCCCCTTTGAACTCTTGCGGATAACCTGCCATGGCTTCTATCTTCATCGCTTTCTCTAGAGCATCCTGTAGTGTGTCGATCCTTTGTTGGGTCAGTGGAGTTCGGGTCAAGGGTAATAAAGCTTTAATGAACCAATCCTCTGATGGTTAGGGTCAATTGGGTAGCTAAGTTTCCCAATGGCATCCTTGAATCTCCGCATCAAATCCCAAGTAGTTTCTCCTTCTCTCTTCTTGATCTCCCACATCTCTAACAGGCCTTGTTTGTCCATTTGAGGCAGTTTGAATTCCTTAATGAAATCCCTCTTTACATCAGCCATTGCGGGATTCGGGTGGGCCTCTAACCATTTCATAAACCATCATAGGGCCCTATCCCTAAGAGTGGTTTGAAATTCTATCAACTTCCCAGCATCTAGTGTCTGTCATGCCCTCTAGATGGCCTCATAGAGATATCAGTGCTGTTCGACATCATCATTCCCTTTCCCAGAGAACTCTGGGTACCGTGTAAGTGATCCCGCCATGCTTACTTGATTGGGTAGTATTAAAACGATGCTGTTGGATCCTGGTTGTGAGACAGGGCCACTAACAATCTCGCTACTAGTTTGTGCTCCAATTGGAGATTGACTGTGGTGCAATCAACTTAATTCACGTAACTTAACAAAAATTTCACTTATGGGCTTGTAGATCACCAGGGAAGGTCGGGAATAGAGCTACTATAACTGTGGGGACTAGGAATACCTTGAGATATGGACATCGGCCTTTCTTGAAAAATTTGCTCCATTGCAACGTGCATCTCCACATCGGACACCTCCTCTGGGCGCGCGTCTTCACCCTCTTCGTCAGAATTCCTTCCTTGCTCCACCTGGGCTGGACTCCTATACACCTACCACACTTCTTTCATGACCCCTCATATATCCTGGGGACCCACCTGACCTTCCATTCTCTTCATCTTCTGAGGTGCCTCTTCTTCACCCTTCCGACTACTTCCTTGTCTATCTAACTCCCTCATTACCCTCTCTCGCCACCTTTCTACAATCTGCGCCCTCTGATGTGCTTGCCGCTCCCTAAGCCTATTGGTAGTCTCAACATCCATACTCCTACTTCCCATTCTCATGGTTCTAATAACATCTCTCCCTCAGTCCCATCCCCCGGCACTAGCATTTTACACTTCCATCCCTACTTTTTAGAATCCCATCAGTCCTTCATCTACCATCAATGCCTTGATCCACAAGGGAATCTCGTTCAGTATTTTTCCTCTTAACCCAGATCTGAAAGTACTTTCTGCCTTTGAGAAAGACTAGTAGCACCTGGCAGCAAACTCTACTATATATCCTTCCAAAGTAGATTCCACCCAAAAATCTACAGCTCGGGTTAAATCAGTGTCTAACCGATGAAGCGTCACCAGATCCTCGTGGGCCCACTTGCGATTGATCTTGCTCGACTTCCCCTTGACAGTCTTGGTCTGAAGCCTCCACAACCAGTTGTAGAGTTCTCCTGGGAACTTTCCCCAGAAGATTTCGTAGGTATCACTAACAGAGTCAGAGAATAGGACTAGGTCTTTAATCGTCTTTTCCTTCTGTCATCTCAGCTCAGCTTTCTGGGCTATGAACTGATCTAGGTGGTTATCCCATCAGCTTCATATTTATCTTTCAAAGATCCAAGATACCATGATCTGGCTCCCAAATATATTTTCAGGTCCCAGCAACAGAACCATTTGTTGGCGAGGAAACAGGTCTCGCAGAGAAGACCCAGGTTCAGGGCTGAGGACCAACAAGGTTTTCCATCGTAGTCTAGATTCACGCCCGCATTTACACTCTGCTCCGAAGGGAAGAGAGTCTCACCCGAGGCGTGCCATGACCCTATTGTGATTGGGAGTGTTGGGGTTCCCATGTTTTCGCAGATTTGGCAATACCAAAAGATGAGGCAACATCAAACCACTTTGGGGCCCTAGGATCTAGCCCTCCTGGACCCGGAGAGGGATCTCTCCAATAAAACAAAGAATGATATATCTTTGAAGCTTAGAATGAGATGTTAGGCTAGTTATGAAGCATGAAGGGGTGTTTTAAAATGATTTGGTTGGTTGGTTGCTGGGCTGGTCATGAGATCATAGACCGAGAAAGCAATGGGAGGAAATGAACAACGCAGAAAGATGCTTCAACAAAGAGGACAAGTTAAAACTGTGCCATCCATTGGGCTATGGAGTCATGAAAGGTAATTACATGCAACAACTAGCCAAGGCTTCCAAAGGGCAAGTCATCTATACTAAAGGATCTTTTAGATAGATGATGGAATGGAACATTAAGGAAGAAGGTGAAAGAAGGAAAGACAACCCAATTTCTGTCTATAGATTAGGCCAGAGGTAATTTAACTCCAGACCTGCTTGGACATACTCAAAGGCAGCTCTCAAGGAGGGACGAAGGGGTTGCTTATAGATCGGACCAGAGGTCATTTAACTCCAGGTCTGCTTTAGCAACTCCAAGGGAAAAACAGAGATAAATTTGACAAAGAAACATCCAAGCAGCAAACCCCCAAGTTCATACATCAGCCAGCAGGCAATAACATCCGCTGCGCTGGTTAAACCACATGAATTCACTCTTAGATACACATGAAGCAGAAAACATTAAAGGTAGGGAGAGTAGGAACATAGGGCACCTAACAAGGGTGAATCCTATGCTATACTTCTGTTGCCTACCAGAAGAACATGAAACAATATGAAAATGTAATAAACAGAGTTAGAAAAAACATCACCAATAGTAATAGACCAGGATCCTGTGAAATGTGCTTTGATTAATTGATGCAAAACCAATCATGTACAATACGATTAGTGGATAATACAATCTAAACTTTCTCCTCCCAGCCTATTACCTATGAACTACTCTGTAACTCCCTCCCAAGACTGTTCTAACAGTCAAATTGAATCCCTCTAACAGCAACAACCGAACAACTTAACAACAACAACCTTTACATTATGTTCTCGGGGATTTCTTATAGGAGAAGAGGTGAAAACAGAGGTAGGTACAAATTAAATGAATTTCATTAGGACAGAATGGTGGAGGAGTTTCTGCCCATGTTGATTAATCACTCTGCGGCTCTGTATGTACTCTGTAGGCTGTTTCGGAGATCTCTGTCGAGTCGGATTTGACCTCGGATATTTCTTTGGAGTCCTTTCTAGTGTTTGGAGCTCTGCGCTAGCCTTCCAGAATAAATGCACTGGTGGAAAGTCCGCAAGGTCTCCAGGCCTCGTAATGGTATCCCTGACAGTCTTTAAGAGGCTTTTGTCAGTGCAATTGACTGCTTCTGGGCTCGAGGCAGCATGGAAACTGCTGTAGGAAGGTGTGCCTCTGGAGAAAACACTTCTGCTGTTAGGTGGCACAGTTATGACCTGCTGGTGCACTCACTAATCTACGAGCTGAGCCTTTGTCCTTTGAAACGGGATTATAATTGTTAATCTCCAATTATGCGCGAAAAACCCTTTCAAAATCCGTCTCTGCTGTCTTGTTGGGCCGCTAAATTGGCCTCTCTATAGTATCTGCGCAATGACATAAACCTGTTATGAACCTGGGCAGTGGTGGCAGAGACAATGCTGTGGAGGCGGTGGAATGGCGTACAAGGTGGGACCGGCATAAATCGCAATCGCAAATCGGGAGAGGGAGGAGGGCGGAGTGACATATAACAAAACTTCTGATGCGATTGAGAAATCTTTTGTAATAACCAAAGTATAACAATTTCCCCATTTACAAAGGAAAGACCCTTTATTTATATGAAAAGGTGGAAGGGTAGTACGGTGGGCCCGGGGGTCTAATCGCAATTGGAGGTCGGAGCGGGTGGCAATCGCAACACACATTTCAAAAGTTCCGATGCGATTGGCGGTGGGAGCGTGATCGAGCACTGACCGTTGGATCCGAAGGCCAGATCAACGGTTCACGTCTAATCGGAGGGAGAGCGCGATCGGGGGCTACAACATGAGTGTTGCGATTAGCGCCCCACCATCGGATCAGAACAGCAGATTGACGACAAAGAACGCATCGCGGGACTCTATTTATGAAACCAATCACATCAACATTTTAGAGTTTTACAAAGGGATTTGCCTCCCGCTGATCTTCCAATTGCGATTAGCGATTGGGACTTAAGCGCTTGGTCTCAGCACTGGGGCATGTGTGGGAAGTGGTTTAGGGGCTAGCGGGAAAGGGGCCAGGCCTATTATATGGTTGGAAAGTGGGTTTTTAGGCCTTTTTAATGCATTCTGAAGGCTAGAGGGGGTAACGATAGAGGGAATAAGGGGGAAAAGGAGGCCTTTTGGAATTTCCTCACAAATATAGAGGCTTCATGATGGAAATCAGCAGAGGGGATTTCATCAAAGGACAAAAGACAAGAGGACGCTTCAAGGATGATGTGTTTTCAGAGGAAATGCATTCCTTGAAGGCTCAACAACAATCTTAGCCCCCTGTTTTTCTTGTCAAAAATTTCATAGGGGGGCTAACAGGGAGTAGATCGGTATCATCCCCCTAACGTCCAAACTGGTGAACCAATGCTAAACTAAGGAATTAAACAGTCATGACATAATATTCTGTAACATACACTCTTCAGGGAGACAATTAAATCAACGATAAACAAAATTTTAAACACAGCTAATAGCAACACTCATTCGTACTAAGAATCACATAGCATAACAACCATCTTGGATATATTAGTCATCAGTTGTCAGAGGCAAACTATTACAAGGCTCTGCTACAGAAGCGCATAGAACAGAACAAAATACAACATGTCCCTAGGGACAAATAGAAGCTACAGTAACCCGGAAGAGAGGAGAATAGTGCAACCTGATAGAGCTCTCCTGTGACTCCCCGTTGCCTATTCCCGTCTATGCCAACCTCTTCCTTCGTTGGCTGGTTGCCTATTTATTCTTCTGCTCGCGCGACTGACAGTTCTTCCCCCTTTCTTGCTCGTCTGTCTTTAGTTTCTTTCCGTTCACCAGGAGTTCATTGCTTGTTTCCTTCCGTGCCCTTCCTCTGTCTATGCTTTCTCCCACAACCACTGCGATACCTGTCCTCTGCTACTTCGCAACCTTGACACCTTCCTGCCTACCGAGGTTGTGTTCTGCCACGTGCTTGCCACCACTCAAAATCTGTTGATTTCCAAAACAAGGGCCCCAACAACAGGATCAAATGATTACAATTTCAAAACAAGGGCAGGGAGGTGCAGGATCAATTGATTACAATGTTTTAGTCTTGGACTGGCGATGTAAACCAGGCTCTCTTCACTTAGGGTGTGCATGTATGTGATAAGTGTGTTAATTTTAATGAAGCCCAGACGTGTGTAGAGAAAAAAGAAAAAAAAATATGTTGTATAAATGTAAATAAATATGAAAATGACAGTAAAGGAAACTGAATACGACAGAAATAAACAGCTAAAGATGCATCAATTTAAACCCAAGGAGGAGGGATTTCCAACAACTAGTCTATGGGTGGGTGAAATCTAGTCAAAACACAAAAAATGGCCAATGGATCTAAAGTCAGGAGGGACATGGATCTAAAGGTCAGATGCACTGGAAATAGGTGCAGAAAACAACAAAAAACCAGAAGGAAAAGTGATGCCAAAAAGGTGGCAAAAGGCTACAACCTGAAGGGAAACGAAGGGGACCCTAAAGGAGGACCAAACAAAACTGAAGAGAGGTGTTTTGGATGGATTAATAACAAATCTGGAATGGATCTAAAAGTATAGGTTTAGATATGAAAAATGGTTGAACACACTGAAATATCATAAGACCTGCTTCAACTAAACTCCTCCTAAAAAGGTGGAAGTGTAATGAAGCCCTAAGGGGTTTGGTTCCTACTTCGACGAGTAAAATTAAGAAATTACAAGTCAAAGATGGGTGGAAATGGAGGTCAGAAAACCTCGAACAATAGCCCAGAAAAACCCAGAAAAATCATAGAAAAACTCCCGCAAAACGTACAGGTCGCAGGTTCTGATTTGTTTTCAGCTGAGCTCACAGGTTTGAGGCTGTTTTCTACGTCTCGAAGGTTGAGGTCCCAAGTTTTGGCCCAAAAAGTGTGACCTACACTTTTAGCTGTCTCAGGAGCAGGTTTCAAAAAAATTTGTTGTCTCTACTGCGGTTGATACCTGTTACCTGCACAATAGGCCCAGAAACACAGGGAAGTAAGAATTTTTACTGTTTTAGGGTTTTAAAGGTAAAAAACAACTCCCAGAAATGAAAAATAAGAAGCTGAAGAAAAACCATAGGGGTTGAAGCAGCTGGTCATGCAGGGATCTGAAAAATGACAGTGGTCGTGATTATAAACCCTTGTGGACTCACCAGTTATTAGTGTGAATTCTAATTGCAAGTGTATGAAAAATATCACTTTAGCTGTGCATAACAAACAACCCGAACATCAAATATGGCTATCAATTTCCTTAGATATGCAGTTAAAGATCAAAATAAATGCTACAGAAATCCAGATCTATGCAATTAAAGACATTAAACAGCAAATAAAAGCAAGAGTTGATCCATGCATCCAATGACCAAGACAAGAATGTTTTTAAATAACTTTTGTATTTATGACACCTCGGAAGGGAACATAGAAATATGTTACCAGTCCCCCACAATGGGATGGGTTCTTGTATGTCCTCAATGCTTCAGATCTAAGATATCTCTCTCTTGATGGTGTAGAAAACCTAGCAAAAAATGTAACTCAAGGGGAGCTCACAAACAAAAAGGTAGAAAAATATGACAATGATGGAGGATAAAAGTCAGACCAAAAGTATAGATCTAGAACAATCTTTAGGCAACAAAAGGTAGTGAAAGAATGGAAAAACCCTTCTATTTATAACAAAATATTGAGTTAGTCTAGATATTTTTGCATAATTAAAACATTATTAACTAATCTAGATCCAACTTTTATGGAATATTTTATTATTTTTGTTGGAGGGAAAAAGAATTTGAATTTGGTCAAATCCCTTTATTTATAAATAATAAATAAATAAATGATTTATTTATTATTTTAACAATGTATGTGAGTAATAATTAAATACATAATGATTTATTCAGTTATTTATAAATGATTTAGTCAAATTTAACAAGGAATATTATTTAAATAATGTTTTAAATAATTACTCCTAGAAAATAATAAGATAAATAATGATTTATCTAATTAATTTTCCTTTTTTGGGTTAAATATGACCAGGAATATCAATTAAACTATGGTTTAATTAATTATCCCTTGAGGAAAATCAAACAAATAGGGATTTATTCAATTATTCCTTATGGGGTTTCCTGTTTAGATCATAAACAACTTAATAAATTATGGATTACTAAGTTTTTTTTTCAAATTTAGTCTACTTCTATTATATTATACACAACAAAAAATTACAATGCTCGTCCTCTGAATTTGGGAAGCCAATTCCAAAGGGAAGTGTCAATATCTTAATAGCAAAATAAGGACTGCCCCAGATGGGGAAACCAATCCATAAGTAGTGAGTATTAAAATCTACCCAGAATGGGAAACCAGCATGTCTAGTTTTGAGAATGAAACTGAAACATAACAGAGAAAAGTTCCAAAACATATGCAAACTAGATAATGCCATAAGATAGTTGGAGTAAGAGGTGAGCACCCAGCAAGTGGACTTAAGGTAGGCCGTCATTCTTCTCAGGAGGGTTGGGAGCTTCTTCCACCATCCTGCAAACATAAAGAGACTCGTCATCCTCCTTGTTCGGCACGTGGGCAGAAATCGGAGGAAAAAGTAACACCTTGGCTACTGGCGAGTTGGAGGAGGCTGCATGTAAGTTGGTGTCATCAACCTTTCTGTCCTCATGGCTGCTTGAGCCATGATCGCTGCGAGAGCCTGAGCCATTGCTGGAGCGATGACTGCTACTGGAAGCACTCTACATAGACATGGCTTTCATCTTGCAGGGAATGGAGACAAACTCAGACTAAATAGTGGATTTATGAGGGTGCTTCTTGGGACGAAGGCCATAAGATTCAGGCAGGGAAACAGGGAGATGAAGGGAAAATTGAGCAGAGAGTATGATAGGGTCTAGCATGCTCGGCTAATCCCAACCCACAGAGAGGTTCACTTACCTTCCAATGGCCATCGACAACGGAGGTCTAGAGGAGAGGCCTCGCCCACCATCGCGTCGGAAGCACATTCTGTGTCACCTTGGCATGACGGGCGAGGGAGCGGAAGCATGAGACAGGGAGAGGAGGCTCTTCAGAGCAGGATAAGAGCACCCACCACAAGACTTAGCAGAGGCACAACTACACCAAGACTGAGCAGGGCCGAGAGCCAAGGGAGGAAAGGAAATGTAGGAGGAAAACACAGAGAGTTGGATGGAGATTCGAATGGAGGCCTAAGGAGTGCGACAGGTAGAATTAATAACCATTGAAGCAGGATGAGGAGGCATTAATGCACAGTAGCCGAAGGACATCAAATAAAAGCTGGCGGGGAATTTAATTAAGGGAGCCATGCTCCTGCATTTATCAGCGGGCGGGCGGCCATGTACTGGCGTGTGGGGTGGACAGGTGCCCTGCCACATGATTCCCAAGTGGCCCAAGTTCTCACTGCTAGGCACCTGCATCCGGGGGGCGAAGGTATTTGTGCACTAGGAGAGTGCGGTCATTTTTTAGGGCTTCATCATCATGGGAATGGAGTTGGCTTGTGGTGAGAGAAGTGCTATGAGTAACTCCTTTGTTGGCTAAGAGGTCAGCTACTGCATTGGTAGTTCTTCTGGTGTGTTTGAAGGTGACTGCCGAGTGGATGAGGAGCTAATGTCCAAGGAGCTTGAAACGAGCTACTAATCTCCAACTCATGGTGAACTTAAAAGCAGAGGACCCAGCCTCTAGATGATCGGCTATGTCTATAATGATTTGGGAATTCCCTTCAATTTCCTAGGGGAAGAAATCGTTCTCCTGGGTAAGGAGAAGAACTTGAAACAACCCTTCGAGCTCAGCTGAGTTGTTGGTGTCCCACACAATGGAGCGAAAGAAGATTAAGAGGGCCTCTCCTTCTGAATTTCTAAATATCCCTCCAAAACCTGCATCCTCGGGATTTCCCTTTGAGGCACCATCAAAGTTGAGCTTGAAGAGGCCAGGAGGAGGGGGAGACCAAGTGTTGGGCGAGTTGGGAGGATGGTTTGAAGGGGGCTCAGGGATCGGATGTGAGTGAAGTGATAGATTCCAGTTGGACCAGGTGATTTTCTCTCGAGGATGAGAGGGGAGATCAGAGTCATGCTACCACTGAAGTGCAAGGGATTCCTGGAGGTTACTATAGATGGTGGTCCAAAGGATGTCTGGAGGGGTGGTTTGATCCCGAAAGTTTCGATGATTACGCTCCTTCCAGATTGTCCATCAAATGTGCCCGGGGAGGATGATCCATAGGGAATTGATAATATCACTAAGGAAGGGGGTGGAAGGCCAGGTGCGAATGGTGTTGATAATGTCCCCTTTTTTTCTGTCCGATATTCTGCTGAGCAGCACAGCTTTGTCCCATAGGGTGTTAGCAAGAGTGCAAGAGTTGAATAAGTGCTCAATGTTTTCTTCTGCATTACCACAGTTTGAATAGCATGAGGGAATAATGAAACCTTTTTGGAGTAGGTTATCCCAAGTGAGGATGCACCTTTTGCTGAGGAGCCAGGGGAAAGTAGAGATTTTGGGCCAGATTTTGGGATGCCAAATTTGGGACCAGATGGTATCTTGGGGAGTCTAAGGATTGGGGAGGAGAAGGTGGTAGGATTGTATGGTGGTGAAGGTGCCTCAAGAGGAGTATCCCCATCGCACTATGTCCCCCCCTTCAACAAATAAAATTTTTCTTTTGAGAAGTTCTTGGTTGATGTCTTCAGTGAGATGTAGCCCTTGATCCTCCTATAGAAAATCGGCTAGTAGCCATTGGCGGTAGTGTGAAGTGATATGAGGGCTCTAGAAGTAATTGATTTTGGAATTCTCCTGATGAATAAGGATATCCTGCCAATCTAAATTGGGGAAGAGAGGCTATTTTGGGCATCTGTTGCCAAGAATCCTCCTAGAACTTAGCCTGGGATCCTAATTGAACCTCCCAGAAGCTGTGGTCCAGAACAAGAGCCCTGTGTTGTTTCGCTACTTTCCATATGAGACAGGCGTCTATCTCAATGTCAAGGTGAATCATGTCCTTGGCTGGCCAATTATTTGCATATTTGGAGAGCCAAAGTTGAGCCCATGGGACTTCAGGATTGGATATCCAATGCCACTATATTTTTGCTCCCATTACTGCATTGCTGTGCTGAGGATATCTTAGCCCAATCCCACCAGACGCTTTGGGGGCGCAGACATCATGCCAATTGAATAGTGCCCATTTCCTATTATCTTTATTGCCTCCCCAAAGGAAATTTTATTTAAGGTTTCTGATGGATGTGAGGACCCATTTAGGGGAAACCAGGACCAAAAAGAGGTAAATAGGCATAGACTGGAGGTCAGAATTGATAAGGACTAGGAGGCTAGCGAAGTTGAGTGCACGATGGGTCCATAGGGAGAGCTTGTTTTCTAGTTTGTCTAATAGGTATTTCCAAGAGACATGTTTAAAGGCGGAATCAATGAGGGGGACCCCCAAATATTTTTAAGGGAGAGAGGAGATGGATAATCCCAGAATTCGGGCAATGTTGTGCTAGGCGAGGAGTGGAGTATTTAGGAAGATTTTTTTTTTTTTTCATTATTAATAGTAGGTCCAGAAGCAAGGGAGAAGCAGTCTAGAATAGCTTTGAAGGATCTGACTTCCTAAACGAAAGGATGACCAAAGAGCATGTTGTCATCCACAAATTTCTAGTGGGAAATAGGGGGACAATGGTGAATGCTTAGCACTTTGAGAGAGCCTGATCTGACATAGTGATTGATGAGTCTGCCCAGCCCTTCAGCCATCAAGACAAAGAGGAAGGGGGAAATGTAATCACCTTGATGGATGCCTCTATAGGGAAAAAAAGGGGAGGAGGGTGAGCCATTAAGAAGAATAGAAAATATGGGGGAGGAGATCAGGCTCATGATCCAGCGAATCCATGTTTGACTGAAGCCAAAGGTAAGCAACATTTGGTGTATATAGGTCCAACTGAGTTTATCAAAATCTTTTGAGAGGTCTATCTTGAGGAGCATACTTGGGATTTTGCAGGTCTTCAGAGAGTGAGTAGCCTCATGGGTGAGAATGACGCCATGAAGGATTTGTCTACCCTCTATATAACCAGTTTTCTCTGGTGAGTTTAAGAGGGGTAGCAGAGGTTTAAGACAATTGGAAATCACCTTGGAAATGATCTTGTACATGACGTTGAAGGGGGAAATAGGTTTGTACTTGCTGGGGGTGGTAGCATGCTCCTCCTTAGGGATAAGAGTGAGAAAAGTGGCATTGAGGGCTGGGAGCATCCAGTGCATACTCCAGGATTCCTCCACCATTTCCCAGATTTCCATCTTAATGTCTTCCCAGACAAAATGGAATAAATTGGTAGTGAAGCCATCCGGCCCAGGAGCCTTCCAAGCCTTAAGTTGAGGCATAACTTGGTCCACTTCCTGCAGTTGAATTGGTCTAAAAAAAATTTGATTGTGGTCACCCATTATGATAGCTAGGATGTGTTGAGTGATGGTGTTGATGGCATCTTATCTGTCAACCAAATGTTCCACAAGGGTATCATTGAAATAGTTGAGGAGTTCCTATTCAATGTCCTCATGAGTTTCTAGGTTGATGCCTTGGTCATTTTTTAAGATGGAGATTCGATTTACCATTCTTCGTTGGATAGTAGAGTGGTGAAAGAATTTTGTATTATTCTTCCCATCTTTGAGCCAACGGATTCTAGACTTTTGCTTCCAGAGAATCTCCTCCTGCACTTTCTATTTGGTTCTTAAGTCTTTGTTCCTGGCGCTCCAAGTCCTTCGTGCGTCCCGTCAAGATGATTGTTTGTTGGAGGGCTGCCATTTGAGTATCCAGATCCCTCTAGCTTTGGAAGATGTTTCCAAAAGAGTTCCAATTCCAGTGCTTTAATCTGGATTTTAGGATCTTTAACTTTTGTTGTATTTGTTACATCTTGGATCCGTCGGGGGCGATGATATTGCACCACCATTCAATGACCATTTCTTTGAATCCGGGATGGGGAAGCCAGAACTGTTCAAACAGGAAGGGTTTGTTGAGAACTCTACCTGGCCGCGTCCACTGCAACTGAATGGGCTAATGATCAGATCCTTCTGCAGGGAGGATAATGGAGAATATGTCACCCCTCACCTGAATTAAGGCATCCGAGATGAGAAAGCAGTCTAGGCGTGAAGCAATATGTTGGGAGCCTCTTCTACTATTGTTCCAGGTGTGAATCCCATTAGATGTGGGAAAATCGATCAGCTGGTTCTAAAGAATGAATTCCTTGAAACGATGGCTATCCTTATCCAGAAGCAAGCGGCCTCCACGTTTTTCCCTGAGGCTGGTGATCATGTTGAAGTCACCTCCCATAATCCAGAGGGGATAGTCTCAAGAGGCATTGAGGGAGGCGATGTCATCCAAGAGCTGGAATTTGTGAGCAGAGGCTTGGGGGAAGTATACATTAGTGAGATGACCACAGATGCTAGTGCCTAGTAGGTGGAAGGAGGCTTGGATGAAGTGGAGCGAGGCATGGAGGTTGGAGAGGGATAGGTTGGAAGGGTTCCAAGCAATGGCAAGTCCTTTGGAGGCCCCCATGGCTTCAATAGCTATTGTATTAAAACCAGGCCAAATCCTAGATAATTTGGAGAGAAAGGGGGTGCTGGACCATTTGGTTTCCTGCATGAAGAAGATGGAGGGGTTATCATGCATGATTCTATTTTTTATCATACAGAGCTTTGAGGGGTTATTGATCCCTCTGATGTTCCATGTAGTGAGATTAATCATTTAGAATGCTAGGAAATGACTTTATAAAACTTTTTTAGCTTAGGGTATCGTCCAGATTCCACCATTTGATCCCCCAAAATAATCAGTCTTTGCAAATCTGTCGGCCTGCCTCGTTTTCTGGATTCTCTGATGATGTTAATTGTTTCCCTCGGAATGTTTTCTCCCTGTATGCCCAGTTGCTCACTTCCTTTTAGGAGCTGAGCTTTGAGAAGAGCTTCCTCCAAGCTGTCAATTTATATGGCTGGTATGGTGTGTTATTCCTTGGTTTTGCAATCTATTTCAAGGCCGGTGATGTCCAAATCTCCAAAATATATGGATTCTAGTTCTTCATCCATGTAGATGATTGGGGTATGATTGTTTCCTTCTTCCTGAGCTTCCTTCTATGGGGAGATAACCTGAGTGTCAATTTCCACATTAGAATTAGGCTTCAGGGGCAGATCTTGGATCTGGATGGATGTGGAGGGCGAGATCTCCTTTTGCTTGTCTTTCTTCTTGGAACCTTGAGTCTTGTCTTGCTGATTTTTATAGAGGGATTAGAACTTTGGGAAAGGTTTAATCTAGAAGCATAGGTAGTGATGGGGGGATCGAAGGAGAGGGGTGGGGTGCCTTGGGAGGCTGCAGTGGGGTCCTTCTCTAGGGTTTGGTTGGCCAGAAGGTAAAATTTGTTGCTGGTGGAAGGTTGGGAAGGTCCGAGATTGGGGGTGGGTTTTTTTGCATGTCTTTTACGGGAGGAGACATTGGTGAAGTCATCAGGGTCAAAGGAGTCAGGGCCAGAGGTAGCCTTAGGGGGGATATTCAGTGGACAATCCCTGAAAATATGGCCATTCTTGTGGCATTTGCGTCAGTGGAAGGGAACATGCTCATAATCAATCGTTTGAATCCATTCAAAATCATGGCAGAGACTTACCGAGTTTGGGAGAGCTTTGGCGAGATGCATACAGACACAAATCTTGGCATAGGCAGTATATCGATTGTGTTTGGTTTCTTTGAAAATCTTGATGAAATATCCTAGGCCATTTCTAATCTCTTTGAGGATGATCTCTTCCCAATAAACTTGTGGTAGGGAGTAGAGGCGAATCCATACCAGTGCCCAGTTGAAATCTTCTTTGTCAGGGTTGAAACGTTTGACCCAGTCTCGGATGAACAGGCCTGCAGCATTAAATAAGTACGAAATTCCATCCATAACTCTGTTTTTGTCCTCAAGGTAGGTAAATATTATGTTGAAGAATCCTTTGGGACCAAGCCGGAGGGTGTCCTAGCCTGTGGGCTTCCATTTAGCGTTTATCCAGCCATAGAGGGATTTTTTAGTTGGCCATAAACCAATGAACTTCCCAATGAGGGCATGATCATGCATGAATTGGATCTTTCCATTGATCCATTCTGCTGGGAAATGGATCTCGGGCCGCTTGGGCTCGATTGGAATACACGTTGAGGACGTAGTATTGTGTTGTGCGCTACTTTAGTGGTCGTCTTTTGTTGGGTTTGATGGGATCTCTTCAGGTTTTGCAGGGCCTGTCAGATCGCTCTGAGCCGTATAAGGTTGACCAACTTTACTATTATTGACGGAATCGTCAGCGCCTCCATTAGTGGGGGAGTAGCATTTCCGCGCACCCCCCCCCCCCTGTCATTGCTACCATATCGTTAAACCTCTGAATGTTGTGTGGATCTTGCTCAGAGAGGTAGGTGGGAGGGATTAGGAGCCTTGTTGGTGCCTGCTGCACTGGCGAGGGAAACCTTAGGGTTCCATGACCCAGCTCTTCTCAGTCACGTGATCCGTCCAGTGCCCTCTCCTTGCTTGAGTACTCTCTATGGATGACTAAGTTATTTTTCATAGTGAAAGCAATTTTACTAGGGTAAAATTGGTCTTACATGGTGTAATTTGGTCCATCAAATAGTAACAGGTTAGATGACCAAAAATTGGTGTAACAATGGGAATAGGAGGACAAGTTTTGTTGAAATTTGCAACAAGAAACAATGAAATTGGCATCCAGAAACAACATGACAGCACACACACTAGTGTGGGACCACAAGTCATGTAGTGATGGGTCCTAGCGATACATTAGTGTGCAAGCCAATTTATTAAATAAATTAGAAATATGTCTAATTTAATTTTCCCTTAATTAAATTAGACACATTTCTAATTTATTAAATAAATTGGAAATGTGTCTAATTTAATTTTCCCTTAATTAAATTGGACAATAAATTGTAATCTTATCTCATAAACACCTGTAATAGTTAACTGAGTGATAGACTCAGTTAGCTCATGAATTTCGAGGTGAGGGTGGTTGGTGAGGCATGCAAAGTGATTCTATTAGTTTTTTATTCCAAGCTGCAGTTAGTGCATTACTCTAATGCATGAGAAATCAATGAACTCAATTAATTGAGTTAAAATCAGTCTAACTAGCTGTAACTGATTGTTGAACTAGTGAGAGGTCAAGTGAATTAAATCAGATTTAATTCACATGCAGTGATTTTTTAAGTGAATGGTTATTTACTAGTAATAGCTGCATGCTTGTAGTTCTGATGAAGACCTAGTTGAGACAAAGTTCAAAGGGAAGTTAACTATTAGTTGTATTTTTAGCAAACTGCCCAGATGCAGTTAAAAGACCATAGGATTTCCCACGATATTTGCACTGTCAAGGAAGGTTTAAATTCCTAAAGAATAGGGATTACATTCCAAAGGGATTGTGTGAGCAAGGCAGGCTAAGAAGAGGTTGAGAATTGGCTAACTACTGGCCCAGTTGTGTCCAAATCAATGTGAGACGATCATGATAGTGCAACGGACTCATGTGAGAAGAGTGCATTGTATTGTTTCATGATTCCTTGGTTCATTATACAATAGAGATAAAGGGGTTTTGAGCAACAAGATTTCCCCATGAAAAATATTTGTGTTCTGGATTGATTTTCTTCTTTCTTTTAATTGGTGTGATTGTGCGATCGTGTTTATTTTCCGTAGAGTTAATTGTAGAAGGATTCAGTATTTTTCTCTAGTATATTGCATGATCAAATTCAATCTATTAATACACATATTTTTTGTATAATTTCTACATGGTATTAGAGCACCAGAAATCACAATAGTGGAGAATAAATTGATTTTGTGTTGAACAACATTGAAACTTGCAGATACTTTCGTTGGTGCGATAAGCGGATCAAGATGGCTTTCAATGGCTTAAGATTGGAATATGCACTTGAGGGAATTTATAATTATATTGCATGGAAAGACAGAATGGAGGCAGTGATGGAGGACAATAGGTTGAAAGAATTCATTGATAATGATATTCCCAAGCCCGTAGCAGCAGATGCTTCTCTTCTTGATGCTTGGAAAAAGAAGGTAGCAAGGGCGAGGAGGATATTATTAAAGGGATTTCAAGATCACATTGTCTCGAGTCTCCATGGCAAGGTGACTCCATATGTAATGTGGAAGGACTTGATAGATCTATTTCAGAACAACAACGACCAAAGGAAGTTGGTGTTGAAGGATAAACTCAGGAAAATCAAGAAGGAGGAGGGCGAGACAGTACCAACATACTTGGAAAAGTTCATTCAATGTCGAGATGAGCTTGGAAGTGTTGGTGTGACCATAGAAAATGATGACTTGGAGAGCCTAGAAATTCTAGGCCTTCCTAAGAGCTGGCATAGTTATCAGGACTCTATCAATGGGAAGGAGAAGTAACCAGATTGGGAGCGAGTTTGGTCAGATTTGGTACAAGAAGAATTCAGTCGGAATACTAGGGTTGGATCCTCATCCAAGACTAATGACGACAAATATTGTGCCTTGGCTAGTAAGGAAAATAAGGCCAAGGGAAAGAAATCCCAAGGTGAAGCGGGTAAGAAAGACTTGTCTAAGATCAGATGCTTTCACTACCACGAGCATGGGCACTATGCTACAAATTGTCCACAAAAGAAGGAAAGTGAGAAGGAGCCTGCAGTTCCAGTGCGTGAAGCATTGGCTTCACAGTTTGAGCTTGATTTTACTCTCATTGCATGCATTTCCAGCACTGTAATGGGATGCATGTGGTATCTAGATAGCGGTGCCTCATTCCATATGACGGGGAATAGAGATCTCTTCAGTGACTTGGAGATGACAAGAGGTATAGTGTTACCAGCATAGGTATAGTTACCTTTCAGAGGGAGAATGGCTCCCATCTTAGACTAGCAGATGTTTTGCATGTTCCAGGCCTAAGGAAGAATCTTCTTTCCGTAGAAGAATTGGAAGAACATGGTTATGAAGTAATGTTTAGAAATGGAAAAGTTTTTCTTAAACACATAGCCACAAGAAAAGTGAAGTAGATCGGTGTAAGAGTCAAGAACATGTATTCTCTTGAGGTTGAGGAGGCATGCAAGGCTTTGAGGAGCAAAGCAGTGGTTAATGACTTGGTGGTTGAGAGGGGGCAATTATCTCTCAGTATGCAGCCTCAACAATAGACTTAGAAGGCTGTGGAGTAGCCACAACTGGAGAAGCAGAGAGGAGACCGAGTGGAGGCTTCCACTCAAGTAGAGACCTCCAAGAGGGGGAAATTTTGAGACATAAGGGCAGAGGGAGTACATGCAGTTATACCTCCAAGTGTGAGGTGGAGCGATGTGCAGAATTAATCCCAAGAAGAAATTTAGGCAGGATTCATTGAGATGGTGTGTGTCATGGATCGAACCTGGCTATGAGGAGCCCACAGTATAGCAGTAGTAAGAAGGATCGGTTAGATTGATGCAAGCATACGTCAGGAGGACAAAAATCAGAGTGACCAGTGTCGGATATTGGAGCGCGGATCAGAGTTAGTAGCAGTGTAGAGTGCATGCTGTAGATGTCAATAGCGCAGAGAATCCAGTAGACATGTGTTGTATCTAACAGCAATCAAAAGACTCTGATGAAAAATGCATTATACTGATTCAGTTGTTTGGAGGCTATTCAGTTTCAGAAGTGTTGCATGCAAGAGTTGCATGTGCAAACAACACTAGAGAAGTGTTTCATGCAAGAGTTTCATGTGCAAACAACACTAGAGAAGTGTTGCATGCAAGAGTTGCATGTGTGAACAACACTAGAGAAGTGTTTCATGCAATATTTTCATTTGCGAACAACACTAGATAAGTGTTGCATGAAAGAGTTGCATGTGCGCATGCAAGAACATTCAAAAGGTACAGGATTGGGACATATTGATTCCTTTCTTGTTGAGAGGGAGTGTAGAAATTTGCAACAAGAAACATTGAAATTTTCATCTAGAAACAACATGACAACACACACACTAGTGTGGGACCACAGGTCATGTAGTGATGGGCCCTAGCGATAAAGCCAATTTATTAAATAAATTGGAAATGTGTCTAATTTAATTTCCCGTAATTAAATTGGACAGTAAATTGTAATCTTATCTCATAAACACTTGCAATAGTTAACTGAGTGTGATAGACTCAGTTAGCTCATTAATTTTAATTTGAGGGTGGTTGGTGAGGCATGCAGAGTGATTCTATTAGTTTTTGAGTCCAAGTTGCAGTTAGTGCATTATTTTAATGCATGAGAAATTAGTTAACTCAATTAATTGAGTTAAAATCAGTCTAACCAGTTGTAATTGATTTTTGAGCTAGTGAGAGGTCAAGTGAATTAAATCAGATTTAATTTACATTTAGTGATATGTCAAGTTACTGATGATTTACTATTAATAGCTACATGAATTTCATTTTTGATGAAGACCCAGTTGATACAAAGGTTAAAGGGAAGTTAAATATTAGTTGTATTTTTAGCAAACTTCCCAGATGCAGTAAAAACACCATAGGATTTCCCATGATACTTGCACAGTCAAGGAAGGCTGAAATTCCTAAAGAATAGGGATGGCATTCCAAAGGGATTGAGTGAGCAAGGCAGGCTAAGCAGAGGCTAAGAATTGGCTAAGTACTAGCCCAATTTTGTCCAAAATAGTGTGAGACAGTCAAGATAGTGCAACAGACCCTTGTGAGAAGAGTGCATTGTATTGTTTCATGATTCCTTGTTTCATTATACAATAGAGATAGAGGGGTTTTGAGAAGAAATATTTCCCCAGGAAAAATATCTGTGTTGTGGATTGATTTACTTCTTTCTTTTACTTGGTGTGATTGTGTGATCGTGTTTATTTCCGCAAAATTAATTGTAGAAGGATTCAGTATTTTGCTCTAGTATATTGCAAGACCAAATCGAATCTATTGGTATACATATTGTTTGTATAATTTCTACAAGTTTAGAGTTGTATTATAGGGTGTGACATTCAAGAAATAGTTCAATCGTAGACCCTTGGGAAAATAAAAAAAAATTAAGTTATAGCGTGGTATAATTCAAAGAGTGCGGTACTTAAAGGATGATTGTTTTTTGTGTGCAAATGTGTATTTATTAAATAGTTTTGAATGATGATTGTGTGTTGTATGCATATATGTGTTGATATCATAATTTTGAAAAGATAAAACGATTCACATGATGGACTAGATATGTTATCTTACTTTTTAAATCTCATACTAACTTGAGATTTGTTGCTTCGGATAGCCTCTCATCAACATGCTTGTTGCAAATATGCCAAGGTGATGGGTAAATATGTTTATTTTTATATTTGGTTGGCTAATGGTTATGTGTGTGTAACATTGCATAAGAAGACATCAAGGAACAAGTAGCAAAATGGTAGAATAGAACACACATAAATCCTATCACCTTCACATCAACATGCTTGTTGCAAATATGCCAAGGTGATTGGTAAATGTGTTTGTTTGTATCTTTGTTTGGTTAACACTTGTGTGTGTTTAATAACACATAAGAAGACATCAAGGAATTAGAATAAAAATGGTAGAATGTAGCATGCCTAAATCCTATCACCTTTAGGAAGAGAATTCAGTGGGGAAAAGGTCAAAGAGAAACTCCCCTAATTGTATAGTTACCCTTAGAATTTTAAGGGTTTAATTGATAATTTTTAAGGATGACAATGAGAGGGTCGTTAGAGCTCAGGAAAAGAAAGAAAAATAAATGTAGTTATACAACATAAATTTTCAATCCTGGAGAGATAGAAGTAGCGTGAGCTAATTTTCAACTACTTAGGGAGACATAAATCCAAGTAGAGTCTATCAATACTTTGTAGGCATGAATTGAGGATTGATGGTGTAGAAGGTGTTAGCCACCTATAAAATTTTTGTCAAGAAAACAGGTGGCTAAATATTTTTCTGAGCCTTCAAGAGATACATTTCCTATGAAAATATCTCATTCTTGAAGCCTCTATGTGCTCTTTGCTTTTGAAAAAGATCTTCACTGTTGTTTCCATCAAGAAATCCTCACTGTCTGTGAAAAAATTATACTCAGAAAGGCCTACATCTGCTCCCTTTATCCCTACAAATTTCCCCATTTTAACCCTTTTTCCCTTCTCAAAGTTTCCCATTTAACCCCCAGAATCCCTTCCTAAGTATTCTAAACCATCTAATTCCCCTTTGCAAATCATGTGAACCCCTTCATTTGATTTTAAAACCCCTTTTTCCCCTTACCGGAACCTCTTTTTAGCCTTAAAAACACCGTTTTTAGGCCTGAAAACACACTTTTCATCATATAACAGGCTAATCCCCTTTCGGCCCAGCCCACAGCCCCTTCTCCACATGTAATTGGGCACTAAGACCAAGCGCTGAGGCGTAAAGCGCTAATCGCAATCGGAAGGTTGGTCGGGAGTGTTTTTCCTTTGTAAAGTGAAATCTTCTGATGTGAGAGTAGATTTTTCTATTTAGCCGCGGGTGCGATATCCACCGTTGATCTGTGTGAGATCTAACGGTCTACACTTAACTCATCATGCCCCGCCTCATTCCTTTGCTACCCTCCGATGGCGATCTTCACCATTGATCCTTAAGTAATCCGACGACCATCGCACCACCGTGCCGATCTCCAATCACAAAAGTTTATTGTGCCACCCTCCGATTCCCTGATTGGCTGATCTCTGATTTAATCCTGGCCGTTGAATACACAAGAACCAATGACCAGGATTGGCTCTCTCACCACCCCTGTTTCCTCGATTGGCTACCCCCGACCTAATCGCGACCGTCGATCTTCCGTTGATTCGACGGTCCACGCTCAATCGCTACATGAACCCATTGGAGTTTTGGCCCCTGCCTCCTCCAATTGCGATTAAATCTCAGCTATCCGTCCCATTCGATCCGACGGCTAGGATTCCTCCTGCCCATTAACCAGCCCCTCCGCCTTTGCTTTCCCTCTTTAGATCTCAGTCGTTCATCCCGCTAATCGGACGGCCCGCGTTCAAACTGTCATTGACTTGTCCCTACCTTACTAGTCGTGCATCCCCCCGTATCGCATTCCATCTACCACCGTTAGATCTCATAGTCCCAGATCCAATGGCCAGCATCCATATTGTGTAACTTTGGCATCCAAGTTTTAACAGTTTGAAATCACACGATATGGGTGGTTTTATTTTTCCACGTGTTGGCTGGAAAGCTATATCACGTGATTTTGGGCCAAATTCAAAACACTCCATTTCAATGCGAAAACAGTTGTTTTCCCCTCTTCTGCCTCTGAAATTTCATCCACGCAATCCCGACCGTTGATCTATATAGATCTATGGCCCTCATTCTATCAAGCATGTCATTCATATTTTTCCATTGGGCTACCATAGAGCTTCATCGTAGCATCTCAAATGTTGATCTCCTCCTGAGATCTAACGGTTTGCAATCAATCACCCTCTGCCCATGCCGGTCCACCATTCAAGGCCCAATTTCACTGCATTTTCATAAATTTTCTTTGTATTCCGCCTAACATCAAAACTTTATGCTATAACATTAAAGTTTATTTCTTTCGCCCAACCTCCCAAAAGCAATCCCCACGGTAAATCTCGACTGTCGATCATCATTAGTCCATATAATCTAACGGCCCAGAACCATTTCTTCATCAGGCCACCATCAGATTAGTTTTTCGCCATTTCAAAAAAAAATTCAGCCGTTTTCCACTGCATCCATCTCTATTGTGATGCCATCTCCTCAACCCTCCATAGCATCCACCTCCATTCCCGCATGGATTTCTTAACATTGTGTGTGTCTTTGTGCAGGGTTACAGACAGTGAAAGCCGTTATTTTCTACACAGTCACTGTTAGTGATACAGTAGCGCCGATGAAGTTTTATCAGAGCCAGAGACTATAGGGAAGACTCCTGAGAGGGTTTTAAACGCATATTTTATCCAAATCAGGGGTATCAAGTCCATTTAAGACTATAGCACCATAAGCCCTGCAAATTCACAGACATAGACAATCAAGAAAGTGGCAAAGAGTATCAGTGAAGAATTAAGGAGGTTTAACGCCCATTATTGAAGATTTTAAGCCTTAATTAAATGTTTAAAGGGCGAATGTACCATATTGAAGATCTTTTGATTAACACAAAAGGCCTAATGAGGCCTAAAGCCCATAAAAAAATATTATCAGTGTCTCACATCAGAAGAAGTTTCTTTCCCGTGAAAGGACAAGTTCCCATACTGTTTTTATGCTACATCGAGTTCCTGAGAAGATCTACACCCTGACAGAAAGTCCTAATGCTACCAGAGCATTTGTTATGCAGTATGGCAGGCCTGAAATTCATTTATCTACTTTTTCTCATCACCAAAGTACTACAGATTACTACAGTCGAAAAGTACATCAAAGAACGTACTTGGAGTTACTATCAGCCTGTCGAAGACCACTCTTTCATCCAAAGAGTACTGAAGATCAATGCATAGATATTAAGACAGAATGGGCCTCGAGCTCACTTCTTCTACTTCTGTTTTAATGTTTCATTTAAGGTTTCACCTACCTCCTCTGCCTCTCTTTAGCTATAAAACTCATGAGGAAAACATTGTAAAGGTTGTTGATCGGATACTTGTGAATTGTAAGCGGCTTCTCTTGAGATATAGTTCTGCGTGTAAAGTTGTAAGATAGGCTGAGGAAGATATTTTCAGACTGAATGTAAAGCTTTTGGACAATGTTGTATATAACTGGTGTTTCTCTTTCATATGACAAGCACATTTCTTTGGATCTTGATTTCAAGTAGCGGTGATTTGTTCTACCTTTGTCTTTGTTTTCCTTCTGTAATTCATTACATTCCATTTCTCTGGTAAGAATCAGAAATCCGGCTTAGGATATACCCTTGCATGGTACCCTAATGCTCCTACTCTTCTTATCTTTGATTTTTTCTACTGATTATGTTATCTGAGAACTAATTCAAGATAATTTAACCAGTGTAGTAGTTGTTATTCACTGCTAACTGATGTATGAATTTATGAATTTGTTCTTAGATGTTCTTGTCTAGTCTTAAATTGAAAGAATTGGGATACTGGGAGTTTAGAATGTTGATTTTGTCTCACTAGGGTCTTTTTCAATCAATTGAACCTTTCTGAGTTCCCTTAAGTTGAATGTCGAAGCATTGAAAGTTCAAAGCCTTTCTCTGATCTCAGGCTTCACCTTTGTGTTTAAATCTTAAGTGTTTCTTGATGTCTAAAGATTTAGTCTTTTAGGGGTTGGATCATAGGTGTTTAAGGCATGCCCTGTCCCCAGATCTGCTTCCTAAGTGGTCACCTCGGAGGTTTCCTTGTCATTCACCTTCATTCCTTATCATTTCATACCACACTATCATCTTTAAAGATCCTCTGTTTTATATGACTAGCCCAATTGAAAGCCTTCAATACTGAATAGCAAGTAAACCCTATTATGACTCCATTGCCCAATAGTCTCGAGTGTTCTTTGAATTAACCCCCCTTTGCCTAGAATCCTTCTTTGCTCACCTTTGTCTTATATTGAACCCTTCTTTCATGTTTCCTAAAAACCAACCAAACAAACAAACAAAATGAACCTTGCGCCTTATAACTAGCCTAATATCTTAAAACTGAGCTTCAAAGATACATCTATATTTGCCTTTATAGAGAGATCTCTCTCCGGACCCAAGAGGGCTAGATCCTGAGGTCCCAAAGTGGTTTTGATGTTGTCTTATCTTTTGGTATTTCAAAACTTGCCAAAACATAGGAACCCCGACATAATGGCGACTCCATTGGGGAGCTAGGAGTAAAGTACATGTTTAAACACTCCTAAGAACTTAAAGTAGACCATAGTAGCCCGAGTTTGGTGGTTAATAATTGTGGTGGATAGTAAAAACCTTTCTGAAACTTCCTAAACCTTCCACCTGGTGACTCCACAGTTCCCTAATGATTAAAGACTCCACTAGTGATCAGTAGGCCTGCTGATTATCTTGGTTTCACAAGACTCCACTGGGAGACCAGACTTCATTACAACATCAGCCATATTAGAAGAAACATATAGGATTAAGCTTCTTTTTTAAGAGACAGACATACTGGATTCAAGAACAGTCTATACAAGAGCTTACCCTAACCCAAACCCACCTGAAATATTTGACAACCCAAAGAAAATTCTTAGGAAATATCCCACCCCTAAAAGGTCAACTATTATTAGACCCATCAATAGAGCTGATTCTGCACCAGAAGACTTTACAGCTCTATCACACACTCTTTTTGACTTAGACTCACAAAGCAGCTTACCAAGAACTAAGTCATTCAGTGCTCTAGACCAGTCAAACCTTGAGTTTCCTGGTTCACCATCTCATAGTGTTCAACATATTAGGGATAGAGAGACCCCACCATCTACACCTCCAGATACTCATTTCATTCAAAACTTGGGGCTCTATCACCCTAAATAAGCTCAACAAAGTGTTGTTGGTCCTAATATTCTTGTCATCCACATACTTGCTGCTCAAGCCAATCCTTTTCCTCCTCAAAACGTCATCATGGCAGCCTGGTATGCACCTCTGGTGTTACCACAGCCTCTAGTGCCTTTGCCCAATGATTATCAGTCAAAAATCCCACATTTTACTGCAAAAGAGTCTACCACAGCTCAACACCATGTAGATAGGATGGAAGATTCCTTTGACTATATGGAGATAGATGATGAGACAGTCAAGATGAGAATCTTTGCCCAGAGTTTAGGAGGAGATGTGAAGAAGTGGTTTAAAGGCCTACCTCCTAATAGTATCCATGATATTCCCTCTTTATATCAATCCTTCATAAACAAATGGGAAGTCAAGACCAACAATCTCCAAATCTTAGCAGAATACAAGAATCTTAAAAGAAATGTAGGGGAGAGCGTCCATGACTAATATACAAGGTTTAACATTGTTTACAACACTCTTCCTCCACACATGAAACCTCCCCAAGGAATGTCTTTAGTGAAATATCCTGAAGGCTTTGATGCTAACATGGCCTACCATCTTAGGGAGAGAGATTACAACACATTGGAAGATATGCAAAAAGGAGCAGTGAGTGTGGAAGCGAACCTGATTGAAAAGAGAGCCAGAATGAGGTCTGAGAAAAAGGTAACATATAGGGATGAAACATCAGCTTCCACATCTGATCCCAAGTATGACAGTCTAGCCAAAAACATGGAAAGGCTAGAGAAAATGATGGAGAAAATGGTTTTCACAGTCAGTAATCAGAACAGAAACCAAAATCAGAACCAGAACCAGAAATTTAGGAGAAATAATCCCCCAAACAGACAAAGAGACTCTGATCAACAAGTCATACCCCCATTTCAAGAGAACTTCCTTGATGAGGATGATGGGATAATAGAAGAGTCTGAGGGAACCACAATAAACATGGTGGAAATAGACAACTAAATCCACAACTGTTCCATAGAAGACAATCAGTCCTCACACTCACATTGGGATGAGGAAAGGTTAGAATCTGAGGATTATAGGCTAGGATTTGAAAATGCCATCATGCACGTCAGAGAATAGTATGAAATTAGAAGCAAAAGAGCTTAGACACTTCCAAACCCAAAGCTTCTGATATTACCATTAAGAAAGGCCTGAGAAAACTCCTAAGGTGACTGTTGAAAGCAACAAATCAGCAGCTGAAAGTTCTGAGAAGAAAAAAGAGAAAGACAGCCAAAATACTGATAAACAAAGTTAACAAACTAGCAGCACTATCACTACAACTAATGCTCCTGATAAAACAGCTACAAACACTGTACATAGTAAGGATCAACACACTGATTCCGCCACTAAAGTAGTGGCTAACAAAACAGAGTTGAGTCTTACAAAGAGTCAATCTCCCTTCAATTTGGAGAGTGAGATTGCTAAAATTAAAATTTTTGTCCCACTCTCTAAGCTGGCCACTCAAGATGTATATAAAGGCCAAATTTTGAAAGCTTTAAATCTAGGTGAAAACAGTGACACTGTCAATCTAAGTGATGATCAACTAGCCCTTCTGTTTGGTCCAAAGATAGAAGGGAAGTTTCAGGAAGGGGTAGTACCTCGTTTTTATATCAGCCTCAATATCCATGACAATATCCTTCACAACGCAATGCATGACTTTGGGGAATCACACAACCTGATGCCTAAGGTAGTTATGGATAATTTAGGCCTAGAGATAACCCATCCTTAGAAAGATTTATATTCATTTGACTCTAGCAGAGTAAAATGCCTTGGCCTAATCAAAGATATGTGTGTGAACCTGACCCAGATTCCAGCCAAATGTATGGTTATGGATGTGGTGGTGGCATATGTGCCACATAAATATGGCATGTTGTTTTCGAGGTCATGGGGAGCCAAGATGCAAGGAACAATGCAGATGGATGGGTCATATGCCACAATCCCTGTCTTTAGCCAGCTTAGGAGACTGTATAGAGAGGCAAAAATGAAGTTCAAGGTTAGCAGCCCTGAAAAACTTGAAAATTCACCTCTGTACTCTGTACACATGGATATGGACTCCTTTATCCTTTGCAATGATGAATCCATAAATGAGCCAGAGCTACAAGACAGAGATGCAAACAATAGAATAGAGCCCACATATTTTAACATAATGGCCACTCTAGACATAGAAGAAAACGAAGAAGAAACCTTTGGACATTGCACTGAATCAGAAAGTCAGAGTGAACAAGACCAAGACTACAAACAGCTGACTAGTCATCTCTCTGATCTCCATACACATCATGAAGAACAAAACACTCCACACCACGGTGCAGACCCCACAATACAACATAAAAGTGAAACCAACGTTAGGGAGGAAAATGATGATAAACTTGAAAACAATCCCTTATGGAGAATGAATTTCGATGGGTCTTGCACTAGAAAGAATGCAGGAGCCAGAGTGTGGTTACATAACACTGAGAGTGACTATGCTGAGATTCATGCCTTCAGAATAAACTTTAAATGTACAAACAATATCGCGGAGTATGAGGCTCTCATCCTAGGCTTGAATCTATTGAAAAAACTAGGAGCCCAAAGGATAGCTATACACGGAGACTCTGAGTTAATCATAAAACAAGTGAATGGAGAATATATGGCGAAGCACCCTAGATTGAGAGCATACAAAAATGATGCTATGGATTTACTGAAAACCTTTGTAGAGTATGAACTGGTGTTTGTTCCTAAGAGTCAGAACATAATTGCGAACAGATTAGCCTGCATTGCTAGTTCATATCATAAATCACCTAGTGACAAACAAATCATCATTCAGACAAAATATAGGCCTGCAGTGCCGGATAATGAGAAATATTGGCAGGTCTTTGAAGGCGACAAGAAGATAGAGGATTTCCTGATTGGCAGGAACGAGTTTGAATTCTTCGATTTAGACCCTAAATCTGATGAAAGCTGCCTGAGTGAAGAGCCCCTCGATGAATAAAAATCACCACATAACGTAGAAATAAACGTGTTAACTAAACAACTTGGAAATCAAACCGAAGAATATAAGAACGCAGAAAAAGAGGAAATAGAGGTGCTACAGTCAAAAGATAAGAATATACCCAGAGGACTAGCACCTTTAGAGGACCTTTTTTATTTTAACGGCGTAGCGAAGAAACCCACTATAGAACACTCAGACTCTGATGTCAAGGAATGCAACATAGGCATTGAGGATAAGCCTAAGATGATTAAACTAGCTAAGTCCCTGCCGATAGATATGAAAAAGAAATATATCGAGTTATTTAAAGAGTTCATCGATGTGTTTTCCTGGAGCTACGAGGACTTAAAAGCCTATGATAAGAAGATCATCCAGCACAAGATCCCCTTAAAAGAGAACCAAAAACCCTTTAGACAGAAATTTCACAGAATTAACCTAAAACAACTACCTCTAGTCAAAAAGGAAATCAAGAAGATGTACGAGGCAGGAATTATAGTCCCTGTGAGGTTCTCCGATTGGGTTTCCAACCTTGTGGCTGTGAGAAAGAAGACAGGCAAGATCAGACTGTGAATCGATTTTAGAAACCTTAACAGAGCTTCACTTAAAGACAATCACCCCTTACCAAAGATGGAACACATCCTACAGAGGGTAGTTGGCTCAAAAAGGATCTCCCTGTTAGACGGTTTTTCAGGCTATAACCAAGTTTTAGTACTCCCAGAAGACCAACTCAAGACAGCTTTCACCACTCCATGGGGCACTTTTATGTACGTAAAAATTCCTTTTGGACTAATGAACGCTGGTGTGACCTTCCAACGATAAATGGACATAACCTTTTCGGAGGAAATAGGGCACTTCATTGTCATCTATCTTGATGACATAACAGTCTATTCCAAGACTGATGAGGAACACCTAAAACATCTGAGAAGAGTTTTTGAAAAAAGTAGAAGGTTCGATCTGTCTTTAAATCCCAAGAAGACTGTATTTGGCCTACAAGAAGGTAAGCTCCTTGGCCATATTATATCAGAGAAGGGAATTAAGATAGATCTGAAAAGAGTTATGTGAATACTTCAAATTAGTCACCCGAGAAACATAAAAGAATTGAAGTCCTTTATTGGGAAAATTAAATTCTTAAGGAGGTTTATTCCCAACTTCGCTGAGCACCTCAGGGATATGACAAACATGCTAAAAAAAGATGTAGGGGTTAAGTGGACTGTAGAGGCTAAAGAATATTTTGAATTAGTTAAACTTGCACTCACCCAGGCACTTGTCTTAATCAGCCCTGACTTCTCAAAATATTTCCTGATATTTTCCTTTGCCTCCGAGCATACGATGGCTGTAGTCCTACTGCAGAAAAATCCAAAGGGAATGGAACAGCCCATTGCTTTATTCAGCAAAGCTTTGAGGGATGCACCCTTAAAATACAACATAATGGAAAAACAAGCCTATGCCTTGGTAAAGGCCTTGAAAGACTTTAGGGTGTATATTCTGCATTCGCACATCATTGCCTACGTGCCAAACATAGTGGTTAAAGACATTTTGTCCCAAGATCCAGATGGAAAGAGGGGAAAATGGATTGCTGTAATATTAGAGTATGACCTAGAAATAAAACCCACAAAACTGATCAAAGGTGAGGGCTTAGCTCAACTAATGGCTGAATCAAACTTGCAAGCCCTTGATATAAACTTGGTAGATGCCCTAGATGAACACGAAGGATTACCTGATCTTACAGTTGAAGAGAAATTTCAACATTCTCCTTGGTATTCTGATATCATGTATGTACTCACAAACCTCAATGCCCCTCCTGATTTATCAAAGACTAAGGCTAGATTCCTAAAGTTAAAGGCTAGAAACTATTGCATACTGAATGAATGTTTATATTGGAAAAATGCAAATGGTTTTCTGCTTAAATGTCTGCCTAAAACTGAAGCAGACAGGATTAAACAGGAGTTCCATGCAGGAGAGTGTGGAGGCCATTTAAACTGGAAAGCCACGACTAACAAAATACTCATAGCTGGCTATTACTGGCCTACACTTTTCAATGACATCCACAAAATGATAATTGCCTGCCATAAGTGCCAGATTTTTTAGGGAAAAAGGAAGCTCCTCCCTCTACCATTACAACCTATAACTGTTGAGGCTCCATTTCAACAATGGGGCCTAGATTTCATAGGAGAAATACACCCTGCTTCTTTTGCTCAACACAAGTGGATTCTTACAGCCACAGACTATTTCACAAAATGGATAAAGGCCATCCCTTCTAGGAATGCCATAGATTCTGTCATCATTAAGTTGCTAGAAGACCACATCCTCTCTAGGTTTGGCTGCCCTAGAAAGATAATCACTGATAATGTTGCTGCTTTTGGATCCAAGAAAATGATTGATTTTTGTCACAGGTATAAGATAGCACTCATTCATTCAACTGATTATTACCCACAAGGTAATGGGTTATTTGAATCATCAAATAATAGCTTGGTGACCATTATCAAAAATCTGCTTGAAGAAAACAAAAATTCACGGCATAACAAGTTAGTGTATGCTTTATGGGCTGACAGGCTAACAACAAATAAATCCATTGGAATGTCACCATATCAGCTTGTTTATGGAACAGAGGCAGTGTTTCCTACCAGCTTAGGGGTACCAGTGATTAAACTAGTCCAAGAGATTCAGACAGAAGAAGACAGCATGGTAAGGAGGATAAATCAAACAATTCATCTCCAACAATCAAGAGAAGAAGTCTATAACAGAGCTCTATAAGTGCAGGAAAATATTAATAAGTTGTTTGACAAAAGAACAAAAGCTTGTGACTTCAAAATTGGAGATAAGGTTCTGAAGTGGGACTCTAGGAGAGAAGACAAAGGAAATCATGGAAAATTTGACAGTTTGTGGCAGGGTCCTTACATCATCCAATCCACCATTGGTCCAAATGCCTTTTTTCTGCAAGAGCTAGATGGTACAGATCTGTTTGGGGGTCTTGTCAATGGCAGGACGCTCAAGCATTACTACTGCTGATTTCTAGTTTGAATTTTTCATTTCCATTGTAAATACCATTGCAGTGTTTTGTTTTCAAAGAAAAAAGAGAAAAATGTCTCAAAAAAGAGAGAAAGAGAGGTTCAGACATGCTCAAAACTTGAACATCTGAAGTGCAAAGGATTGGCTCTAACATGATCAAAACCTGAGCCAAAGGAAGTACAGAAGCTAGTTATAATATGCTCAAAATCTAAACCAACAAAGAAGAAAGAAGAATCATCTCTAACAAGCCCAAAACCAGAGTTGAAGCGAAGAAGAGAAAGTGACTCTAACAAGCTCAAAACTTGAGTCACAAACGAAAGAAGGATGCTTCAAAATTTTAAAAATTTCAAGCCTTCAAATTTTTGTTTTCAAGTTTATGCAATTTCAGTTCATGTGCAACTGTCTTTATGCCATGGATCCACAGCATACCAGACTGTCTAATCCTGGTTTGATTTTTTTTAAATTTCTGTTGTAGAATGTAGAGAAAGAAATCTGCTAGGCATTTTAATCCTAGCAGATATTAGATTAGGTAAAGAAGCTATGAGGCCAAATGTTTAATCTGGTCTCATGGAGGAATAAGGGTAGAATTAGATTAGTTTGTTTCTACTTTCAATAAAAATAAAATATAAAATAAAAAAAATAAAAATAAAAATGATGAAGAAGGTCTGCAAATTCAAATGCACCTTGAAGAAAAAATGTTAGGACTATAGGATGGGTAGGTAGATTTTTTGGGAAATTTTTTCTGCTGAATTAATATCCGTCATGTTTGTAGCAGCTGAATCAAAGAAGAGAATATGGTTCAAAGACCAAGCATCTGGCCTACTTCCCAAAGAATATTTCTGAAGTTCTTGACATCTTCAAGAAGATGCCATCCCCATGTGGAGCCACTGTTAGCCACCTATAATTTTTTTTTCAAGCAAACAGGTGGCTAAATATTTTTCTGAGCCTTCAAGAGATACATTTCCTATGAAAATATCTCATTCTTGAAGCCTCTGTGTGCTCTTTTCTTTTGAAAAATATCTTCACTGTTGTTTCCATCAAGAAATCCTCACTGTCTGTGAAAAAATTATACTCAGAAAGGCCTACATCTGCTCCATTTATCCCTGCAAATTTCCCCATTTTAACCCTTTTTCCCTTCTCAAATTTTCCGCTTTAACCCCCAAAATCCCTTCCTAAGTCTTCTAAACCATCTAATTCCCCTTTACAAATCATGTGAACCCCTTCATTTCATTTTAAAACCCCTCTTTCCCCTTACCGGAACCTCTTTTTATCCTTAAAAACACCATTTTTAGGCCGGAAAACACACTTTTCATCATATAATAGGCTAAGCCCCTTTCGGCCCAGCCCACAACCCCTTCTCTGCATGTAATTGGGCGCTAAGACCAAGCGCTGAGGCATAAAGCACTAATCACAATCAGAACGTTGGTCGAGAGTGTTTTTCCTTTGTAAAGTGAAATCTTCCGATGCAAGAGTAGATTGTTCTATTTAGCCACAGGTGCGATATCCACCGTTAATATGTGCGAGATCTAATGGTCTGTGCTTAACTCATCGTGCCCCGCCTCATTCATTTGTTACCCTCTGATGGCGATCTCCACCGTTGATCCTTAAGTAATCCAATGACCATCGCACCATCGCGTCGATCGCCAATCGCAAAATTTTATTGTGCCACCCTTCGATTCCCCGATTGGCCGATCTTCGATTTAATCCTGGCCGTTGAATCCACAAGAACCAACAGCTAGGATTGGCTCTCTCATCGCCCCTGTGTCCCCGATTGGCTACCCCTGACCCAATCGCGACCATCGATCTTTTGCTGATCTGACGGTCCACGCTCAATCGCTACATGAACCCATCAGAGTTTTGGCCCCTACCTCCTCCGATTGCGATTAAATCTTAGTTGTCCGTCCCATTCGATCCGACTGCCAGGATTCCTCCCGCCCATTAACCAGCCCCTCCGCCTTTGCTTTCCCTCTTCAGATCTCAGCCATTCATCCTGCTAATTGGACGGCCCACGTTCAAATCGCGTTTGACTTTCCCCTACCTTACCAGCCTCACATCTCCCCGTATTGCGCTCCATCTACCACCATTAGATCTCACAGTCCCAAATCCAACGGCCAGCATCCATATCGCGTAACTTTGGCATCCGAGTTTTAATAGTTTGAAATCATGCGATATGGGTGGTTTTATTTTGCCACGTGTCGGTCGGAAAGCTATATTGCGTGATTTTGGGCCAAATTCAAAACCACTCCATTTCAATGCGAAAAAAGTTGTATCCCCTGGAAAACCATTTCCCCTCTTCCGCCTCTGAAATTTCATCCACGCAATCCCAACTGTTGATCTATATAGATCTACGTCCCTCATTCTATCGCACATGTCATTCATATTTTTCCATCAGGCTACCATAGAGCTTCATTGTAGCATCTCAACTGTTGATCTCCTCCTGAGATCTAATGGTCTGCAATCAATCACCCTCCGCCCATGCCGGTCCCACCATTCAAGGCCCGATTTCACTGCATTTTCATAACTTTTCTTTGTATTCCGCCTAACATCAAAACTTTATGTTATAACATTAAAGTTTATTTCTTTCGCCCAACCTCAAAAAAGCAATCCCCATGGCTAATCTCGACTGTCGATCATCATTAGTCCATCTAATCTAACGGCCCAGAACCATTTCTTCATCAGGCCACCATCAGATCAGTTTTTCACCATTTCACAACATTTTTTAGCTATTTTCCACTGCATCCACTGCATCCATCTTTGTTGTGCTACCATCTCCTCAGCCCTCCACAGCATCCACCTCCACTCCTGCATGGATTTCTTAACATTTTTTGTGTCTCTGTGCAGGGTTACAGACGGTGAAAGTCGTTCTTTTCTACACAATCACTGTTAGTGACACAGTAGAATCGATGAAGTTGTATCAAAGCTAGAGACTATAGGGAATACTCCTGAGAGGGTTTTAAACACATATTTTATCCAAATCAGGGGTATCAATTCCATTTAAGACTATAGCACCATAAGCCCTGCAAATTCACAGACAGAAACAATCACGGAAGCGGCAAAGAGTATCAGTGAAGAATTAAGGAGGTTTAACGCCCATTATTGAAGATTTTAAGCCTTAATTAAATGTTTAAAGGGCGAATGTACCATATTGAAGATCTTTTGATTAACACAGAAGGCCTAATGAGGCCTAAAGCCCATAAAAAAATATTATCAGTGTCTCACATCAGCATAAGGTTCTTTCCCATGAAAGGAAAAGTCCCATACTATTTTTATGCTACATCGAGTTCCTGAGAAGATCTACACCCTAACAGAAAGTCCTAATTCTACCAGAGCATTTGTTATGCAGTATGGCAGGCCTGAAAGTCATTTATCTTCCTTTTCTCATCACCAGAGTACTACAGAGTACTACAGTCGAAAAGTACATCAAAGAACGTACTTGGAGTTACTATCAGCCTGTCAAAGACCACTCTTTCATCCAAAGAGTATTGAAGATCAATGCATAGATATTAAGACAGAATGGCCCTCAAGCCCACTTCTTTCACTTCTGTTTTAATGTTTCATTTAAGGTTTCACCTACCTCCTCTGCCTCTCTTTAGCTATAAAACTCATGAGGAAAACATTGTAAAGGTTATTGATCAGATACTTGTGAATTGTAAGCTGTTTCTCTTGAGATATAGTTCTGTGTGTAAAGTTGTAAGATAGGCTGAGGAAGATGTTTTTAGACTGAATGTCAAGCTGTTGGACAATGTTGTATATGACTGGTGTAGCTCTTTAATATGACAAGTACATTTCTTTGGATCTTGATTTAAAGCAGTGGTGATGTGTTCTACCTTTGTCTCTGTTTTCCTTCTGTAATTCATTACATTCCATTTCTCTGGTAAGAATCAGAAATCCGGCTTAGGATATACCCTTGCATGGTACCCTAATGCTCCTACTCTTTTTATCTTTGATGTTTTCTACTGATTGTGTTATCTAAGAACTAATTCAAGATAATTTAACCAATGTAGTAGCTGTTATTCACTGCTAACTGCTGTATGAATTTATGAATCTGTTCTTAGATGTTCTTATCTGGTTTTAAATTGAAATAATTGGGATACTGGGAGTTTAAAATGTTGATTCTGTCTCACTAGGGTCTTTTTTAATGAATTGAACCTTTCTAAGTTCCCTTAAGTTGAATGTATAGGCACTGAAAGTTCAAAGCCTTTCTCTGATCTCAGGCTTCACCTTTGTGTTTAAATCTTAAGTGTTTCTTGTTGTCTGAAGAGCTAGTCTTTTAGGGGTTGGATCATAGGTGTTTAAGGCATGCCCTGTCCCCACATCTGCTTCCTAAGTGGTCACCTCAGAGGTTTCCTTTTCATTCACCTTCATTCCTTATCATTTCATACCACACTATCATCTTTAGAGATCCTCTATTTTAGATGACTAGCCCAATTGAAATCCTTGGATACTGAATATCAAGTAAACCCTATTATGACTCCATTGCCCAATAGTCTCAAGTGTTCTTTGAATTACCCCCCCTTTGCCTAGAATCCTTCTTTTCTCACCTTTTTCTTATATTGAACCCTTCTTTCATGTTTCCTAACAACCAACCAAACAAACAAACAAAACGAACCTTGTGCCTTATAACTAGCCTAATATCTTAAAAATGAGCTTCAAAGATACATCTATCTTTGCCTTTATAGAGAGATCCCCCTCCGAACCCAGGAGGGCTAGATCCTGAGGTCCCAAAGTGATTTTGATGTTGTCTTATCTTTTGGTATTGCCAAACTTGCCAAAACATAGGAACCCCAACAGAAGGAAACAAATCTAAGAAAATAGATAGGTAGGAAAGTGAATATATATTTAGAGGAGTAACTACACTAAGTACTCCAAAGAGAAGATCGGGTAGTCACAACTGTCTAGTGCTGCAACTAAGATACATTACCAGTAGAAAAGGAAACAAAAGGATTTGATGCCAAAATAATTTATAAAGGAAAAACCTCCTACGCTTGCTAGAGAGGTGAATAAAGACGAGGAAACAAAAGTATGGTTATTGGTGATGAAGAATCATTTCAGAGTGCATGATTACTATGAGAATGTGTTGGAACAGGGTCTCCTACAAGCTACGAAACTTGTCCAATTTTGCATATGTTTTATTATATTTATTCTAGCACAGGGGTTTTGGCGTGGGGCAAAGCCCCGAAAGCATTGTAATGGGTCAAAGGGTAGACCTAGAGTTTGCATACCACGGTTTTCGGACCATAGGAAAGATTAGGCTAGATTGTTATAAATAGAGGGACATTTTGATTATAAGGCAAGAATATGATGAGATCTTGATGCGAATTGTGGCTTAGTAGATCTGTTTGGGTTTTTGGGGAAAGGACTGCTGCTGGCTGTGTGCTCAGAGATCCCAAGTCCTGTTGTGTGCAGACCCTACTGCTGTGTGCACAAATTGGGTTTGGGTATTGTAAGAAGGAACTGAAGGATTAATGCATGAGAAAGGTTGTTGCGTAGCTGAATATATTTGTACTGTTGATGCGAATCTTTGATACTTGCTGTGTTATGCATATTATGTATTAAGATGTGAAAGTACTGTGTTAAGTGTTTCTTCTGCATCTGGGTCTGTTTTGTTATGTTTTATGCAAAGAATAATTGTAATGTTGCACTACTGTTTTAGAAGTATATGATTTTTTGAGTATATTAAGTATAGTTGACCTTGAGCACGTGGATGCAAAGGAGATCTATAGATCCAGTTCTGAGATAGGCGATCTGGTCATTATAAAGTCGAACGCAGCTCTTCTTGGCTTACCTATCCTCTCTCAGGGTGTGGAAACTTGGTTCCAGCACCCACCCATACTGCTTCGGGTGAGACTTTGACCTACGCAAGCATGTCACTACCGAAAGGGCCAGTAGTATAAGGGTTTGTTGGCAAACCTTAACCTCTGAACTTGGGTCAGGACCCCTCGAGCCAACAAATGGTTTTGTTGCTGGGACCGGGAAAATTTTGAGAGAGGGATCGGGTAATGAAAAGAGAGTACTAGAAGCCTGAGAGGAAGGAAATTGAAGAGTGGTTTGAAAAGCAGATTCAGGAATTTGAGATAAAAAAGAATCACAGCATGAGGTTAACGACAGAAAATTGGAAAACCAGGTACATTCTTATGGAAAACTATGAAATTTTCATTGTGACATTTGCAATCGAGCTCCAGGAGTGGCTGGCAAGGCTCATAGAGTTCTAGAAGTGTTGGAAGGACGAACGAGTCACTCAGTGGACTCCAGGGCTGATCCAGCAGCTGGAAAGGACTGATAATACCATCACTTGCACGGTGGATCATTGGGTGGACAGTGTGCTAGGAGGGTTTGTGATAGAATTTTCCATTGATCAGTTCATCTCCTACTCGAAAGCAGAGTGGAGATTCTTTAAAGGTTTCTGGGGCAAGTTTTTGAAAACATTACTCCTGCTGATTAAGATATTACTATGCGAGAAGAGTATTCTGTGTAGTCATATCGAGTGAATGACCTTGGATCCAGACGAGAGCATGACACGCAGTGGTAAATACTATCGAACCAACCTTGAAGGGGAAAGATCTTCCTATAGCCCTCTGTGAGAGATGGTTCCGCAGATCCCCTCGGCTACACTACCGTCCAGGCTGCGCAAAGGTAAGTATTCGCCCATACCACCACCTCCCCGAACAGTGATATGGCTGCGCACCTAAAACTACCTACCTTAAAGGGGGTAGGAGATGAGGATATGGACCGATTTTGGTCTGTTGCAGATTCCGTATGGACTGTGCAAAATGTGACAATCGATATGGTGAATAGGGCACAACTATCCCTGGCATTCGAAGGAAGAGCTATGGACTGGTATATGTGATACATATCTTAGAACGGGAATGCATCTATTCAAGATATTAAGGATGCTCTGAAGCAACAGTTTGAAAGCCAAAATCTTACTCTTAGTTAGTAGCGGATGTGAAGGAATTCAAGCAAGGAGCATCTGAATCTGTATGGGAGGCTGATCAACGACTGAAGAGACCAATCAGGGAAGGAGGATTTGAGTATGATGATAGACAACATACGAAATGGTTCATCGCTATGTTGTTGCCCCACTTGCGTACACCAATGAGTCACCAAACCTTCAAGTCATAAGAAAAAGCTGTGGAAGTCGCTATGAAACTAGAAGCTGCACCCAGAGAAGATACTTTGTTAGGAGTACAACAAATTTAGGAGCAGCTCGGAGCTATGCAAATGGAAATTCAGAACCTGCGAAAGGAATGAGGAAAAGGAGCCAGCACAGATCTATGGTGCATACGATGTCGGGTATCTGTCCATACGAAGGATCAATGCCCACTATTAACAGATTACATGCAGGCGAGAGGACCTAGTCCAGTGCATCCAGGAGCAAGTGGAGAACCCAACCTAGTGCGTCTAGGCTCAAGTGGATATGCGTTATGGTGCAATGACTGCCACATCGCAGGGCTGCATGATACGAACCATTTCCCTCAACTAGGAGTGTGCGTCCCAGAACTTAAGAAACAGTGGTGCAGGTTCTGCCGGTCGATAGGACACAATGAGAAGAACTATCAAACTTATGATCTAATGATAGATCGAGGAAACTTGTATAGGGTACAATCATACCCTGTGTCACCCAGATCTCCTGCGAAATTTGGTGGCTCTCCAGCAAGGGGCAGGGGAGGAGGTCAGGGAGGAAGTGCAGGTCGTGGACACGGACAGCTAATGTGATATAATTGTGGAGAAGCAAGGCACTTTGCTAGAGACTGCCCAAATCCTACATGGCAATCCTGCCGATATTGCAGACAGCTGGACCATGTGATCAAAGATTGCCCAATTTTACTAGCAAAAATGCAGGAAAAGCAGCCCACAGCTACGTAGAATGTGTAGAGAGTTAAAGCTGGGCTAAGGAACATAGACCCAAGTGTAAAAGTCATAACCCGCAGTGGGATGGCCACCCGGGACCAAAGGAAGAAGCTGCCAGGGATCCTCTGACCCATCAAGAAGGATCAAACCTGAAAAAGGGACAAGAAGCAATGGCCGCAGCTGGCCAGGACTTTGCTCAGGATGAAGCAGCTACTATGCAGGTACTGACACACCCCAAGGAAAATGAGGGGGTCGAGCCCTTTCTGTAGGCATGTATGAAGCTGCTACGTAACCCAAAGGCTGTAGATAACCTTTAGGCATTAATGAATAGCTGCACAGAGCGGCCCGATTTGACCCCAGTGACTAAGGATGTACACAAACTATATAGGTATAAAAAACACACCGGAAGAGAAATGTGGCTGACTGCGCAGATTGGTGACTACAAGATGGATCAGGTTATTTTAGACCTTGGATCATATGCGAACGTGTTACCTAAGAAAATATGGCAACGAATGGGAGAACCTAAGTTGGAATGTTCCACCATCCAGCTGTGCATGGCGAATCAACAGAAGATCATCCCTCTGGGAAGGCTACCAAAAATCATGGTAGATATCGCAGTAGTAAAGGCCCAAGCTGAATTTGAGGTAATATAAATCGTAGAAGATGCGGACCCCTACCCTACGTTTCTAGGACTGGACTGGGCTATAGATATGGGGGGTGTTATCAATCTAAAAAAGTGAAGAATGGTGTTTGAAAATAACAGTACACGAGTAATAGTAATGTTGGATCCCGCGGAAGGTGCACGATATACAGAGCCAACGTGCGATGAGGAGGAAGTAGATCACATTTACAATTTGACTACGCAGGACGAAGATTGGATCAACCCCACGGTGGAAGGAGTACTCTACTAGGAAAAATATAGTGAATGCTATTCCGACTCTGATGGGGAACTAGAGAATTGGCAAGGCCAGTTGCATGAGGTTTCGGCACTGCGATGTCTTCGGGTCACAAGGAACTTCCACTACATCTCCTCCAAGGTAAGAGACCTGCCCTACTTTGGGGATTCTGGTAACATTAAGGAATTTTTACGTGCATTCGAAGCAGAAGTTCCCAAGGGACGCAGGCTATGGGCCCTTCAGCTAGCCCTGCACAGAACACCTACGCGCTAGTGGGATATGCATGGGAAGGTATTCAGCGATTAGGAGGAATGTCAGGATAAGATGATCCTGCGATTTGAAGCTCCAGCTGTATGACGGATCCAAAATTTCCTTGGGTTAGAATATCCCCGTAGATATTTTCTCGCATGGGAAACACAGTGGTGCGACAAAACCCCAAAAGAATAGGTCCACCTGTTTATCCATGCTCTAGGACTGCATCCATCTGCATGGTATTTAGACGCGGAGCTACATCAGCGCACTCGCCATTGAGAGACATTACGGGATGAGTTTCTGCGAACATTTAGGGTGGCGAATGGCATAGGAGCGCTTGACACAACTTTGTAGAACATTGATGCCTTGACTCAGGGTAGACCATGCCTGTACATCGCATCCGAATCATAGGGAACGCAAGAAGGAAAGGATGATCCCCATACTACTCCAAACTAGAAACTGGATGGGATGCGCACAGTTTCCAAGTTGTTTAGGCTGCACCTGAATCGCTTTACAACACACCCTACTTCAGCTATAATTAAGGATGCGCAAGTAGCACGAATGCTTCATCTGAGGTTAGTAGATCCATGGGAACGCCATAGGGTGCGAACGATGACAGTCAGAACACTGAACTCTGGTAAAAAGGGAATATTACCGTTACGAAAAATAGGCGGCTGGCAATTAATGAGGCAATTTATTGTGAGTTTTTACCGTTTTCTTGATGGTAAGTTCCAAGTAAGATTCACCTTACCATTGGATAGCCACAGGCACTATAAAGGAGAAAGGATAACTCCAACCAAGGTTCCATATCATCTCTGTAATCTGCATGTATTGTTCTGCTGCATTATTTTCTGGACCTTTCGCGTTTTGTTCATACCCAATCAACTCACTTCTACTAGCTGGAAAATTGACTTCGAACCCTACACAGATTGGCGTCAAAGCTATATGACGGAAGTTAGTGCCCCTTCCCAACCGGGGATGATCGAGGATCGAGCCAGACGAGCTTGGAAGCAGCCACGAAAGATGTTACGCAACTGCCGCAGATCACTATGAGAGCTGACATGGTCGATTCGTAGCTAGTCCGATGAACGAAAGGGCTGACTAACAAGGATACTACATCCCCCCGGGGGTACAAAGCGGCATAGGGAGCTTGCAAAGGGGCCCCAAAAAAAGTAGCACGCCCAACGCCCAGAATATGACGCAACGATCATGCTAACTGATGGTGATCTCGAGAAAATCACAGACGCACTTACTCTGGCTACAGTTTTCAGTGGGCATTCATAGAAGTACGACAAAAGGTTGCAATCAATGACATGCGGATTGAGCTTCAAGACCTCCGAAAAAATATGGATACGTTTCTCCCTAACATCAGTACTAGGATAACTGCAAACGAAAGTCGTGCTTATTCATTGCCTAGCACTATCCTGGTTGGCTCCAACCTTCCAGTGGATACGAAACTACAATAGGACTTGGCGCAGCTACCCCGCGAGGTGTTACAGGGTTTACACATTGCCGTGCTTCAAGAGATCTATTAGCCACCTATGAATTTTTTGACAAAGAAAACGGGTGGCTAAAATGTTTTTGAGCCTTCAAGAAATACATTTCCTCTGAAAACATATCATTCTTGAAGCCTCTATGGGTGTTTTTCCCTTTGAAAAATCTTCACTGTTGTTTCCATTTAAAAAGCCTCACTGTCTGTGAAAGAATTTTTCTCAAAAAGGCCTCCTTTCTCCTTATTCCATTCCCACAAAGCCTCTATTTTTATCACCTTTTTCCCCTTTTTAAATCCCTCACTAACCCTATAAATCATAAAAACCCCCTTTTTAAACCTTGTGGCTCCCTTTATTTGGTTTAAAAACCTCTTTTTCTACCTACTGGAACCCTTCTCTAAGCGTTAAAAACATTCATTTTGGCTTAAAAACACTTATTTTTCCATATAGGCCTAAGCCCCTTTTGGCTAAGCCCCTAACCACTTCCCCACCATATAACCCGTGCCCGAGACCAAGCGCTAAAGCCCCGGGTGCTTATCGCAATTGGAATTTTGAGAGTAAGCGCATTTCTTTTGTTAACTGTAAAGTTACAATGCGATGAAGTTTTGGTCTATATTTTTTTGCTGCGATATCCACCGTTGATCTACATAGATCGACGGTTATCACTCTTAACCTTTTCTCCACCCATCCCCTCTTTGCATTATCCTCCGACTACACCTAGACCATTGATCTCCCCGCCAAATCCGACGGCCATCGCAAAATCGCAAATCGCCAATCGGAAAGTCTTAATGTGCCACTTCCAGTTTTCCCCGATTGACGATCTATGATCTAATCGCAACCATTGATCTTCTGCCAATCGAATGGCCCTAGTGTAATCGCAGCATCAACCATCGGAGTTCTGGCCCCTTTCCTTGCTCCGATGTGATTTGATCTCCACCGTTGATCTCTTGAGATCCAACGGCTCTCATTCATCCCGCCTGTTTACTTACCCTTTGGCCTTCCTGCTCCCTCTTTTAATCTTGACCATCCATTCTATGGATCCGATGGTCAAGATATAATTCGATTTTGACCACCTCCCACCTAATCGCCCTCGCATCTTTCCATATCGCGCCGCCACCTGCACCGTCCGATCTCATCGCTCCACATCCAACGGTCAGCATGCATATTGCGTTATTCTGGCATCCGGGTTTTAACGCTTCAAAATCACGCAATATAAGCGGTTTTGTTTTTCCATGCATCACGTAGCGACATATCTCGCGTTTTTTTGGGCAGATTTCAAAACCATTTTATTGCAGCGCAACACCAGCCATTTTTTCATTTAAACCACTTTTCCCCCTGTTGCTCCCGAAAGCTCCATCATTAATCTTAGTCATCCATCTGATCAGATCAATGGCCCATATCACATCGGGTTTCCATCCACCTCCCTTCATTGGAGCTTCCATATAGTTTTCATTTGAAGATCCCCACCGTTGATCTCCTCCTGAGATCCAACGGTTCACATTTAATCGCCCTCCGCCCCTCCGGTCCCACCACCATAGGCGCCCAACTTTCATTCATTTTCATTGTTTTTCTTTGTAATTCACCCAAACGTTAAACTTTGGGTTTTAACATTAAATCTTATTTCTTCCGCTTAACCATCTAAAAGGATTTCCCTTGAGGATCTCGATCGTTGATCGCCCTTGACTAATCTAATCTGACGGCCCAGAGTCCTCCTTGCACCAAACTTTCATCAGCCCTGTTTCTTCACCATTCTGATGCTTTTTTCCCGTTTTCACCACGTCCACCATTTCCGCCACCATTCCACAGGCCTCCACAGCAATCTCCCACCACTCCCCTGGATTTCTATAACAGGTTTATTGCATTGTGCAGGGTATACAGAGTGGTAAATTCACTCTATCTCCACAGTCACAATCTCTGTGACTCAGAGCGCAAAGATGACCGTTACAGCAACGACAAAGAGTATCAGCAGGACAAATCAAGGGGTCTGAGCCTATTATTGAAGATTAATGCTTTAATCCCGTGTTCAAAGGTTAATGGCGCAGTTTGAAGACTAAGCACATTAACAAGACATATTAGTGCTTTCGTATCAACAAAACATTTTTTCTCCAGAAGGACACCTTCCTACAGCGTTCTCCATGATTCCTTGAGCCCTTAACAGTTATTACACTAACAGAAGCTTCTAAAGCTGTCAGGACCGCAGTTATGGAAGCATGGAGGTCCACAGACTTTCTATCCATGTTGCTTATTTCAGAAGGCTATCACAGAGTACCATCAGTTAGAGCACTTCCGAGAACATACCTGGAGTCATTAACAAAGACTCCTAGACCATACCACCAAGTACACACAGTTAACGAAGAGCCATTTTGCAAAATGGGCACTCGACCTTCTTCTCCTCTATCTTAATGAATCAATTAAATGTACATCTACTACCACAATTACTCATTTTCCTATAAGAACTCCCAAAGAACATATTGTTGTTGTTGTTAGTGTAGGGATTCATTCGACTGTTAGAACAGTTTTGGGGGAAGTAGCTGAGTAGTTTTTAATTTAGTAGGCTGGGAGGAGAATGTTTGGACTGTATTAGCCATTGAGCTCAGTGTATGTGACTGGTTTTGCACATCAATTAATCAAGCAGTTTCACAGAATCCTGGTCTATATTACGGGTGATGTTTCCTGTCTTATTTCATTTTATTCATGCTGTCCATTTATTTCTCTGATAAGAATCAGTAAATCAGGCTTAGGATATACCCCTGCATGGTACCCTAATGCCCACTTCTCTTCTTGTCTTTGATTTTTTCTGCTTAATGTGTATCTGAGAGAAAATTCATGTAATTTAACCAGTTAAAGATGTTGGTTTGGACCATGCTTACTGATGTATGAATTTGGGGTTTGTTTCTTAGATGTTCTTGTTGGGTTTGAGATGGAAGAATTGGGATACCAGGGATTTAGTGTGAGCCCTATCCATTGGGGTCCTTTTCCAACAGATTAGCCTTTCTAAGATCCTTTGGAGCTAGTGTCAAAAGCATTGAAGGTTCAAAGTCCATCTCTGATCTTAGGCCTAGTTCTTTGTTAAATATTAATTCTGTTTTCCTCTTGGAGTATGCTGAAATCAGGCCTGGAGTTAGATGACCTCTGACCTGATCTTAAGCTACCCTTTGTGTCTTCATTAAGAGTTTCTTCTAAGTATGTCAAAGTAGGATAGGTTAAAATCCCTTACCTGATCTCTAGACTGCACTTGGGTTTCTTTCCTTCTTTCACCTCACTCCTTATTGTTCCATTCCACCATCTATCTAAGAGATCCTTTGGTATAGATGACTTGCCCTATGGAAAGCCTTGGATAGTTGTTATGCAAGTAATCCCCTTTCATGACTCCATAACCCAATGGATTGACACTTTCTTGAACTATCTTCTTTTTCTGAAACGTCCTGCTACTTCGTTCCTTTCATTCCATAACCTTCTCAGTTAATGATCTCCAACCCAACAACCAAATCCTTTAAAAAAACCCCTTGTGCTTCATACCTAGCCTAATATCTCATTTTGAGCTTTCAAAGATATATCATTCTTTGCTTTTATGGAGAAATCCCTCTCTAGATCGAGGAGGGCTAGATCCTAGGATCCCAAAGCGCTTATGATGTTGTTTGGTCTTTTGGTCTTGCCAATCTGGCCAAAACACTAGAACCCCAACAAGATCCATCATCGCGACTGGATCGCGCAGAAACAGCTCGATGTGGCCACGTCGATCATCGCCTGATAGACCACAGATGTCTCCCTTGCTATCTCGCAGACAGTGCAGCTCGAAACAGTGATCCACCAGCTCGGCACAGAGTTCCTAGATGAGCTCCCGGCTACTGCTCCGCTCCGAGCTATAATAGAAGGCTTGGTTGCAGCACTATAAGCGTCCAAAACCGAAATACAAACCCTCAGGACCCAAATGTACTAGCAACTCACCACATTACAAGCCCAATTACAGCCTGCCACACCTCTGGAGGTACGAGCCCAGCGTGTTGTGCTGGTAACAGAAGCTACGGAAATCATTACAGGATAGCTTACTCAGGGTACTCAGTTTCTCAAGTCAGCCATGCAGCTCTAGATATCAGTCCAGTTCAACCCGGTTCTTCATAATATCAAGTAGGACTTGCGACATAAGGAAGCCGATTTCGATCAGATTGAAGCTACCTTACCCTCCTTAGTCCCTGCGCAGCGTCTGGCACTCTTGAAGACTAGCAACGGACTCCGAGATACGATTGTGGATCTCCGACGAATGAGGCATGCCATCACAAAATTCTTGAAGCCATGGGCCGATTCCGCTCTCCAACTATCAGAGGATACCAATGGCGCAATCGAGTGACTCAACCATATATTAGAGCGGGTTACCATGGCTATTGAAGGACCGACCTCCCAGAAGCTTGTAGACATCACGCGGAGTGCTGCCGCTCAGAGTCAAGGAGTATTGCCTCCACTGATCACAGCCATCAATGCCTACGTGTGCAGGTAGAGACCGCACCACCACAGTGACTCGGGACAAGTCACAAGATTGTGTTGGGGGACTGTTGGAACAGGGTCTCCTGCAAGCTGTGAAACTGGTCCAATTTTTCATATTTTTTATTATATTTAGTCTAATGCAGGGGTTTTAGGGTGGGGCAAAGCCCCGAAAGCATTGTAATGGGTCAAAGGGTAGACCTAGAGTCCGCAAACCACAGTTTGCGGACCATAGGAAAGTTTAGGCTAGATTGTTATAGATAGAGGGACATTTTGAATTATAAGGCAAGAAGATGATGAGATCTTGATGGGAATTGTGGCTTAGTAGATCTGTTTGGGTTTTTGGGGAAAGGACCCCTGCTGGCTGTGTGCAAACCCTGTTGCTGTGTGCGCAGGTCGGGTTTGGGTATTGTAAGAAGGAATTGAAGGATTAATGAATGAGAAATGTTGTTGCGTAGCTGAATATATTTTTACTGTTGATGTGAATCTTTGATAGCTGTTGCATTATGAATATTCTGTATTAAGCTATGAAAGTACTGTGTTAAGTGTTTCTTCTGCATCTGGGTTTGTTCTGTTATGTTTTATGCAAAGAATAACTGTAATGTTGCACTACTATTTTAGAAGTATATGATTTGTTGATTATAATAAGTATATTTGACCTTGCGCACGTGGATGCAAAGGAGATATATAGATCTGGTTCTGAGATAGGCGATCTGGTCATTATAAAGCTGGACGCAGCTCTGCTTGGCTTACCTATCCTCTCTCAGGGTGCAGAAACCTAGTTCCAGCACCCACCCATACTGCTTCAGGTGATACTTTGACAAATGCAAGCAGGTCACTGTCGAAAGGGCTAGTAGTATAGGGGTTTGTTGGCAAACCTTAACCTCCGAACCTGGGTCAAGACCCCTTGAGCCAACAGAATGAAGTGAGAGTATCCATTTTTAGCTTGAAAGTTAAAATTGATATCTGGTGGGAAGACATGAGGAATGTCAAGAAAATTAGAGAGAAAAAATTTTCTTGGAGGAGATTTGAGAGATATCTATAAGAGCCTAGTACCTATCTAAAAGGTAATATGACAACAAGGTCAAGGAATTTCATGCAAAAAAATTAGGGAAATTAATAACTGATGAGTATACCAATAGATTCTTGGAGCTTTTGAGGTATGTGACTCACATCAAGGATATGAAGATAAATATTTGTAGGTGTCTTAGTGGATTTCCACAAGCTTACATGGACATAATAGGGTTTTATGAGCCAAAAAACCTTGGAGGACACCATATGGAAAACAAAGTATTTCTATGAATATTCTATGCATAAGGCTAAGTTCAAAACCAATTGGAAAGATGTAGGTGAGACGAAATTTAAAGGACAATGATAGAAAATTGTAGGGCATCATCTAAGAGGAAGGAATGTGAAGGTTACCACTCCTATCAATGTCGAGCTTTGGTTGAAATCTACTACTACTAATAGAGACCGGTTCTCTGAGCCCATAGAAGAGGAAGCCAAAGGGTTCATAAGAGGACCTATAAAATGTTGTACTTATGGAGAAAACCACAAGCAAAGAGATTTTCCTCAGCAATTATGGAATGTCCCAAGGTTTTACAATGTGTAAGAAGTAGAGATAGTGAATGATGTGGATCAAAATGTGCCATGAATGTTTATCGTGTTGTAAAATAGGTAGGATGATCTCCAATAATTAGCGATCAATATGGAAGGTATGGTTGATAACTATCATGTTTCAATTTTGATTGAACCGTATTCTAATTTCAGTTATGTTAGCCAAAAATTTACAAAGAAGTGTACATTTCAGAAGATAGCCCATGAAAATTTGTGGTTAGTTCAACTAGCAATGGGGACTAAGAGGAAAGTTGAATATGTGGTGAATTCATGCCCAATAGTGATAAAAAAAATGCCTACGTGCGTAGAATTGAACCTAATTCCATTGGGTTTATATGACGTACTATTTAGCATGGACTGGATGGAAATTCGTGATACTAAAATTAAATGCTACAACAAATCAATAGAATATCTCAATGACAAAGGGGAAAGAGTGACATCGCAAGGGATAAGAAAAATTGTGAATGTTAGGAAAATAACAACACTACAGATGAAGAGGTGGTGTTAGAAAGGATGTGAATTGTATGTTTTCCAAGTGACCAATGAATTAGAGGTTAAAAAATATAGAACAAAAGAGCATATAATATTAAAACAATTTAGTGATGTGTTTCTTGAGGAAATATCAAAGTTTCCACCAAGAGGAGAAATTGATTTATCAATTTAATTATTACCAGAATTGGCACCAGTGTAAAAATATTTATATCACATGAGCACACCATAATTGGTGGAACTGAAATTTCAACGAAAGGAAATGATGGACAAGAGACACATCAAATTGAGCATAATTTCATGAAGAGCTCCAATATTATTCATGAATAAAAAGGATGGCACAATAAGACTGTGTATTGAATATAGATAGCTAAATAAGACCAAAATAAATAACATGTATCATTTACCTATAACACACACCCAACAATATGGGTACCATCAAGTATGCATTTAGGAAGATGAAATCCAAAAGATAACTTTCATAACCAAGTATGGGCACTACGAGTTTTTTGTGGTTCCATTTGGAATCACCAATGCTCCAACAACATTTATGTGTTTGATAAACAATGTTCTTAGTTCATATTTAGACAAGTTTTTTTTGGTCTTTGTCAATGACATCTCGGTCTATTTTAAAACCAAGGAGGAACATTGAAGAACATTTGGCAGTATTTTTACAATTGCCGAGAGAGCACAAGATTTACACCAAATTCAGTAGATGTGATTTATTCCAATCACAGGTTCAATATTTGGGACATACTCTTTCCAAGGAAGAAGTGCAAGTATACCCTGAGAAGATCAAATCCATCATGGAATTTACTACCTCTCAAAATGTTGTATACATTAGATCCTTTATGGGATTGGTCAGGTATTAGCGAAAGTTCATTTATAATTGATCAAAGATTGAGCATCCAATCAAGGAATTACAAAGAAAAGGAGTTAAGTGTCACTGGAAAACAAAATGTGCAACTAATTTTGAGCAATCAAATCACCTTCTCACATATGCACTAATATTAATAATAACATACCCAAAAAAATACTTTTTGGTTTGCACCAATGCTTGTGAAGAAGGGCTCCATGAAGTCCTAATGCAAGAAGGAGAAGTTATTTGTTAGGAATCGAAGAAATTGAATGAGAATAAGATAAATGATGTCACTCGTGATTTGGAGCTAGTAGTGATAGTGTACACATTGAAAATGTGGAGGCATTACCTGCTAGGAAGGAGGTTCGTCATGACGTCAAATCATGGAGGGTTGAGATATCTATTGACCAACCCAAGTTAAATGAAAGACAAGCAAGATACTAGCCTTGATTAGTGAATGTGATTTTGAAATAAAATATATCAAAGGCAGGAAAACAACACAGAAATTTCACTTAGCATAAGGTGCAAGTGGTTCATGTGGCAATGATCAATACTTGTGAATTTGATATAAAAGAAAATATCGAAGAATCATTTCTTTAGGATGAGCATTATCATCTTGAAGGAACACTTGTAGCAAGAGCTACAAATCGCATTGACTAAGAATTACTCACTCACAGAGGATGTTAGGTTGAATTTTAAAGGTAGATGGTATGTACCTTGCATGGAAAACTTAAAGAAACTCATATTTGATGAATTTCATAAAATACCTTATTCAGGTCATCCTGGTTATCATAAAATGATAACATCTATGAAAAAAATGTACTATTGGCTAGGGATAAAAAATGGTGTTGCCAAATATATTGTGAAATACTTGGAATGTATGTAAGTGAAAGTGTAGTGTAAACATTTGGTGGAATTCTTACAACCAATCCCCATTGTTGAGTGGAAGTGGTAAGTCATTTCTATGGAATGTGTCGTAGGATTACCAAGAACATCTAGATAACCTGATACCATGATGGTGCTAGTGGAGAAGTTTAGTAAGGAAACTCATTTATAGCTATCAAGTCCACCCACAAGGCAATTGATATTGATAATATTTTAATGAAGGAAGTGATTAGAATGCATGGTATAGCTAAGTCGATTATTTCAGATTGGGATACCAAGTTCACCTCAAAGTTTTGGAAAGCATTGTTTGTTGGATTAGAGAAAGAGTTATCATTTAGTACAATGTATCATCCTCAAACGAATGGACAGAATGAAAGAGTAAACAAGGTGCTGGAAGATATGCTAAGAATGTATATCATGCATCAACCCAAGAGGTGGGAAGAGTTTCTACCTTTGGTAGAATTTTCTTACAACAATGGGCACCATGAGTCATTGAATATGAGTCTCTTTTAGGTTTTATATGGCATAGAATGTAACACACCCATCAACTAAAATGATATAGTGAAAAAGGTGGTCCTTGGACCTGATATTATGAAAGAAATGGAGCATGAAGTAATCAAGGAAAATTTTAGGGGCTAATATTCGCAAGTGGGCTAATTTTCCATGTTTTAAAAAAAAAAAAATGATTTTCCAATTTCCATTTTTTTTCTTAAATGTTTCGCCCAAATTTTATAGTAAACCATTATTTTACCTTAAAAATCGCCAAAATATTATATTGACTAATATAAAATCATTGGAAATCTAAATATTTCTACAAAAATATCACCAATAAATTTACAATTGTCATATTAGGGACTAGTAAGATTAGCCAAGGTTTCTAAACTTTAACATAAACTTCCATCCTTAAAATTTTCCTTGGAATTAATTTCCATTAGGCATGAATTGAAAACAAATCAAGACAAGCAAAAAAAATATGTAAATCAACACAAAATGCATAAGGAATTCCAATTGGGGAAACATGCTTATCTTTGCATTAGACCAAGGAAGAGCTCACTGAGAATAAGATATTGTGCCAAGTTGGCACGAAGGTTTTGTGGTCCATTTCACATCTTAAGAAGAGTGGGGCCAAGTGGCTTACAAACTAGCATTTCCACCCAGAGTGAAAGCACATGATGTTTTCCATATTTCTATGCTTAAAAAGTATGTGCATGATGCTAATCATATTGATGATTGGTATGTGATAAAAGTAGAATCTGAGGGATAATTCCAACCAAAGCTACAATGTATTACGGATTGGAGGTATATTATGCACTAGAATTGAGTAATTGAGTTGGTAAAGGTGCATTGGAAGCACTTTGGACTAGATGTAGCCACTTGCGAAATAACTGATCAAATGAGGATATCTTACCCATTTTTATTTTTTGTGTAAATGAATGTAAAAAGAGTTTTTTGTATATAAATCTTGTTGTTGAACTTTTTGTTTTGTGAATAGAACACTGAAAGCGATGTTCCTCTAAGAGGGTGAGGTTTGTGACAACTATTTTTGCTAGCCCTTTTGTAAATGTCATTGTGCATATTAATTCATGTAAATAATTTGGAAATGCAAATAATGATTGGACTGGAGGAGTGGACATGGGTTTAGAGGACTGAGGAGGAGTTGCTTGTGTTGAGTGTAAATCAAAGTCACCTCATTTATTTTACCAACTATCTCCCTGAAGAATGTATGGCCCTGTTGATCTGAGCATTGAAGTTGTGTATGGTATGCTTGAGTGAAGGATGAGCCCATACTCTCCCTATTCTCGTGGGGCATGTTGAGGAAATTAACACACAAGAGGAAAACAATGGGTCGACAACAAAAGAGACTAACAAGAAGAGAAATAGGGGATATGTGTAGATGGGAAGTGCGAGGGAGCTCCTAGAAGAGAATCTTGACAAGAGTATTAAGGAATGTGAGAGCATGTAGATGAGCATGGTGTGAAGTGAAGAAAATAGAAGAGAAAATGGAGACATTGTGTGCTCTGGATTCATGTAGTGTTTATAAGGTAGATACATTATGTGCTTTGGATTATTGTAGTGATCTAATTGAAATGTATTGGTGTAAATTTCCCTTGATCACTTAACTCTTCAGACTTTGAATCTAGCTCGAGGGTGGCCACCTATAAGAAATATTGCAGTGTAGTTATCTTATGGTTAAGTGGAGAGTTGAAGTCCCTCCCTTAGTTTCCAGTGATTCAAGTTATACAAATAAGTGTATTTTATTACATATGTGTTGCACTATGAATTATTAATATTGTTTGATATATGTTATAGTAGTGAATGTGTTAGCATTGGAGGAATGTGACATTCTTATTTATTTATGATGAGACAATTTATGTGTATGTTGTCATTGTTATGAGGGGCTTAGACGCCTCCATGTTTGCTGAAATTTTCAAGAGGTGCAAAGCTATCTATATGGTCATGTGTGACTGCTAGATGTGCCTAACTAAACTATTATAGATTGTGATTTCCATTGTCTAAGAAGTTATGATCAACATGGTTATTTGATTATTTAAAGATTGTGATTGTCTTTCCAAAGAAAGGGATATGTTTGGTTCAATGTATGATAGATCACTAGATTTGAAAGTTTTTGTGTGGGAACCATTATGCAGTAAAATATAAAATTTATGTATTTGAATTTATAGAGTATTGCTAGCTATGGCTTAGCCTGTCTCAATGAAGGATAGTAGGCATGTTTATAGGTACATTGGTTGTATTATGGATATGCGTAATATTTATTATGTTTAATGTTTGAATAAGGGTTTTATCTTTGTAAATGGGTGTTCTGATAAATGCCTTGCTTCAAGGAGAACCTTGGCAAAGTCCTTTGAAGTTCTCTAACTTTATAAGTCTAAGCATTGTAGAAAGAAAATTTTGTATCTAGGGCTAGATTTTTTTTTAGGGTTCAACACTTGGGCACACCTGGATATACAAAATGGTCAGATACTTAAAGGTTTGGCAGATGTATCCAAGTGATATGGGATGTTTTTCATGATGAAAACTATTTGTGGGGCCAGATATAAGTCAAACCAGATTTAATACATCATGGATGTATTTGGGGCGGGGCCCAACAATGTGGAATAGTTCCACGGAGTCAGATACCTTGTAATGTTGGTAGAAGTGATTCGGGGGTCTAGGGAGAATGCTAAAGTGAAAAATTTTGTGCACCTATATTTCCCCTCAAAACTAGATATAACATAAAAGTGTTTATTTGTACGAAGGGACTAGACCTAGTGGGACCACAAATTAAGATGAGGAGGAAATCACCATGAAAGCATGACTATGGCCACATAGGTTCCATGAATGATCCACGTGTGACGAGGACTCTTCAGGGTGGCATGGAAGAGCCACGTGTATTCCACATGGCAGTGTCACGTTGATGTGGCAAGAATTAATTGATCAAACTTTAAAAGGACATAACTTTCAATCCAAGAGTCAGATCAAGGTAAAATTTATTTTGTCAGAAATCTCACAACGAGTCGAATGCAATGGTGGTATTTATTTTGGGTTTTGAAAAATGTTGAAAAGATTACTTTTGTAACCCCATATTCACATAGAGCATGAGGGTTGGGTTAAGTTATAACACCTTCTCCAACCCGAGATAGTCCAAGGAGGTGAAAGGGAGCATTACACAGATAATGACATCATCACTCATTGTGTTGAGAGGTTCTATCTAACCCAACATGGGAGAGATGCTATAATGTCATGTTATGTTATGTAAACATTTTGACTCAGTCAAATAAAAATAAATTATAAATAAATAAAATAAAATAAGAAGATAATTAAAATCTTAAAAAAATGGAGAGATCAACTTATTTAAAATAAAAAAATATCAAAATTATAACAAACTAATGTTTATAAATATTGCTACGATAGTTCAAGTAAAATTGAGGTCATAGAGTTAGATTACCATTGGCAGATTTTGGGCTCCATCGTAATTTGAAGGCAATCTTGTAGGGGGAACGAGGAATGCCTCTTGCAAACTAGGGTTTAGAGCAATTTTATTGCAGCAGCCTGATCGCTTTCCTATTTTAGCCTTAATATCATCTTTCGCCTATGAAACAGTGCTTGGTAGTTCTGAAGGCCATACAATGGCTGACCCTCAGGGGGGGGCCACAAAGCCTTCCCCCTCTGCCGAGAAGGCACATCATGAGCATATTCTGACAGAACCTTCCGGTCCTGAACAAGGATTCATGGATGCAAAAGACTCTCCTATGCAAGATACGACAAAGGCTCCCTCTGACTAATCAGACCACCGCAGGGAAGGACAAGATAACGAGATTGGGAAAAAGGAGACGCCCAAGGTTACATCAGTAACATGCAAGCCTATCGCAGCTGAACGACCCAAGATCGAACTTCCTAGCCATAGAATCAATGAACAAATCTAGTACATGAGGGATCATGCTCTCATTGGCAAATTTATTGGATATTGGCCAACTAAAAAAACTCTGCAAGGATGGATCTCGGCCAAATGGAAACCTAAGGGGCATGTTACCCTACAGCTAGGTCCAAAGGGGTTCTTCACGGCGATATTCATCTGCCTTGAAGATCGGAACAGAGTCATGGATGGAGGACCTTATTTCTTCAATTCCGCCGCCCTGTACTTAAGGGAGTGGGTTGAGCGATTTAACCCAGAAAAGGAGGACTTCAGTTGGGCTCCAGTTTGGATCAGGATGTACTCGCTCCCACTGGAATACTGGGATGAAGAATCGCTGAGAGACATTGGAAAAGGATTGGGCGAATTCATTACAATAGCCGAAGAAATGAAGCTGCGCATATACACCTCCTATGCACGCATTTGCATCTTCATGCGTTTGGACAAGCCCCTTTCGGATTCGGTAAGTCTCTACCATGATGATTATGAATGGATTCAACCCTTGGATTTTGAACATGTCCCATTTCGCTGTCGCAATTGCCACGCACTTGGTCATCTATTTCGGAACTTCCCTCTAAATGTCAAACCCCAAACCCCTGAACCCTCTGATAAATCGACCCAAGATGGCTTCACCAAGGTGGCCAATCGAAAAAGAGTGCATAAAAAACCTTCCGCTGGGAAAAAACCCCCTCAGGACGTCGCCTCTACGCCTTCCACAAGTAACAGCTTTGAAATTCTTGCAAAAACCTCAGATGACCCTCCTCTGACCACCGTGCCCATCCCTCCATTGACCCTACCCACCTCTCCCCCCCCTCGGTCGAGCTCTCCACCCAAGCCCTCTCCCCCGAATGACAATACTGGGATTCCTGAAGAGACTCGGAAGGATACGGATTGGAAGCCTAATGGTATGGATGTTGATTGCATTCCCAGTCTGCCAATGCAACCCTCATTCACCTCAGCAGGCAGCAGTCAGACGCAGCATATGGAAGAAGAACTAGAAATCTTTGACTTGGGAGGTGTTGACATCTTGGAACTGGAACAAGCATGCAGAAGGAAAGAATACGACAAGATACCAGAGCATCAACTCAACACCCTGGAAGTCATCATTTCCAGGGCTTATCAGCAACAACAATTGGGCATACAACTGGGAAGTCAATGGGATGGCAGTTTCTTCCCTAAGGACTCCAAAAAACGGGGAAGGAAGACAGATCTTCAAAGAACTATCACAATAGGGAAAATCCTGGTGGACTCAGGAAGATATGCTAAGTTGAAAAAATACTACAAGCTCACCACTAATAGTGAATCATGAAGCTCACTTCATGGAATGTAAGAGGGCTAAACAGCCCCAGAAAACTTAGACTGTTAAAAAACATGATAAAGGAAGAGCAACCCCAAATCTTCTTTCTGCAGGAAACGAAATGCACCAGTAATACTCTCGGTCCAATCCTCTCCAAAGCATGGCCTGGCTATCATTCAGTCGCTGTAGATGCCTCAGGTGCCTCTTGGGGACTGGAAATAGCCTGGAACACGCAAGCCATCATGCTCTCAGATTTCCATGCCTCTCATCATATCATTCAAGCTACCTTTCATATCATAGGCACCAACATTCATGGACATCTCACCAATGTCTACTTCCCTCAGGAAGCAGGGAACAAAATTGCTCTTCTAGACACAATAGAAATGCTCAACCTCAACAGACTTCATCCTCTCTGGATCATTGGAGGAGACTTCAATATGATTACCAAGCTGGAAGAGAAGCAGGGAGGTCGAGCTAAACTGGATCAGGAGAATACCCACTTTAAAGACTTTATCCAAAACAATTTGTTAATCGACCTGCAATACTGCAATGGAATGCATACTTGGAGCAATCGTAGGGCAGGCCGGCAATCTATCGCTTCCAAATTGGATAGATTCCTCATCTCAGACAATGCAGTACATCTTGGAGGCGACATCTCGGCGTCTATCCTTCCTTTCTCAGGCTCAGACCACTGGTCGATTTCTCTCCAATGGCAAAGGCCAGGTAACACCACTAGGCGCCCTTTCCGATTCGAAGCTTTCTGGCTCTCCCACCCCGCTTTCAACGACCTCATCAGATCCACCTGGACTACCTTCCCCTTGCCAGAAGGATCCAAAATGTTTCAGTTTCAACAGAAACTCAAATTCCTAAAATCCCAGATTAAACGCTGGAATCAAGAGACTTTTGGAAACATATTCCAGGCATAGCAAGATTTAAACAAAGAGATGAGGGAACTACAGCAACAGATAATCGCAGAGGGCTACAAGGAAGGGACTTTGGAGAAGGAAAGGCACATTCACAACCAATTGGAGGAGCGAAGAAAGCAGGAAGAAATTTTGTGGAAGCAAAAATCACGTATCAGATGGCTGAAAGAGGGCGAGAGGAATACCAAATTCTTCCACAGAACCACAATACAGAGAAGAATGCACAACACCATCTCCTTTATACAAAGGCCGGAAGGGGAACGCGTGGAAAGCCATGATGAGATCGAACAAGAGTTTATCAATCATTTCAAAGAGGTTCATCAAGAACCCCAAATTGATAGAAGGCCTGCAATTGAAAAAATCACTCAAAATGTGCCAAAGCTCATCACAGAAGAACACAATCAACTTCTTCTTCGGCCTGTTTCGCTTCAAGAGGTGGATCTGGCTATGCACCAGCTCAAGGAGGGTAAGGCCCAAGGCCCGGATGGCTTCACCACTACATTCTTCCACTCTTTTTGGGATCTAATCAAAGAGGAGGTCTGGCATGTAGTGGAGGAATCTCGCACTCTTCATTGGCTCCTGCCATCTTTGAATGCCACTTTCATCGCCCTAATCCCTAAAGAAGAAAACACCAGAACGTCGGACAAATTTCGTCCCATCGCTCTTTGCAATGTTATTTATAAGGTAATTTCCAAAGTCATAGCTAACAGGTTGAAGCCGTTGTTGCCCTTGCTCATATCACCGGAACAATCTGGATACATAGAAGGACGATAGATTTTGGACGGCATTATCCTCACGCATGAAATCATACACTCGCTCAAGCACTCCAAACAGGCAGGTATGCTTCTCAAGATTGACCTCTCCAAAGCCTTCGATAAATTAAGCTGGATCTATATTCAAAAAATGCTAACTGCCTTTGGTTTCTCCCCAATGTGGGTCCGATGGATTCTGAGCTGAATTTCCTCTTCTTCTTTCTCAATCCTCTTAAATGGTGTTCCCTCACGACCTTTCAAACCCTCCAGAGGTATCCGGCAAGGATATCCTCTCTCCCGTTTCCTTTTTGTCCTAATGGCGGAAGGGTTGGGGCGCCACATTAAGCATGCTCTCCTCTCCCAGCGCCTCAAGGGTCTGTCTGTTCACAATTCTCCTGCCATTACGCATCAACAATTTGTCGATGACAACATGTTGTTTGGGTACCCCTCTGTTCAGGAAGCCTCCATATTCAAATCCATTCTGAAAGATTTCTCCGATGCCTCTGGGATGAGTGTAAACTCGGCCAAATCGCAGATCTTCTTTTTTCACACCCCCCCTGTGACTCAACATGCCATTGCTCGCCTTCTGGGCTTCTCCTTAGCCTCCTTACCCTCCAATTACCTCGGAGCTCCTCTAACAGACTCCGCCATTAAGCACGCCTCTTGGCGTATGCTCCTAGAAAAGCTGGAATCTCGTCTTAACCTTTGGACTCATCGAACTCTAAATATAGCTAGCAGATCGGTGCTGATCAAAGCTTTGCTTCAGGCGATGCCTCTCTATCTTTTCTCTATCTTAGCGGCGCCTAAATGGGTCCTGAAAAAAATAAAAGCTCTTCAACGCAACTTCCTATGGGGTGCAACAGGCACTAATCGCAAATGGGCTCTTGCAAAATGGTCAACGGCATGCCAGCCAAAGGAAAAAGGGGGCATAGGTCTGAGAGACCCTCAGCGTAGCAATGAAATAATGGGTGCAAAAATCTGGTGGCAATGGCTCACTTCTCCCAACAAACCATGGGCCGCCCTCTGGACTGCCAAGTACGCCAATCATAGACCGACATAAGAGTTAATCAGATTCACTCCCACTGAAAAAGGATCACTAATATGGAACGCTACCAGACAACACTATTCGCTCATCCAGCAACACAGTTTCTGGGAAATAAGGAACGGAGGCACCGCGAGGTTCTGGACTGACGCCTGGCATCAATTACCTAAGCTCAATAGCATTTTTAATCAGCCTCACAGGCAGGGGAGGGAGGAGCAACAGCGGGAATCAGTTCGGCAATAATGGAATCTGGAGACAGTACAGGGATACAGACAATGGAAGCCGATCGACAGATTGATTATTAATGCTGACAACCAGACCAAGGAAGCCCTGGAGCGTGAGCTCTAGAATAGGTGCATTAAATCTTCTGAAGGCAGGGACATCCTAAGATGGGGATACACACCTAAAGGATCTTTCTCCACCAAAGAGGCTTACCGAATAATATGCAATGATCCAGCGCCCCAGGATCCTATTTGGAGCAGAATATGGGCACCGGGCACATGGCCCAAAGTCTCTTTTTTCCTCTGGCTTATGGGGCACCGGAAAATCCTTACATGGGATAATCTTCGGAAACGAAACTTTCATGGGCCCTCTATATGTCCCAATTGCAACGCTCAGTAGGAGACTCTCCAACACCTCTTGAACTCTTGCCCTCTTGCCAACCAACTGTGGGAAAAGGCAAGCTTCCGTTGTCAAAAGAATTGCAGAGTCTCTGATGATATAATCAACTCCATTCGGCATTGGCACCAGAACCCCTACACAAGCGAACTTCTCAACCAATTATGTAGATTGATTCCCGGACTTCTCCTCTGGTCTATTTGGAAAGAAAGGAACAAGCGTATATTCAAAGATCAAAGCACCCCTTTAGACATCATTTGGGACAACCTCTGCCTTAACCTCAAAGAGACCCTAGCTCTCCAAAATTGGCATCCGGAAGATCTCCCCACTCTTGCAAATGAGAAAGCCATCTGGGACAATTGGAACATGCAACTTCATCAAGGTCCTCACAATCACAGACCTTCAAAAGGCCATAACAGTGGAAAGCTCTCTTGGACTCCCCCTCCAAAGTTCTCTTTCAAATTCAATTTTGATGGAGCCTCCAAGGGTAATCCCGGCAAAGCAGGATTTGGCAGCGTATTTAGAGATCATGATGGTGCGCCTCTCCTTTTTTTCTATGGTAACATCGAATGGGATACTAACAATTCGGCAGAATTGGAAGGCCTCTGGCAAGGCCTACTCCTAGCCCATTGTCATGGCTTCCAGCCTCTGGAGGTGGAAGGTGATTCCCGCATCCTCATCAATCTGGAAAATCATCTGCTCAATGGTACTCACGCGCACAAAATTGCCCACAGTTGGAGACTCGAGGCCAGATTGGAAGCTCTCGAACAATGGCTCCATACCAATCGAGCCATCGTTTTCCAACATGTCAAACGGGAGGGCAACCAGGTCGTTGATCTACTTGCCAATGTAGGGGTGGACAATGAGCACACTCTCCTCTTCGGAGCTCTTGACATAATCCAAAACGATGAGCAACAACAGAAGTGCAAAACGCTCATCCAAAGGGATGCTACTCTCCCGGATGCGGGTGTACAGCCAACGGATTAAAACGATGGGACAGGGGTCTGGCGAGATGGATCGACACCTGCCCCCCCAGTACAAGATGGTTATTTGGGTATCGTTTGGCCGATTCTGGCATTAACGTTCTGCAGATCTCCTCGGCATTGGAACAACAGGTTCTGGTTTTCGCCTCATGCTCTCTGCGATGTTAATTGCCTTCGCATGCTTAAGCATGCTGGAGCCTTCGGCCCTCATCAATGCATCTGCTCAGATGGGGATCTCTCAAGGCTGGAGAGGGAAGGATAAAGGAGAGGGAGGCGTAGTGCCTCTTGTGAAGCTGCTTCAGTTGCATCGAGCTTTCCTATACCTGGTCTATAGTCTTATTTCTGTATTCAATCGATTATGTGTTGGCTTTAACAGGCCCGGGGTCTCTCGTTATCTGGAAGGAGAGGCTCTTCTGCAGCTACGCTTTGGTCATATAGAGTCGTTGCTTTCGCCAGACCCTGGGCATCTCGGTCGGGCCTCTGGCCTCCTCTTGAATTTCTTCTTCACTGCCATTGCTGCTGTTTGGTTCCAGTTTGGTTCCCCTATGCCTCGTCTGTGACATAGAATGAGGAATCGTAGAGGTGGCACCAGGGGTCGACCTCCGAGTGCGCAGTCTAGCCCTTCTTCTGTCTCTCCCTCTCTGTCCAGTGGTTTGATGGCTGGTCATTACCCTCGTACCCGTAGTGGGAGAGGGCGCCCCCTTGACTCTCGCCTTAGTTCGGGATCCCCTGCTCGTCGCCCTCCGGCTTCCTCGCTTCCTCCCACCATAGGCTCGTCCAGCTTCACTTTCAATAGCGCTCTGCTCCGTCCAAGAATCACTGTCGTTTTCTCTGTGGTCTTTCATGAGGAAACCCAACGAGGGGAGGCTAGCGATCATTCTGCGGATCTCGAGATGGACTATGCCTATAATTTGAACATTCCATCGAAGGCTGGTGGCTCGGGGTTGCAGGCTTTGGATGACCAGGCTCGTAGCATTCCTGAAGTCATGATGGCTCCTGTTGATATTGGCCCCTCTGTTTCTGAAGATGCTCTAGCCAGGTATTTGTTCGCTTCAGGTTGGTGTCGGATTGTTGAGGAACCCACAGATGATTAGTCTGGTATCTTTGATGTTTTTCCTTTACTTGCGGCCCATAGCAAGGGGCTTGTCACTGTGTAATTGGTTTTTTGGAATTTTGGTTTTTTGCATTGTTTTGGAGCCATGCAATATATGCATCTGCAGAAAGATCTCATCCTATTCCCCTACGTGGGTTTTGAAAATGCTCCTCAGACTGGTTTCCCGGTTAATGGACAGTCTCTCTATCTGTTTTATCATGTTTACTTTGCCTTCTTCCAGGGCAGTAGTCTCGACCACGGTCACGATGTAATTATATTTCCTTGTTAATAGATCAATCTTATTTAGAAAAGGTTTTGACAACCCCATGGTTTCACTAATGGTATTCTTATATAATATACCTTAATTAAAGGCATGATGACTCCGTTGTAATTTTCCTTTGGGCCATGAATGATGACTCAAGTAAAATTCTCTCTCTCTCTCTCTCGCTAACCTAGATCCATCGTAACTCTAGATCTATCAAGCTCCGAGAGGCATCAAATCTGTTAAGGTGCAAACCTTTCCTCAAATTTTGCACTCAAAAATGAAATTTGCACCTTGAGAGATTTGATCCATTTAGACGCTTAATAAATCCAAATTTTTGAGATCATTCTTTCAAATTAATCACATCATCACTTTTTTGGTCGACATTTTGAACCAACTAACGTGTTCATCATAAGGATAAAAATGAAGAATCTGACCTTCCTGCATGTTTAAATAATAGAAATGCATAATATTCCAAATCTAAACATTGGAGATAGTAAAAAAAATACTTTATAAAATTTAATATTTATTATAATCAAATAATATATTTCTAGTTAATATATCATCATTAAATTATAAAATATTTAATACTTTATTGACCTAATAAATAGTAATATAATATTTTATAATTTCAATATTTATTAAAATATATTATTAAATTAAAAATACTAACCTTTATACAAATTTAGTATATAATAAACGCTTAAATCAAATAATTAATAAAAAATTAAATATGAAGTCTATATATATATATTTATTTATTTATATTTTTTAGATTTATATTATAATATATTCAAAGATTTTATATACATTTATATATATTACAATCATATTATTTAATAAAAATATATGTTAATATGTCTAAAGTTATTATTAAAAACACACACACACACACACATATATATATATATATATATAATATTTATATTTTCTTGTTTCCATTGTATTATAATATTCAATATATTATAATTAAGTTGATATATATATATATATATGATTTATTATTTATTATATTATAATATATTTATTATTTTATCGTTGCGACTCTGTGGGCATAATATACAAACAGTGAGTTTGCGACATATATATAAACACTACAGACCCGCATTGGGCTCCCAAGGCAAGAAGCCATATCTGAATTAGGGCTCGGTGAAAGCTATATTCTCTGTGGCTCAGTGATCTCAAAACATCTCGCATAAACACATATTTCTCTACGGCCTTTTAATCGTTGCGACTCTGTGGGAATATTAATGTGCTTTTCGGGCATACTATACAAACACTGAGTTTGCAGCATATATATATAAATAACGTAGACACGTGTTGGTCTCAAGTGATTTTCATCTACACTCTGCCGCATATTTAAACACCGAAGATTTTAAGTTTGGCATTGGTTCTATGGTGGGTCCCTTCAACAGTTTCTTCGGTGACACCTGAATTCATGGCATAAACACATCTCTTCAATGGATTTCTCCGTTGCGGGTTGTGGTTCGATTCTGGGCACTTGTGGTCTGCTGTCCGGTTTGTTAATATCAGGTGCACACATTCCTTATATTTTTCTAATACATATCTGCTCATATATTCTCAAGTATGAATAATTCACCACAGCTACCAAATATTACCAAAGGTAGACCTAGCACAGTTACTCTACAGAGCCTTTATGAGTATATAGAGTCTTTAGAGAAACATAGAGAAGAAAGAGATGTCAAGCTACAAAACGAGTTAGAAGCCATGCTGGAAAACAAATTCACATCTCTTGAAAACAAGATTAAAAAACAAATAGAAAATAAAATAGAACTATTGGAGAATAAAATGGAGGCAATGGAGACTAGGTTGCAGGTCATAGAAAAACAAAACCAAGATACGAACCAAACATCCCAGCAAGGAGATGTTGTTACTATAGAGAGTCTTAAAATGAAGGACATGATTAAAGATCTAGAAGAAAATTTTAACAACCATCTCACCCTAAATAATGTGGCAGGTAAATTAGATATCAAACCAATTAAAGATGAAATGAAAAAATTGATCGAATTAGACCATGAGTGTAACAAAAGGGCCTTGAACCTTATAATCTTCGGTTTGAAAAAGGAGGTAGATGAGGATACTTTAGCCATAGCCCAGAGAAAATTACATAATAGATTACAAATTGAAACCACGTGTCTCACAGAAGCAACAAGGTTGGGGAAATTAACTGGGAATAAAGGAAGGTTGATTCGAATAAAGGTGAGCTCTACTGACCATAAGTATGACATACTTAGTAAAACCTCAAGTCTAGAAGGAACGAGAATATTTCTAAATGAAGATCTCATTCCACAAGATCAAGTAGAATTAAGAAATGAGGTTCAAGAGGTAAAAGAAGCTAGGAAGGAAGGAAAATGGGCAATAATCAGAAATAGAAAAGTCATTATCCGAGATAGAAATAAAAAATTTAGTAATAAATAGCAATTCAACATGCTCTGAATTCTTTCTTGGAACTGTCGGGGCTTTCCATGAACAAAGGCCCCAAGATAATTTGGATCTCAAATGATGTTGATATTATATTGCTTGTTGAAACTTGGGAGCACAAAGAATTTGAGGTCCCTAACATAGATGGCTTTGCAGTATGGCCTACCTGGAATAAGCGATCCTCCCGTAGAGGCATTGGGGGCATAGCTTGCTACATTAAGAATAACATCTCCCCTCATGCTAGGATTTATAAAAATGACCCTTACAACCAATATAGTTGGATAGAGATTACTAACATTAATGATAAAAAGACCGACATAGAAATCTATTATTTCCCCCCATTAATTCTAACTTCTATAAGAAAAAGAATCTAGATAAAAATAGTCCTTACAATGGTTTGGAGAATGATATTTCTAGCCTAAGGAATGACGGTAATATCCTTTTAATGGGTGAATTTAATGCTCAATCTTCAAGAAACCAAGCTATTCTTCTAAGCAATCATTCCAACCCCAATCCTCTTTGGTTAGACAAAGACCTTACTCTGGTTAGCTGGTACAAAAGGAGCTCTGAAGACCTCGAGATAATTTGTTTGGGTCGAAGCTAATCAAGTTCTATAGTGCTCAGGATCTCATAATTTGCAACGGTCTAAAGAAGTGGCCCAATTCTAGCTAGATGACCTACATCCATGGGCTTGGTAGCAGTGTGGTAGACTATGTTATTTCCGATCTCCCTTTATACAACGAAATAATAAATTTTGACATCTTAGATGACCACAAGCCTGACTTTGATCATAGGCCTTTACTTATAACTCTCAATTTTGTCATACATAGAGATCCCATAGAAGATAATCCTTATAGCCAAAAGAACTTAATCTTTGATAGAAATAAAAATGATCTCTTTCTAAATGAATTAAAAACTAATTTTTTTCATTTATCTAGTATAGACAACATAGATTACCTCTATCATAATTTTACTACAACCCTCTCATATTCTATTAACAAGTTCTCAATTGAAGTTTCAAGTAATAAAAGAAATAGCAAAACCAACCCATGGTATGACAAAGATTGTAAAAGTGCGAGGAGAGAAATTAAGGAAGCTGTTGATGAATCTCTTAAAATTGACAAGATAAAAATCTACAAAGCCCTAACTAAAAGGAAAAAAAGCATTATATTCGTAAAAGACAAGAGAATCTCTTACACCTCTCTAAGGTGGCTCCTAAGAAATTCTGGAGGCAGATTCTAACTAGGAAAACTAAAGATAATAATAAAATTTCTTTACACCACTGGAATTCCTATCTTAAAAATCTTTATGAATCTCCTAATGTCAGGGATAACTTTGAAACCCTGCTCAGAACGAAAGAATTTTTCTCATTAGAGGACATTGATTTTGGGGTTAAATGCCTAGAAAATGGGAAAGCTAAAGGCATTAAAGGTTACCAGGCGTAAATCTTAAAAATTGGAGGTCATGTCCTCATCCCCCACATCCACAAGCTTTTCAATCAAGTAGTCAAGCAAGGGTTCCATAAACCATGGACTGAAAGCCTCATTATCCCTATTTTTAAAATTGGGGATACAAATAACCCCTCTAATTATTGGACAATTATGATTAGCCCTCTCTTAGCCAAGTTATATGGTATTATTTTGGAAAAGAAGTTGAGCATATGGCTTGAAAGTGAAGGTAAGTGGGCTAAAGGCCAAGCGGGTTTTAGAAGGCAGCGCTCAACAACGGACCTCCTCATTATGCATAGGATCATTATGGAGGAATGCCGCATGATAAATCCAATCTCTTACGTTGCATTGTGGACTTTAGAAAGGCTTCCGATATGGTTCCTAGAAACAACCTATGGAATAGATTAAAAGAGCTAAATGTTCCTTTCAAGCTAAGAGTGGTCGCTATAAGGTTATACGAGAATGTAATTGCCAAGTTAAAGAGCAATGAGGGGTGGTCGAAAGATATTAAGTGTAATATCATAGTTAAACAAGGTTGTCCCCTCTCCCATATCCTATTTGGAATTTACATCGACACGCTAGAAGGTTGTTTAGAGGAAGCAAGATGTGCTGGCATGATCTTAGTTGGGATAGTCATCATCCTTCTTCTCTACGCTGACGATATTGTTCTTCTCGCAAGGTGCCCTTCTGATCTTGATAAGCAATTTAGAATTCTTAAGTTTTTCTGCTCTACCATGGGTATGACTGTTAACACTGACAAAACAAAAGTTATGATTGTCAAATCTAGGAAGGACACTTACGCTAATTTTATGTATGACAATGGTAACTTGGAGGAAGTTTCTCCTTACAATTACCTAGGAATTGATATTCATCACAAGCTCAACTGGAACTATAGCATTGAGAAAAGGATTAATGGGGGGTGGAAAGCTTATTTTGGTCTTGAAAATAATTGTAAAATGAAAAACCTCGTAATGTGGGATAGAAAGAAGTTCCTCTTTGAAACTTTAGTCACTCCTATTATCTTATATGGATTTGAGGTTTGGGGTTGCAGCATCTCTAGAGAATCCTGGAGAAAGATTGAGCAAATCCAGAAGTATTTTATAACGTATAACCTCAAAATTAAAAGCAATACACCCTATCCTATTCTCCTTATAGAAGTGGGTCTTTCCCTTATGGAGAGCCCAGCTATGACTAGGCTTCTGTTGTACAAACACAAACTCAATAGCATACGAGACCATAAACTTCCTAAGCTAGCTTTAAATTCCATCCAAAACCACCTAAGGCTCAAATGAGGTTGGCATAAAGACACCAAGGCTTGGTTAAACCATTGGGAGATCAACGAGAATGTTGCATTGCATAACATTAATAACATTAAAAAATTGTTACTTCTAAGTTCAAAGAAAAAATATGGTGTGATAAAGATCTAGCAGCTAAAAGAAAATTAAGATATTATAAGGAGATCATCAACCCCACCCTAGAAGATGAAAAGTATCTCTCTGTTTTAACTAGCTCAAAGAAGAAAATTAATATAGCCAAGAATAGAACAAACACTCATGAGCTCCATAGTGAAACAGGTCGTTGGAAAGTTCCTAAAACACCATGGATGGAAAGGACCTGTCATCTCTGTGAGAATATGAACATCGAGGATGAAAATCACTTCCTCTTAGAGTGCCCCGTGTACAACCACATTAGATCTCAATTTCATAATCTTTGTTGCAATACTGACCTTCCTAGCCTTTTAAGATGTCAAAATTATAGTGAGCTTGGGAGGCTTCTCTCCAAGATTTTTGAGCATCGGAATAAAATCTTAAATCAGACTAAATAATTTGTTTCTTTAGGTCCAATAGACCAAAGATTGGTCTCAGTGGACGAAAACCATCATCATCATCATCATTATCATCATTATCATCATATTATTTAATAAAAATATATGTTAATATTCTATTTATTTATGTCTAAAAGTTATTATTAAAAACACACAAATATATAATATTTATTCTTATTTTTGGAATCTAAGCTTCTGTGATCCATCATATAAATTTATAAAATCCTTTCGGTAATAATCACATGTAATGGAACATGATCAACACGTTTCGAACCAACCAATGTGATTCATCATCAAAACTATATTTATTCTTATTTCCACTGTATTATAATATCCAATATATTCTAAAATTTTAGATAATAAACATGTGATATATTTTTATGTTTGTTATATATTAAAAAATAATATTATTTATAATATCAATATATTTTAAAACCATGAATATACCTATAAGTTATTTTCTATAATATTTAGGTTAAAAAAATAAATAAGGGAATCTATTCGTTGATGAGTTGAATTAATTCTCTAATAACAGGTGTGCACTCGAAATAAAGGGAATCTATTGGTTTATGCCATCGCTTTTTTGGTTAGTTTCTCATTTTCACAAATCCAACACTCGTGCTTATTAAAGTAAACAAGGGGTGGCCATTCGGCGCTTCTATATAATGAGGGGTGGCCATTCCGCCCTTCTATATATAATATATAATAATGAGGGGTGGCCATTCCACCTTTTTAATATAATAATGTTTGATATTTTAATAAAATATTTTAAAACATGAGTCCCAAAATCAAGTTGGTCGTGATTCAATGATGGAAGATATCGGCCCTCCTTAGGAATCCATACAATATTATGGGAAAATCCCCGGTCCGAATTAAGGGAGCAAGATTCTTCCAAAGGGAAGGGTTGGGCTTCCTCCCACGTTCAACACCATTGGTTGTGATTTATAAAACTCCCCACGGTTGCTTTCAAGAGGAGGTGGGTGTGTCCATGTATAATAATAAAATGGGAAATCTCTTTAATGATTCCATGTATCTCTTTCCATTCACATACCTCTAGGTAAATGCTTTAAAAATAAAACTATTTTGGATTCTCCCTTTTAAAATTGGTTTCATGGACTTGTTGCTAGAGTTTTATGTTCCCCCAACATGTATGCTTCCTTATACACAAATAGAATGCCTCAAGCTTTGTAGTATTTCAATTATTATTTCTTTACAATTTTAAATATTCCAAAATAGAAAAGAAGATTTATGCCATCTTTTTCCAAGCAAAAAGCTTATGGAGAAAGGCTCTTTTATGAAGAGGCCTAAGAAACCAAAAAGCATATTATTCATTCTTTCTTTCTCCACATAAAAGTTAGTCCATATCTATCTATAAGAGGTAGTTGAATAGGTATTTCAACCAGAGAATCACTTAATATTTAAATATAATATTCTATTTCTCTTACCCTCTTCTAACCATATCACTATTTAAAAACTAATTAATATATTGTATATTCATTTTCCTTGGTAGCTACATTCCTCGTCACTTATTTCTATGTGAAGAAATTGTGAGAGTAACAACATGTTATTTTACTTTATTATTTATAAAATTAATTATATAAAGATATTTGAGGTGATAAATTGCATATTACAATTAAAAATAAAATAAAAAATATGGTAAAATTTGTTGTGATTAGTTGTTATAGTAGAATATGAAAAATTTTAGGGGTTAATATTCGAATGTGGGCTAATTTTCTATGTTTTCTCCAAAAAAAAGATTCGTCGATTTCCATTTTAAAAAAAATTGATTTGCCCAAATTTTACAATATAAAATTATTTTACCTTAAAATTCACCAACATTATATAGAGACTATATATAAAACTATTATAAATTTGAATAATTTTATAAATGTGTCAATAAACATTTTATAGCTTGCGTATTAGGGACTAGTGAGATTCACCAATGTTTTTAAACTTCAAGATAAATTTTCATCCTTAAAATTTTCCCTAAAGATGAAGTTTGAGCCTTTTAGATATGTCGGTGTCTCTTACTTAGAAGTTGGATCTAATGAGAAATCAAAAGGTATTGGACACCCAGAAAAAAAAAGCTCAAAAAATTGTCAAAGAATTAGTGACCAAGTTCTATTTTCATTACTTTTTCACAATTTCTATTTAATAAAGAAGCAACTAGCTACTAAACCCTCCCAAGTTGAGATTGGCATTGTTCAATTGAATCACTACTTGTAACTATTAGAAGTTTACTTAGTGTCCATAACATAGGAGAAGAGAGAAAGATTACATTTTCTCAGCTACAATTAGAGGACCATGCCCTAACCTAGTGGGAAAACCACATAAAGACACTTGGGCTAGATGATGATCTTCCATAAGTGAGAGATATTTAAAACCATCATAAAATCCTAGTTCTACCCTATTGTCTATGTGGAGGACCATTGGATCCATTGGCATCACCTTATGATGCACAAAATGAGTGTTGGAAATACTGAGAGTGGCATGAATCAATATTCCCCTGATTTTTTACAATTGGTTAGTTGATCTTTAAACATTCAAAAAATTAACAGAAAAAAAAAGATCACATCAATGATCAGTGCATAAGATATGTCATCCAAACAAGCTTTGCATTATGTATGGTTACATACATAATTTACCAGTTGAGTTGGAAGGAAGTAAAATACTCCCTAAAGAATCTAATGCCCCTCTCCTTCAAAAAAGCATTGTCCTCAATGCTTGAGTAGTTATGGATGCTTCTGTATAAAATTATCATCCTCCCATATGGAATCTTAGGGGGTAAGTTCTTCCACTTAATGAGATACTCTGAAATTGATCGATTCCATATTCATCGGGTTCTTGTTTCCGTGACTACTTTAGGCCCAAATATGATATCCTTCTTCTTCAAGTTCTGGAAACACTGTTTGAACTGGAAGCTTGTCACCGATAACCTTATTTAAGTATGAAACATGGAAAACTTGGTGTCTTTGATAAGATGTAGGTAGCTCCAATTTGTATGCCATAACAACAATCTTTTGCAACACCTTGTAAGGAATGTAGTACTTGGGTGATAATTTATTATCCTTCTTAGATTTTTTGAGGAACATTTTTTTGTATGGTTGTAGCCGTAGAAATAACCAATCGCCTACATCAAAACTACTTTCAATTTGATGTCAATTTTTCTATTGTTTCATTCGATTATGCGCCAAAGTGAAGTTATCCTTTAGAAGTTGGAGAAATTGTTTTTGATGCTCGATGTGATCTTCCACTGCTTGAACCTTAGAATTTTCTCTTAAACATGATGTGATGTGATGTAGGTAGCTCCAATTTGTATGCCTTAGTACCAATATTTTGTAACAACTTGTAATGACTGTAGTACTTGGGTGATAATTTATTATCCTTCTTATCTTTTGAGGGACATTTTTTTGTATGGTTGTAGCCTTAAATATACCCAGTCGCCTACATCAAAACTTATTTCACTGTGATATTGATTTGTCTGTTGTTTCATTCAATTATGTGCCGGAGTGAGGTTATCCTTTAGGAGTTGGAGAACTTGTTGTTGATGCTCAATGTGATCTTCCACTGCTTGAACCTTAGAATTTTATCGTAAACATGATGTAATGGATGGTGGAAGATATCCATGAAGTGTCATAAATTGGGCCATTCTTACTATAGTATGGAAGGAAGTGTTATACCACCATTCAGTTAGAGGTAACCACTTGACCCATTGTATTTGTTTATTAGATACAAAGAAATGAAGATATCATTCCAAACATTTGTTCACTATCTTAGTTTTCCCATCAGATTGAGGATGATAAGATGAACTATGAGGTAATTGAGTGCTAAGGTAAGAAATTAATTTCATCTAAAAATTTCCAGTGAAAATGGGAGCTCTGTCACTCACTATAATATTTGGGTTTCCATGAAGCTTTTGATTTCTTTCCATAAACGTAGTATCGAATGTACTAGCTTAAAAAGGATGAGATAATACACAAAAATGTGCATACTTGGTAAGTCTATAAACTACCACCATGATGACACTCTTTCCTTCATACTTGGGTAAACATGTGATAAAATCCATTGAGACCTCCTCCCAATGCTGACTTGGAATGGCTAAAGGTTGTTATAGACCCGTGGTCTTAATTGTCTCAACTTTATTTTGTTGGAAAACCAAACATTATTCCAGAAAATTTTGAATATTAGATTTAGGCTATCCCAAAAAAAATCCTTCTTGACCCTGTGGTAAGTTTTTAAAAATAATGAGTTCCCTCCTAAGGGAGAGGTGTGAAATTCCAAAAGAATATTTTGTTTGGATTGGGAAAATTTACAAATATATAAGTGGTCTTTGTAGCATAATGAATCAATTTTCTAACTAAATGTATCATATGTGCTAGGATCTTGTCGCAATTTTTAATGAGTGTCCACACCTCTTCATCATTCTTCCATTCATCCCTTGCTTCGGTTATCCACTCAGGTTGGATAACATAAATGACACAAAGAAATTCTTCACCATCCTCATCCTTTCTTGAGAGTGCATCTTCAACAACTTTTTGCTTCCATTTTTTTTAAATGATTTGAAAGTCATAACCCAACATCTTTATGACCCAATTTTGATGCTCTTCTAAAGATAATCTTTGTTCCAAAAAGTATTAAACTATTATGATTTTTTTTAACCTTGAAGTGTCTTCCCATTAGGTAAGGTCACCATTACTTTAATGCATGTAGTATTTCCAACATTTTCTTCTCATAAATAGGTTTGTGTAAATACTTTCCTTTGATTGGACAGCTTTCAAAAGAAATGAGTCTTCCTTCTTGCATTAAAACCGCACCAATTCCATTTCATGAGGCATCACATTCCATAATAAAGTTTTTTGTGAAGTCAAGCATAGCTAACACTGGTGCTTGGCACACTGCCTCTTTAAGATGTTCAAAGGCCTTAGTTGCTTTTAGAGTCCAAGAAAATTCATATTTCTTAATTAATTATGTTAGAGGTGTCGCTATTCTCCCATAATTCTTAACAAACTTGTGATAATACTCTGTCAACCCAAGAAATCCTCGAATATGATTTATGGTTGTGGGGATTTTCCATTCCTTAATGGCTTTAATTTTGTTAGGGTCTACCTTAACACCCTCATGAGATACACTATGACCCAAATATTCCACCTCACGTACTCCAAAGAAACATTTGGAAGTTTTTGTATATAATTATTTCTCCTCCAATAGTTTGAGCACCTTGTCAACATGTTGAACATGATCCTTCTAATACTTGGTGTAGATTAGTATATCATCAAAAAATACTAACAAAAATTTTCTAAGGAAGGGTTTGAAAATGGAATTCATCAAACCTTGAAATGTGGAAGGTGCATTAGTAAGGCCAAAAGACATGACCAAAAATTCATAATGACCCTAATGATTTCTGAATGTTATTTTCAGAATGTCTTCATTCTTCATTCTAATTTTATGATATCTTGAACGAAGATCCATCTTGGTGAAATAAATTTCTCCATGTAATTCATTCAAAAATTCATCAATGATAGGGATGGTAAATTTATCTTTAATATTGAGCTTTTTGATCTCCCTATAATCCAGACACATACGCCATGATCCATCCTTCTTGTGCACCAACACTACTAGAGAAGATAATGAAATTTAACTAGGTTGAATTATACCAGCCTCTAGCATTTCTACAACCATATGTTCAATCTCACTCTTTTTGGCATAAGGATATATGTAAGGTTTGATGTTTGGAGGAACACTTCCTGGAATCAAATGAATAGCATGGTCATGATTACAAAGATGTGGGAGGCATTTGCGAGTCTCAAACACCTTAGAATGATTATCGAAGAATTTTTGGAGATTTGGAGAAATAGATGATTATGATGTTTGAACCTATAATGAGAATAACTGTGAAATTACGCCTCATTGTTCTTTCTTCAGAAGATTTTTCATGACATTAGAGCTAATTATATTTACCGGTTTCCTTGCTATACCCCTTAATTCAACTTCCTTTCCTTCAAAGCTATCGTCCCCAACGATTGTAACCATTGAAATATTAGTACAACTATGCACCACCCATTGGAATGGAAAGCATTGGATTATTCAATACATCTTCCCCCATGGTTAGCTTAATATTATGGTACTTTCCAGAGCAATTTATAGTTCCTCCATTTTCAACCATCACTTGACACTCTAGTGTTGGATATAGGAATCAATTCAATTCATTGACTATCTTACAATGAATAAAATTATGGGTACTACCCGAATCAGTAAACACTATTACCTTTTTCTTCTTGATATATCCTTCTATATTGAGAGTTTAAGGAGTGGTAATTCCTGCCAATGTATTACAAGATATGGTGAGATTCATTTCTTCTTTCTCTGGGGTTGGTTCCTATTGTATATCCTCCTCTTTTAATGTTTCTTATTCCTTTTCTTCCTCCGATTCACAATCTATGTAAAATAATTTATTCTCATTGTACTTATGACCTTTAGTGTATTTTATATCAAAACTATAACAAAGCCATTTTTCTATTTTATCCTCCAATTATTGTGGTGTCAACCTTGTAGGTTGTAGAAGGCTAGGAGCATAAACACTTCCATATTTATAGTTATGAGTGGTAGAATTCTTTGTTGCCATAATTTTGCTTTCAACTTTTCTTGCCACCCTGACTGTTGTCCAATGAATTAGGTTCCCTAAGGTGAACCTCATGTTGGATGTTATCATTTAAAGTCCTTATGAAGACATCAATCTTATGCTCCTCTGGAGTGTTTTTTACCCTGATATTAAATTTTTTGAAGTCCTCAATGTGCTTTGCCATTAAACCCTTTTGTTTGAGATTTATTAATTGGCTAAAGAAGGTATTGATCTTGGTATCCTCATAATGTTCTATCATTTCCTCCGTACAAATTAACCAAGTGACAAGTGGTTTACAAGAACAAAGCCATCAATACCATACAAACTGATTGGGTTCTAAATATAAAGTTGCAATCTGTACCTTTTGTGAGTGTTACACATCACAGAGATCAAAATATTGCTCCATCTGTAGTATCCATGTTATTGAATCGTTGCCATCAAACTTCCTCATATCTATATTTTTAATGGGATGGTTCTTAAAACCAACATTGGAGTCTCTAAAATCATAACTCATATTCCTTTCGTCCTCATCATGATTTTCATGGATTACCTTGTCACCACTAGGAAGCCTTTCTTGCAACAACTTTGTCAAACCTTCCTTCAAACCTTCCATGTCTGCTTTCAAACCATCCATATTAAATTCCATGCCATCCTTCAAACCTTCCATGTCTTCTTTTAAACCATCCAAGTCATCTTTGGTTTTTCTATGTGAGAGCGAAATTTGTTGCACTTGGTCCCACAATTTTGATATATCATGTTGCAATTCTTCCTCTTCATGCATCATAGTAAAGCTTTCTAATGGCTTAATGGGTGTAGAATTATTTATTTTTGGAGGAATTTTAGAACCAGATACATATGCTTCAATATGTCTTCTGAATCACTTCAAACTGATTTTTCAAACAAAAGTTATAAAAAATACACACATTTTTCTTTCTTTTTTGGAGCTCGATATTGAAATTGTAGCATCTCTGTAATTTCATATTTCTAAGGTATGAAATTCAATCTTTTGGTAGCCCTCTAAATCTTCTTTCCAATACCATAAGTTAGACCAATATTGGATTCTTCAAAAAATATTTATTCAAAATCTCCCACGATAACTGATTATGGAATTGTTCAGTAGAGCTAAGTTGTATGCAATGCCACGTGTCATTGTTTCAACATTCAACCCTAAAATTTCTACAAGACAAACTGCCACTTTTTACTTTTAGTCGCTTTTTACAAAATTCAAATTTGATGCCTAAAACGAAAGTTATGACGATTTTCCCTAGGTCACCTGTTTGAGATGGAATTATGGAGCCTGCAAAAACCCTAACTTCCTTGAATCATATCCCCAAAAATATAGGGAACCAAGATCTGAAATTTGTATAAAAATTTCACCAATATCTCGGCTCCATGTGGTTGTAATTTTAGATTCTGAAGCCTTGTAGAAAAATAAATTATAACGTAAATGCCACGATGACCTATTTGAAGCACCAAAACCTTAGAATCCAAATCTATGATACCAAATGTTATGCAACAACTCACACAATAGAGAAAATATAAATAAATGACTTGAGAAATAGCCTCTTCGAGGGGGTAACCTCATTTAAATTACATAAATGAACAATTCTTGGACGATACAAATGACAATACCTCCTTTGTATATATATGAGTCTAAGGGGTCACAATATAATCATAGCCTACATAACAATAATAATGTAAGGGAACAACAATAACAATAGTGGGATTATATGGGGCACAAAAATAACAATATTGAGGCTACATGGGAACAATAATAACAATAACAGGGCTACACTAACAATAACAATAAGGGGGTTACACTAGTATTATAGGGACCTAACACATTTTCATATAAGTCATGTCATAGAAGACCTTTGTTATATGTGTTGAAGAATTCTTCTAAATGTATCAAGGAATACCTCCACCATATGTATCAACAGGGAACACTATCTCATGTAACATAGACTTCAGGCACATGAATTACCATAGATTATAAGCACCCTCACAAGAACATTGTTGTGAAACCAGCTCCAAAAAAAGAAGAAAAGAGAGATCAACGCCTTAGAAATCAGCCACTTCGAGGGGGCAACCTCCAATACATTACATAAATTAACAATTCTTCGATGCTACAAATTACCAAAACCTCCTATATATAGGAGTCCATGGGGCCACAATATAATCCTAGCCAACCCAAAAATAATAATGTAAGGGAAAAATAATAACAATATTGGGGTTACAGGGGTACAACAATAGCAATAAGGGGGCTATACTAATAACAATAAGGGACTAAACTAGTAACATAGGGACCTAACATTCCCCTCTCCTTCAAAAAAGTGTTTTCATCAATGCTTGAGTAGCTCTGGGTGTTTCTGTATAAAATTCTCATCCTCCCATGTAGAATCTTCAATGGGTAAATTATTCCACTTGATGAGATACTCTGAAATTAATCAATTTCGTAGTTGTCGAGTTCTTGTTTCCGTGACTGCTTCAGGTTCTGATATGATTTTTCCTTCCTCATCAAGTTCTAGAAATATTGTTTGAACTGGAAGATTTTCACCTATAACCTTCTTTAAGCTTGAAACATGGAAAACTGGATGCGCTCGCGAAGAAGCAGGAAGCTCCAATTTGTATGCCATAGTACCAATCTTTTGCAACACCTTGTAAGGACCATAGTACTTTGGCAATAATTTATTATCCTTCTTAGCTTAATTTAGGGAAATTTTTTTGTATGGTTGTAGCCATAAAAATACTAGTCTCCTACATCAAAACTTTTCTCACTGTGATGTTGATCTACCTGTTGTTTCATTCGATTTTGTGCTGAATTTCGATTATCCTTTAAGAGTTGGAGAACTTCTTGTTGATGCTTGATGTGATCTTCCACTGCTTGAACCTTAGAATTTTCTCTTAAATATGATGTGATGGATGGTGGATGACATCCATAAAGTACCATAAATGGGGTCAGTTTTGCTACAGTATGGAAGGAAGTGTTATATCACGATTCAGCGAGAGGTAACCACTTAACCCATTTTGTTTGTTTATCAGATACAAAACAACGAAGATATCCTTCCAAACATTTATTCACTATCTCAGTTTGACCATCGGATTGAGGATGATAAGATGAGCTATGAACTAGTTGAGTACCCAAACAAGAAAATAATTTCGTCCAAAAATTTCCTGTAAAAATGGGATCTCTGTCACTTACAATAATCTTCGGGTTTCCATGTAGCTTTTGAATTGTTTCCATAAATGCAGTAGCAACTATACTCGCTTTAAATGGATGAGATAATGCACAAAGTGTGCATACTTTGGTAAGTCTATCAACTACCACCATGATGGCACTCTTTCCTTCGGACTTAGGTAAACCTATGATCAAATCCATTGAAATCTCCTCCCAACGTAGACTTGGAATGGATAAAGGTTGTAGAAGACACGGGTCTTAAGTGCCTCAACTTTATTTTGCTGCAAAACCAAAAATTCTGCCACAAAATTTTGAATATCAGATTTAAGACCATCCCAAAAAAAATATTTCTTCACCCTGTGGTAAGTTTTTAAAAATCCTAGGAGTCCTCCTAAATGAGAAGTGTGCAATTCCAAAAGAATCTTTTGTTTTAGTTGGGAATTCTTGCAAATATATAAGCGATCGTTGTACCATAAGGAATCATTTTTCCAACTAAATGTATCATATGTACTAGGATATTGCTGCAAATTTTGAATGAGTGTCCACACTTCTTCGTCCTTCTTCCATTCATCCTTTTCTTCGGTTATCCAATCTAGTTGGATAATAGAAATGGCACAAAGCAATGCTTCCACCTCTTCATCATTTCTTGAGAGTGCATCTGCAACAACATTTAGCTTCCCTTTTTTGTAGATAATTTCAAAGTCATAACCCAACATCTTTGTGACCCATTTTTTATGCTCTTCCGAAGAAGACAGTCTTGTTCCAAAAAGTGTTTAAGACTATCATGATCAGCTTTTACCTTAAAGTGTCTTCCGATTAGGTATGCCTCATTTCTTTAGTGCATGTAGTATTGCTAACATTTCCTTCTCTACAAATAGATTTTTATAAATACTTTCTCTTTGATTTGATGACTTTCAAAAGCAAATGGTCTTCCTTCTGTAATAAAACAACAACACCAATTCCATTTCCTAAGGCATCACATTCAAAAATAAAGGTTTTTGTGAAGTCTATCATAGCTAAGACTGGTTCTAGGCACACTGCCTCTTTAGGATGTTCAAAGGCCTTAGTTGCTTCAGGAGTCCATGAAAATGCATCTTTCTTCAATAATGTTGTTAGATTTGTTGGTATTCTCCCATAATTTTTAACAAACTTGCGATAATACCTTGTTAAACTGAGAAACCCTCGCAACTGCTTTATGGTTGTGGGGACTTTCCATTCCTTATCACTTTAATTTTGTTAGGGTCTACTTTGACACCCTCATGAGATACAATATTACCTAGATATTCCACCTATTGTACTCCAAAGAAAAATTTGGATGATTTTGCATATAATTATTTCTCCTGCAATAGTTTGAGCACCCTGTCAACATGTTGAACATGATCCTTCCAAGACTTGCTGTAGATTAGTATATCATGAAAAAATACTAACAAAATTTTTCTAAGGAAGGGTTTGAAAATGGAATTCATCAACCCTTGAAATGTAGAAGGTGCATTGGTAAGGCTAAAAGGCATGACCAAAAATTCATAATGACCCTCATGAGTTAGAAATGTTGTTTTTGAAATATCTTCAGTCTTAATTCTAATTTGATGATATCCTGAATGAAGATCCAACTTGGTAAAATAAATTTCTCCATCTAATTCATCCAATAATTCATCAATCACAGGAATGGGATTTTTATCTTTAATGTTGAGCTTATTGATCTCCCTATAATCTGGACACATGCGCCATGATCCATCCTTCTTGTGTACCAATACTATAGGAGCAGAGAAAGAACTTTGTCTAGGTTGAATTATACTGGCCTCTAACATTTCTGCAATCATACGTTAAATTTCGCTCTTTTGGACATAAGGATATCTATAAGGCCTTATGTTTGGAGGAACACTTCCAGGAATCAAATGAATAGCATGATCATGATCACGAATAGCTAGGAGTCTTTTGGGAGTTTCTAACACCTTGGAATGATTGTCCAAGACCTTTTGGAGATTTGCAGAAATAGATGATTTTGATGTTGGAACTTCTAGTGAGCATAATTGTACAATTAAGGCTTATTTTTCTTTCTTTAGAAGCTTTGTCATGACATTAGAGATTATTATACTTCCCGGCTTCCCTACAATACCCTGTAATTCAACTTCCTTACCTTCTGAAAAAAATTTCAAGAAAAGTTCTTGAAAATTAAAAGCAACCGTCCCCAAAGATTGCAAACTACCGTACTCCTAGTATAACACTCCAAGGCCTCCCATTGGAATGGAAAGCTTTGGACTATTCAATACATATTCCCCCATGTTTAGCTTGAAATTATGGCATTTTTCGCATTCACGAGGCCTCCATTTGCAACTATCACTTGAAATTCGGTGCCAGTATGTGAAACACCAATTCCTTGGGTACCTTACAATGATTAAAATTATGGGTACTAGCCGAATCAATCAGCACTATTACCTTTTTATTCTTGATATGTCCTTCTATATTGAGAGTTTGAGGAGTGGTAATTCTTGCCAATGGATTACACGATATGGTCAGACTCGTTTATTCCTCTTCTAGGGTTGGCTCCTGGTGTACATCCTCTTCTTTTGAATATTCTTGTTCATTTTATTCTTCCTCTTCACAATCTATGTAAAATAATTTATTCTCGACACGCTTATGACCCTTAGTGTATTCGCTATCACAACTGTAGAAAATCCCTTTCTCTCTTTTTTCTTCCAATTGTTGTGGTGTCAACCTTGTAGGTTGTGGAAGTCTAGGACATATATGATGCAGTAGTGTTGGTTTTGATGGCAACCCACCGATTGAAGATGAAGACATGCGACCGTTGACTTGTGTTGTCCTCGATGGATTGACACTCCGATGAAGCTATTTCAAACTAATGGACTTGGTAAATGATGTTTGTTAGCAATATGATGATGAGTGTTGTCCTTGAAAGGCAACCCTCTTGATGAAGATAATGGCAACTTACTGGATGAAGTTGTGCTTGATAGAATATGTTCTTGATGAAGTAAATCTGATGTATCTACAGTAAGTACAGAAGGCAATGAAGAAAGGAATTCAACATGTGCTAAATCTATGATGAAAAGAGTATGTCTCAAGGCATACGCGGATCTGTCTAGGGGAAGTCGCGTATGCACACGGAAAAGAACGTGCCAAGTCGCGTATGGGTAAAAGCGCTCAAAAAGTGCAAAACCAGGGGTAACCACCATGGTATTGACCCATTGTATTGGGTAATGATTCGCCTAAATGACCCCGTCCAGAAATACCATCGGAAGTAATGTGGTTTTGGATCATGGTATTGAAAAAGGGGCTCATGGTATTGAAAAAGGATAAACCTATATAAAGAGATGAAATTCATTGTGCAAAAAAAAATGATGTGGGTGCAAGATGTCTGAGCTTGAATGAATACTTCTCTCTGGAGTATTTCTGAATGAAAAGGGTTACAATTGAAAGAAATATCTGAATGTATGATGCACCAATGAAGGAGTGATGAAGAAGTATGATGCTCTATAATAGTTGAAGATCTATACGCTAGTTCGCCACAGAGAAAGCGCGTACATACGCAGCTTCGCTGAAGAGAAAGCGCGTATGCGCAATCAAAATTAGCTCTATAATTTGTACTGAGGTATACGCGGATTTATGTGAACGAAAGCGCGTATATACGCGACATCAGAGAAAGGAAAGCGCGTATGCAAACTAGGGTTTGTTGAAGTCGGTGGTAAGAAATGTCTGATCTGTTCTGCTGGTTTACAGATATCTGTTAGTGAGTTATAAGTATCTGTTTCATGGTTGACTGTGCTTAAAAGTATGGAAAGGGTCCAGTTTGGAAATATGATGAAATATGGCCTACAAGTGGTGTCCTAAAGGAAGCTTTGGATCCAGTGTGAAAATTGATGAAATGTGGTCCATAGAGGTGCTGAGGGTTGTATCCTTCAGTCAGGGGGTTGTAGCTCCCTTCCAGGTGAGGCTGGTAAACGAGATCAGGGGGTCATAGCTCCCTTCCAAGAGAGGCTGGTAAACGAGTCAGGGGGTTGGAGCTCCCTTCCAGGAGAGGCTGGTAAACGAGCGCAGGTGGGTGCCTGCGTGCTGGTCAAGTCTGCGCCAGCACATATGTTGTAAGACGTTTTCTCTATAATAAAATATTGAAGGCTGAGCAACTGCAGCGGTGGTTTTCTCCCGATTTGGGTTTCCACCTAAAAATCCTGGTGTTCATGTGTGATGCTTTGTGTGATGGTTTACTCTATTCTTACTGCACATGTTTACTGTTTATTAAACATCTGATGATTGAATGATGGAATGATTTAAGTGAAGAACTAATGACATAATTAGATATCTGTGTATACGCGAGTTTCATAAAGGGTATCCGCGTATATACGCGAGTCTGTTTCAGGAAAGTAGCGTATGGGTTTTAGAAGCAAGAAAAAAGTAAAAGTTTTGAATATGCAGTAAATACTGATTCACCCCCCCTCTCAGTATTTTTCCCAACAATTGGTATCAGAGCAGGTCCTTCTGCAGAAGCTTGATCGCTTGAAGGTGATTCGTCGCAATGGGAAGTCAAGAAGGAGTAATGTCTATAAAGCCACCTCTATTCAATGGAAGCAATCTAATATTCTGGAAGGTACGAACAAAAGCATATCTGCAAAGTCTTGGTGCAGATGTATGGGCAATCGTGGAAGAAGGTTATCAATACCCGACAAGTATTCCTACTGATGTTGCTGAAAGAAAGAAGTATGAAATCAATGCCAAAGTAGTGAATGTCTTATTAGGAAGCATGTCTGAATCAGAATTTGCTAAAGTGATGTAGCTACATTCAGCATATATGTGTATACGCGAGTTGCATAAAAATTAATAATAAACGTATATACGAAGTCTATTCGAGGAAAATGGCGTATGGGTTTTTTTTTTCGAAAGCAGAAAAAGGTAAAAAGTTTTGATTATGCAGTAAATACTGATTCACCCCCCCTCTCAGTATTTTTCCCAACAATTGGTATCGAACGAGGTCCTTGCGAAGCTTGATCGCTTGACGGAGATCCGTCGCAATGGGAAGTCTTGAAGGGGTAATGTCTATAAAGCCACCTCTATTCAATGGAAGAAATCTGATATTCTGGAAGGTACGAACAAAAGCATATCTGCAAAGTCTTGGTGCAGATGTATGGGCAATCGTGGAAGAAGGTTATCAATACCCAGCAAGTATTCCTACTGATGCAGCAGAAAGGAAGAAGTATGAAATCAATGCCAAAGCGGTGAATGTCTTATTAGGAAGCATGTCTGAATCAGAATTTTCTAAAGTGATGCAGCTACATTCAAAAAAAGAAATATGGGACAAAATCATTCTAAGCTATGAAGGAGACACAAAGGTAAAAAGTGCAAAACTCCAAACTCTTAGAATTGAATATGAAAATTTGAAGATGCATAGTGATGAAAGTGTTGCCAGTTTCTTTCTTCGTCTAAATGATATTGTAAATCGGATGAGAAATTTGGGTGAAACCATAACTGATACTACTCTGGTGGAAAAGGTCTTAAGATCCTTGACTTCAAAATTTGACTCTAAAGTTTCAGCTATTGAAGAAAGGCAAGATCTACAAACTCTTACTATTGTTCAATTACATGGTATTCTGACTGCTTTTGAAATGAGGCAAGGAGGCCCTTCTCAAATCAAAGAAGCTGCTTTTAAGGCATCAGCAAAAGGAAAAGAAAAGGAAGTTGTCAAAGAATCCAGCTATATATCTGAAGAAGAAGAAGAAGCAAATTTTATGAGAAGACTTCAACTAGGTACCGGAAAGTTCAAAGGTAAGCTTCCTTTCAAATGTTTCAATTGTGGAAGAGTTGGTCATTATGCTGCAAAGTGTCCTTATAAAGAATCCTCGGCTAAAGGAAAAGAAGTAGCAAGAAGGAATAAGAATCGATCTAGCACAAGAAAAAGTTATTATACTAATGAAGACAGTGATGGATCATCTAATAGTGAGGAAGAATGTGAAGAAGACTTTAGACTTCTCATGGCATTTGAACAAAGAGAAGAAAAGGATAATTTTGTGGATGCTCTAGAGGACAATGATTTTCTTGAAGAAAACAATCAACTCAAAGTAAGCCTAGAAGAAAAGAACATAATCATAGAAACTCTTGAAAATCAGCTCGAAGCAAAGGAAAAACGCATTGAGGAATTGGAGTGTGAAGTAGTAAGTCTAAGGAAAGATAATGAGAAAGTGAAGACTCTCAATCTTAGATTTGCTAAAGGTTCAAAAACCTTAGATGAGATTATCAAGACACAACGGTCTCCTCTTATAAAAACAGGTCTTGGATATACTGGGGAATCTTCCCAGACTTCAGCACCAAATTATCTGAAAGCAGTCACAACTGGTTCTCTTCATTCAGCCACTCAGCAAGGGAACAAAGGATCTTCACAGGTAAAGCATGATCATCTCAAATCAAGGATCACTAACAGGGAGATCCCTCAAAGAAGCAACAACCAACAAGTAAATTCAAATAGAAGATTTCATGATCGCAGAAATTTCTACTTCAATGGACAATGTTTCTCATGTCACAATTTTGGTCATAAAGCTGTTCAATGTGTTGCATATAAAACCATCATGACAAGAGAAGCAAGAAATAAAAGGATGAATATTGAACCAAAGAACACCTATAACAACTTTTCTCCTCTTCAAAATGAAGTTGAATGTACTTATTGCAATAACTTTGGTCATGAAGAATCTGAATGCAGGAGCAAGGTTCAGCCAAAGACATGACCTACTCAAACTCTAGTATGAAAAAGAAAATACGAGGTTGAAAATTGTGGGATAGCATTATTTGCAGAAGGTGAAGAAAATCAATGGTACATCAATAGTGGGTGCTCAAGACACATGACAGGTGACAAAAGCAAACTTCATACTTATAATGCTCTAGAAAAGGAAAAGAAAGTTACATTTGGAAATGATACTCCTGCTGTAATTAAAGGAAAAGGGTCAGTATTTCTAAAAGAAAAGGTGAAGGCTAATGATGTCATGTATGTGGATGGATTAAGGCATAACCTGTTAAGTGTAAGCCAAATGTGTGATCAAGGAACAGAAGTGGTCTTTAGTTCAAAGGAATGTGTGGTTCGTGATCTTGATACAGGTAAAATCATTATAAAAGGAAAAAGAAATCCTAGCAACCTGTATATACTAAACGGTATAGATCAATGTTACTTGAGCAAGTCTTCAGAAAATTGGCTATGGCATAGAAGGCTGGGGCATCTGAGCTTCTCTAAAATCAACAAAGCAAGCAGACTTCAAGCTGTTCGTGGTCTTCCCAATATTAATCTACCAGAAAGTATCATATGCAAATCTTGTCAATTCGGTAAGCAGACCAGAGTACGATTTAATGCCAAAGAAGGATCATCAAATGAGCCTCTTGAACTCATTCATACTGACATATGTGGACCTATGAGGAAAAAGTCACCACGTGGGGAAGAATACTATATCTTATTCATTGATGATTACTCTAGAATGTGTTGGATCGGGCTCATTAAACATAAAGATGAAGCATTTGAAAAATTTCAGATCTTCAAAGCATTGGTTGAAAATGAATTAGATCTAAAAATCAAGTGTCTTAGATCTGATCGAGGAGGAGAATATACATCAATGAATTCTTTGAATTTTGTGAACAACATGGCATAAAAAGACAGTTTTCTGTAGCAGGCACTCCACAACAAAATGGCGTAGCAGAAAGAATGAATAGAACAATTCAACAAATGGCTAGAGCTATGCTTGATGATTCCGGAACTCTGACATGTTACGGGAAAACGCTTCTCTGACGCTAACATTCTCAACAGGCTCATGTTCCGGGTAAATAGTGACAAAACTCCATATGAACTCTGGTATGGTAATTCTCCCACTGTGAAGCATTTTAGAGTTTTTGGAAGTAAATGCTTTATCAAAAATAATGATGAAAAGCTTGGCAAGTTTGAGCCTAGATCAGATGAAGGGATATTTCTTGGTTACTCATCTACAAGCAAAGCATACAAATGTTACAATAAAAGGCTTCGAAAGATTGTTGAATGTATTGATGTTGTTATTGATGAGTCTCCTGTAGCTCCTAAAGAAGAAAAACAAACAGCAAAAGAAGATGATGGTGACTTATGTCCTTCTACATCAAATAGAAATGATATAGATAGTGGATCCAATGAAGAACCTGAAGATGATCTATCTGAAAAAGCTCCATCCAGATATGTTCAAAAGAATCATCCTGAATCTCAAATTTTGGGAGACAAGGAATCAGGTGTACGAACAAGGAGAACTCTTGTAGGATCTTCTAGTCATCTGGCACTTCTATCCACAATTGAACCACACAATGTCAATCAAGCTAGCAAAGATGAATGTTGGAAGAAAGCCATGAATGAAGAGCTTGATCAAATTGAAAAGAATGACACTTGGGAATTGGTACCAAGACCACATGATAAAAATGTCATTGGAACTAAATGGATTTTCAAGAGCAAGTTAAATGAGAATGGGGATGTTGTAAGAAACAAAGCTAGACTGGTTTGCAAAGGGTATACTCAACAAGAAGGTATAGAATTTGAAGAAACTTTTGCTCCTGTAGCTAGACTTGAAGCCATAAGAATGTTTCTTGCTTTTTCAAGTTATCAACAAATCAAAGTCTATCAAATGGATGTTAAATCTACTTTTCTTAATGGTGATCTAGAAGAAGAAGTATATATAGAACAACCGGAAGGATTCATTTTGGGAAATGATGCAAATCTTGTTTGTAGACTTAAAAAGGCTCTATATGGTCTCAAACAATCTCCAAGGGCTTGGTATTGTCGTCTTGACAAATATCTTCATCAACAAGGATTTTCAAAGGGGTCTGCAGACAACAACTTATACACAAAAGTTGAAAATGATAAACTATTGATTGTAGTGGTATATGTTGATGATATCATTTTTGGGAGTAACGAAGAATCTATGAGTCAAAAATTTGCTTCTGTCATGCAGCAAGAATTTGAAATGTCTTTACTTGGGGAACTAACATTCTTTCTTAGCTTACAAGTGCATCAAACTGCAGATGGTATATTCCTATCACAAGCGAAATATCTTAAGCAAATTCTGAAGAAGTATGGCATGGAAGAATGCAAACCTGTAAGTACACCAATGATAATCGGATGCAATCTCAGTTCTCATGATGATTCTCCCACGGTGAATCAACCAGAATACAGATCAATGATAGGAAGTCTACTTTATCTCACTGGGACTAGACCAGACATTATGCATGCAGTTGGGATTGTTGGACGATCCCAAGCTAATCCAAAAGAGTCTCACCTTCAGGCTGTTAAAATAATTTTCAAATATCTTCAAGGAACTCAAGACCTTGGTATATGGTATCCAAAGAATGCTGATCTTACTCTTCATGCTTACACTGATGCAGATTGGGCTGGAAGTGTTGATGATCGGAAAAGCACTAGTGGTGGTGCATTCTATATGGGACCCCGGTTAGTATCTTGGTTCAGCAAGAAACAAAATTCTATTGCCTTATCTACAGCAGAAGCAGAATATGTGGCTGCCGCATCTTGTTGCACTCAACTCCTTTGGATGATGCAAACCTTACAAGATTTTCAAATCAAATGTACACCTCCTGTCCCCATTATGTGTGACAATACAAGTGCCATCAGTATTTCAAAGAATCCTGTTATGCATTCGAAGACCAATCACATTCCCATCAAGTATCACTTCTTACGTGAACAAGTGCTTGAGCAAAAGGTGAAGTTGGAGTATGTTCCCTCCAAAGAACAAGTTGCTGATATCTTTACCAAACCTCTGCCCAGGGAAGTGTTCGAGTATCTAAGACAGAAGCTGGGAGTGTTCTCTGCCAGTCAAAAGCACAAATCTGCATAAATTTCGAAGATGGCATTGGATACGCGGATTTCCTGAAACACAGTCGCGTATATACGCGAGTTCATGCACAGAAAACCGCGTATGTCTGATTGCTGACAATTTTCTGTTTGGAGTCAGCTCTCTTCAGCACAGCTGCAGTACTGTTTGGTATCTCTGATATTGTTTGGTATCTCTGGTGGTGTTCCAGTTCTCATAATTCTATTTCTAATGTTTTGATAAAGATGCCTTGATGATCTGTTGGTGAAAGTGTTCAGGATGCACAAACTAAGGGGGAGCCTTAGTCATATGAAAAGGATGCTTGGATGCATAGATTCAGGGGGAGCATTAGCTTTGCTGAGTAGAATGCATTGTTGGCTCTATGATGGTTCTGAAATATGTTCTCTTTCTTGAGGACTTTCTGGTGTTGGTTATGAAAAGTCATATTTGTATTTTGATGAAAAGGTCATGTTGAGACCCATGATGTCAAATTGTAAATTTCAGTCATGTAGGGACTTGTCAAAAATTTGTAAACCCACCTGGTTGGGTAGCTGAGTCAAATTTGTAAAACCCACTTGGTTGGGTAGTTGAACTGAAATGTGTAAACCCACTTGGTTGGGTATTTGAGTCCCATATGTAAATTCACTTGGTTGGATATTTGATGTAAGTATGAGTCTTTTGGTGATAGGAAGTTCATAGAGTCATATACTTCATTGGAAAATACGTTTGAAGATTCAGCATGAACTCAGGGGGAGCTTGGTCACTTCAGTATATATCATATCTGCAGAACGCTTCTTCCACATGCGGAGAAAAGGGGGAGAGTATGTTGGTTTTGATCCACCCTTTGCCCTTGATGTCAAAGGGGGAGAGTGACATGGTGTTTGAATGAAGAGAAATAATGGTGTCAAAAATGGGGAGTGTAACATGGTATCATTGTATTCTTAATGTACCTATCTGTTGTGGTAACCAAACACCATCGTGGTTGCCATCAAGTCCAAAGGGGGAGATTGTTGGCAATATGATGCAGAGTGTTGTCCTTGATGGCAACCCACTGAATGAAGATGAAGACATGAGACAGTTGACATGTGTTGTCCTTGATGGCGAACCACCTGATGAAGTTATTCTTGACGTGATGGACTTGGTAAATGATGTTTGTTAGCAATATGATGATGAATGTTGTCCTTGAAAGGCAACCCACTTGATGAAGATGATGGAAACTTACTTGATGAAGTTGTGCTTAATAGAATATGTTCTTGATGAAGTAAATCTGATGTATCTACAGTGTGTACAGAAGGCAATGAAGAAAGGAATTCAGCATGTGCTAAATCTTGATGAAAAGAGTATGTCTCTAGGCATACGCGGATTTGCCTAGGGGAAGTCGCGTATGCACGCGGAAATCAACGTGCCAAGTCGCGTATGGGCAAAAGCGCTCTTAAAGTGCAAAACCAGGGGTAACCACCATGGTATTGACCCATTGTATTGGGTAATGATTCGTCTAAATGACCCCGTCCAGGAATACCATCGGAAGTAATGTGGTTTTGGCTCATGGTATTGAAAAAGGGTAAACTTATATAAAGAGAAGAAATTCATTGTGCAAATCATGAGTGTGGGTGCAAGATGTCTGAGCTTGAATGAATACTTCTCTCTGAAGTATATCTGAATGGAAAGGGTTACAGTTGAATGATAGATCTGAATGTATGATGCACCAATGATGAAGAAGGGTATCTAGATCTGAAATATACTTGTATTTTCTAGATCTGTTTGTGGAATGATTAGATCTGAGATGAGGCGAACATCTGTCTGAAGTAAAAGGGTAAATCTGAACTGAATATCTGATCTGAAGAAGTATGCTGCTCTATAATGGTTGAAGATCTATACGCTAGTTCGCCACAGAGGAAGCGCGTATATACGCGGCTTCGCTGAAGAGAAAGCGCGTATGCGCAATGAAATGAGCTCTGTAATATGTACAGAGGTATACGCTGGTTTGTGTGAACGGAAGCGCGTATATACGCGACATCAGTGAAAGGAAAGCGCGTATGCAAACTAGGGTTTGCTGAAGTCTGTGGTAAGAAATGTCTGATCTGTTCTGCTGGTTTACTGATATCTGTCAGTGAGTTATATGTATCTGTTTCATGGTTGACTATGCTTAAAAGTATGGAAAGGGTCCAGTCTGAAAATATGATGAAATGTGGCCTGCAAGTGGTGTCCTAAAGGAAGCTTTGGATCTAGTGTGAAAATTGATGAAACGTGGTCCATAGAGGTGCTGAGGGTTGTAGCCTTCAGTCAGGGGGTCGTAGCTCCCTTCCAGGTGAGGCTGGTAAACGAGATCGGGGGGTTGTAGCTCCCTTCCAGGAGAGGCTGGTAAACGAGTCAGGGGGTCGGAGCTCCCTTCCAGGAGAGGCTGGTAAACGAGCGCAGGTGGGTGCCTGCGTGCTGGTAGAGTCTGCACTAGCACATATGTTGTAAGATGTTTTCTCTATAATAAAATATTGAAGGCTGAGCAACTGCAGCGGTGGTTTTCTCCCGACTTGGGTTTCCACCTAAAAATCCTGGTGTTCATGTGTGATGCTTTGTGTGATGGCTTATTCTGTTGTTACTTCACATGTTTACTGTTAACTTAACATCAGATGAATGAATATTGCAAAGAACTAAGTTAATAAATGTCTGCATATTTAGATCTCTGCTAATACGCGAGTTGTATGAAGGAAATCCGCGTGTATACGCGAGTTTACTGAAGGAAAGTAGCGTATGGGTTTTAGAGAGTGAAAAAGTAAAAAATTTTGAATATGCAGTAAATACTGATTCACCCCCCTCTCAGTATTTTTCCCAACATAACCTTCGCGCTAAAAATCACCTGAAACTGCACGCTGGCCATTAGATCTGGGGCGTTAGATTGAATGGTCGAGAGGAGAGCGCGATAAGACAAGATGCGCTGGTGGAAAGAGGTAAGGTGGTTTCAATATTGACCATCCGATCATAGGAATGAATTGTGGAGATTTGATCTGGGAAGGGTAGGACCCAAAGGAGTTGGGCCTATCAGGATGATTCTGGACCGTCGAATGAATGGAATGAATGGCCCAGATCGAATCTTGGGATCAAAGGAATAAAATATGAGGCAGAGGCTGGGCAGAGAATGGATCAATGTGAGTCGTTGATCTGCAGAGATCAAGGATGGAGATTCGTTTAAAACTTTATATAGCGGGGTTCATGAATTTTAACAAAGGGTGAGGGCTTTGATCTAGACTGTTGGATCTTGATGCATGGATGTCCGTGATACAATCGGAAGGTTTGCGATCGGAGGAGGAGAGAGGAAAGGTGCATAGAAAATCTCCGATGTGATTGAACGAGGACCATTGATCTGAGGATCATATCGAAGATAGAGAATGAATTGGAGGTCCAAAGGCGGAGGGATGGGCTTATGAAAAAGGGCGATGTGGGCTGTTGGATCTGGGCATGGCAGGGAAAAACAACGGCTGAGAAGCCATCGAGAGGTTGCCAATCGGAGGGGGCAAATAAAATATTCAAACATGCCTAATTGAAATCTCCGATGCGAGATCCCGAAGACCGTTTGATTGTTTCAGATCAATGGTTGGGAATGGTTAAAACTGTGAAATAGTGGGTTTCCTTTATAATATGAAAAATGGGGCTTTCAATAAAATACAAAAGGAAATTGGCTTCAGGGAGGGTTTATTTATATGTTTAGCACCCGATTGCAGGGCTTTCGGGTTAAATGAAGGAAAGTGGAGGGATCGGGGGTTATATATACAAAAGGAGCTCATCAGAATCGGAACAAAGGAGGGGGAATTTCAAATGCGCCTGATGAAAAAACTTTGATGCGAGATTTTATTGATCATCGATCGGTTTTAGATCAACGGTCCTTTTCATTTAAAACAATGAACCGGCAGGTTTTAATAAAAACATAGAAAAGTGGGTTTTTTTACAAAATGAAAAGGGAAGTTTGTATCGGGGAAGGTTTTATATAATGTTTTAGCACCAGATTGCGGGCTCTTTTTTTTTACAAAGGAAGCAAAGGATCAGGGTTTATATACAAAGGAGCCAATCGCATCGGAATTTTTATGAAACAAAAATACATTCGCTCGTCGAAAGTTCCGATTGCGATTAGCACTTCAAGACTTAGCACTTGGTTTCCAGTGCTAGGTTGCATGGTGGGGAAGTGGTTTAGGGCTTAGCCCAAAGGGGCTTAAGCCTATAGTTAAAAATACTATTTTTCATGATTTTTTCAAGGTTTTCAAAGGATTTGAAAGCTTTCGATAAGGCAAAAAAGGAGTTTTAAACCTTATCAAAGGGGTTTTTTGGAAGGGAAGAAGGGAAATGAGGGAAAATAGAGGAATTTTATGGGGTAAAAGGGGATAAAAAGGAGGTTAATTTCAAGTGGAAAAAGGGGTAAAAATGAAGGGAAAAATGGGTTTTTTGCAGCAGTCTTTTCTTCATGAAAACAACAGATTTTCAGAATTGGGAGGGAAAAAACAGTGAAGATTAATCAAAGGATAAAATATATTCATAATTCTTTAAGCACCAAAAGTTTTGCAATAAAACGTGTTTCTTGAAGGCTCGGAAACTGATTTAGCCACCATTTGATATGACAAATTTTATAGGTGGCTAACAAAAAGAACTGCATATAAAGTGTTAAAATCTAGGTATTATTGGACCACCATTTTCAAGGACACAAAGAAATATGTGGCTAGATTTGATGATTTTCAAAGGATGGTGAATCATGTCCTAGCAGATGAAATGCCTCTTCAAGCACAGGTAGTCATTGAACCTTTTGACAAATGGTGATCTGGATCTTGGTTGAAATGGACCTCTTGTTGCAACTTTAACAACTTCTGCTATAGGCGTTGAATCAAATTTCTTCACAGACCCATTTGAGGTATTGAATAGATATTTCCAGTGATATAAGACACCTAAAATTTGATGACCCATGGGGTGAGAAAATGATTCCACAAACTCATAGGACGTGTGGCAGCACAGTGTTCCAAACAGGTGTAACTTCAATTACTCATATCTCTCAAACTGGGAAACAAAATCAAAATTCGTAAAAAACCCATTTGATATAATAAAAAATATTTTAAAATGAAATATTTTACACTCCCTAATATGATTTGTAGAGACTATGGAACTTGCATGAATATTTCTGAAGATTACTGCAAAACATTGAAATTGAAATATGTTTCAAACCCTCACAAAGTCGTAACCTGAATCTGGATTTATGTAGGAACGAAATAAAATATAGAAATAAACATAAACATAGAGATGTAGCAGAAATAAAACTTCATTTCATTAATATCAAATGACTGAAATATGCTTACAGATAGAATGGACATAAACTAGCTAGGGTGATGGTGGCTTATCTCTAACAAGAGATGTGGCATCTCCCCCTCCTCTGGATCCTCGAGATCCTCCCTATGTTACAATGAGGCTCATGGGCCTTTTTATTATTGACCAATAAGAGAAAACCCTAAACAACCAAAACCCTAACCCGAGGAGATGTAACACCAAGATTTTATGGGCCTCATTGGGGTTAATTGGGTAGGCAACTTCCTAGGGTCGTAACTTGGTCATAGTATCTTTGTTTGGCGCGTATGATACATCGTTAGAAATATATCTCTGAGGACTACACTGGTTATGGCATCAAAATGGATCCAAAATTTCAAGACCCGAAAACTACTAAAAATATTAAATAAGAAAACTAATCAAACTGACTAGGTGGAAAAGGCAAGTGGCCACCAATATCCACCTGGATCATTCCTCCCCCCTTAGAAAAAAATGGTCCCCATTGAGTGTAGAGCCTCCATGAGGTATGGAAATTTTTATTGAACCTGGTCCCTAGTGAACCACTTTCCCTGGTGAAGGAGTTGGCCTGCTTTGAAGTGGTCGTAACTTGCAGTGGGGTCCAGAGAGGAACTCCTTTTGCAAATGTAACTGAAATGTGTCGCCCACCTGGAACTTATCTGGCACTTGATGTTGATCCTGGCACTGCTTGTACTTAGCATTGTATTTCTATAATATGTTGTCGACCTATTGGAAGATGTAAGATAGTGCACGTGTGGATTCTCTTTGTGTGGTCGCATGAGGTATGGAAACATCAGGAAGCAGCATGCCTAGGGTTAGATCAATGGAGTGCTTGACCTGACAGTGTAGAGGAACCTCTATGGGTGAGGAGAAAATTTCCATTTATTCCTCCACAACTTTTTCCATTTGTTGTTGTTATGCAGGGGAGCCCTGTTTGGAGGTTGTGGACATAATATTCTTCTTTCCTTTTGGGAAAATTGTAATGAAAACAAATTTGTTAGTCTGGAAAATAATCTTGCTACATTGCTTTGCAGTAATCAAAGATATGGCAGGAGGTATTACTACCTCCGGTATCCTGTACAACTAATTTCCCAAAGTAATAATAATAGAACAAGGTTTCGACTCATACACAACATGTCTCTTCCAGAAGTATGGTTGGCCCAATAATACATCAAACACCTCAAGAGGAGAAACATCACACAGTACCTCATCCATGAAGGTCTTGATGTTGTACAAAATGCGACACTACTAGATGACGCAGAGATCTCTTCCTCGGTGAATCCCCTTGATAGTATATGATTGCGGGTGTGTTGTGGTTGGTAGTCTGAGCCACTTCACAACCCCTGTCGAAATGAGGTTCTATTGGCTTCCGCTATCGACAAGGAATTGAAATGGAGAACCCTTCACCCACATTTGTGAATGGAAGAGGCACTCCCCCTCCTCTGGATCCTCGGGATCCTCCCTCTGGAGCTTGGTGGTGGCAACAATGGCATTGGGATCCACATCAATGACCTGATTCTCTTTGTCATTCCCCTTGTCTGGTTCTGACTCAAAATTAGAACATGCATCTGATTCAGATGCCTTCAATTCGGCCACCAACGATTGTTTGGTCTGACACTCATTTGTGTTGTGAGTGGAGCTATTATGAAATTTACACTACTTCCCCGTGTCCTTCTTTGGCTTTGTGGTGTTGTTTTGAGTTGCCACGCTTTGGATTTTCCCCTTGTTTTGTGGTTTAGGGGTGCCTTTCCATGGCTTCAAATTCACAAATCCAAAGTCTCGCTTCTTCTGCTTAAATTTCTGCTCGATCTTGGTGGCATATTGATATGTTGCACCAAGAAAGGTAATGTCAAGGAACTCCATTTCAAACTAAATGTATCTATGCAAACAACTATGGTACTTGAGCACTAAATGTATCTTTGAATCATTAATACCAAAATTTTTGTGCATGGTATGGAACAAATTCGTCAACTCATGCACATCTTGATCCCTTTGCTATCACACCACGGTCCATTGGATGTACTTTTCCTCATAGCTCCCCATAGGGTAATATTGTTCCTTGATTTCATTTTGGAAAAAATTCCAAGTGGGTGTGATAGAGAACAGAGAGGGTTCCCTCTTGTCATTTTTATCACAGTAGGTTTCCCAATAGTATTTGACATTGGAGGCAGCTTTGAGGAGTGAAAGAATAATATTTTCTCAACCAGAGAAATCATGGATCAAAAATACCCTTTCAGCAAATTCAACCATCTATCTATGGTGTATGCATCTATCTGACCTTCAAATATAGAAATGTCGAAGTTGACTTGTACCTTGAAAGGAGCGGTGCCTCCAGAGTGGTTGCTGGATGTAGATGCATTATTGGTGTGAAATCATTAAAGGATATGGGAAAATTTATCCATCATCGCATTCCTTTTTTTCTTGAGGGCCTCCTCAAGTAATATTTTGATAGGATCTCTTACTCTCTCATCTATCTTTTCTTCTGCCATGGGAGCTTGTCGGGGTTTGCGAGGTTGATCTTGAAAAGGTTCAACCAGATTGATCCCTAAATCTTATACCTTGACCTCGTTCGGGACATGAAAATAAAGATCGATAAATATCATACTGCTCTAATGCCACGGATCTGGAACTTTGTTCAAACGGACCTCTTTCTAAAACATTGTTGATAACTCCTGCTGTAGGTGATGAAATCAAATTCCATCAAAGACCCATTTGAGGTATTGAATAGATCTTTCCATTGATATAAGACATTTGAAATTTTGTGTTGGGAAAAATACTAAGAGGGGGGGGTGAATCAGTATTTAGAGTTGACTGAAAACTTTTTACTTTTTCTTTGAGCAAATTTCCATACGCGGTTCTTATGAATTGAACTAGCGTATGCACGCGAAATTATAGAAGGCAACTAGCGTATACTGATTTATCTTTCAAATTTAGAGAATCGATCTTTTAAACAGATTTATCAGTTATGAATAAGGCTATATAATCAGAAGTTAAGAGCAGTAAACAACAGTATAAAGCATCACACACATGAACACCAATATTTAAGGTGGAAACCCAAATCGAGAGAAAACCACTGCTGTTGTTGTCCTTGTCTTCAAAATTTATTATATAGAAAACCTTTTACAACATTGTACTGATGCAGACTTATACCAGTACACAATCTTCTACCTACAGAAGGCTGCAACCTTCTCTTGTTTTCCAGCTACAACTGGACGGGAGCTCCAACCCCCTAATCTCGTTTACCAGCCTCTCCTGGAAGGGAGCTTCGACCCCCTGATTTCAACATCGGCTACTACTGGCTGAAAGCTTATACTTTCATACTGAAGGCTTCAACCCTCAGATCCACTGCAAACCACGTTTCATCAATTTTCATACTGGATCAAACAGCTTCAACACAACCCTTCACTTAACATTAACAAACATATTTTGCCCAATACTTCAAACAAAACAGTGAGACCACTGTAATCAGAATATCAGAAATAACCCAGACTTCAGAATAGATATGCAGATATAAACTCAACCCTGAACATTTATTAATTCAAATAGCATATGCTACTTTTATTCACTGAAGCCACGTGTATACGCGTTTTCCTGCTCACCAACCTACATATGCCTCTGTGCATACTATATTTTATAGCATGAAATGCATACGCCACTTCTCTTCACCGAAGTTGCGCGTATATGCGCTTTTCTTCGTATCAACCTGCGTATACTTCTGAGAATACTGATTTTCAGAATGTGATCAATCTCAGATTCATATCTGAGGTTTTCAGTCAGACACCTTCTTAGCAAAGCAGAGCCTTTAGATAGTCAGTCAGGTTTAACCATGTTTTCTCTCTCATCCTTCATCATGTTTTCTCAATCAGTGATTAGGTTTGTTCATTATCAAATCAGCAGCATACTCCATATTCAATCAACCCAAAACCTCAAGTAGACTTCATTGACCGATAGTAGAGAGAAAACAAAAATCACATAAGTAATATCTTTAAAAATAAGCTTCAAAAACCCTAAATTCCATACGCACTTTTAATGAAGCGAACCCGCATATATACGCGCTTTTACCGAGACCAACTAGCATATAGATCTGTAAGAGATAAATTTTGCAGAACAAACTAGATCTATAAACTTACCCATATTTCCTCAATTTCTTCATCAAACTTGTGCCAGGTATTCATCAATTCTTTTGCAGATCATCCTAGAGATTCATCATTTCTAGATCTAGACATCTTGAACCTTCATCATATCCATAGGTGCATCATAGATTCAGATCTATCAATTAAGAACAGAGTTCAATCATGTAGATATTCCTTAGAGGAATTTATTCATCAACAACCCTTACACACTTTGCACTATGATCTTCTTCTCCTTAAATAGATTTAGCTTTTACCAATACCATGAGCCAAAACCACACAACTTCCGATGGTATTCTCGGATGTAATCAAATAAATCATACAACACTCAATACTGTGTGCCAAAACCATGGTAATGCCCCTTGGTATTATAAATTTGGAGCGCAAAAGGGCATACGCAACTTCGGACGTACTTATCCACGTGCATACGCGACTTGGGACGTACTTATTCGCGTGCATACGCGACTTAGCCTTTACAAACTCGCGTATACATTGTGACATATTATATTTATCATTTCTCCAACACTTACTGGAATTCTTTTCTATGTCACATCTGTAGATACATCATTCTTACATCTTTAACAAATAGGTTTCTATCCAAAGACAACTTCATCAAGTAGGTTGTCATCAACGACAACACATTGCATCATATTGCCAACAATCTCCCCCTTTGGACTTGATGGCAACCATGATGGTTTTTGATCACCAAAAGAGATAGATACATTGAATATAACCATTATTCAAACACCCATTATTTAAACACCCATGCTCCCCCTGAGTTCACGCTGAATCTTCAAACATATTTTTCAATGAATAACATGACACTATGACCTTTCCTATCACCAAGGACTCATACTTACATCAGGGATCCAACCAAGTGGATTTACACATTTGAACAAGTCCTTACATGACTGAATATAACAATTTACATCATAGGTATAACCTTATCATCAAAAATATAGAAATAACTTATACAATCAAGACCAAAGAATGAGATCAGACCACAACAAATAATTAGAATGCCAACAATGCATCCTTTCCACATGACCAATGCTCCCCCTTAGCCTGTGCATCCTGAATACTTTCAACAGAAAATCATCAAGGAATATGAGAGTTGGAACATCACCAGAGATACACAATAGCACCGCAGCTGTGCTGAAGAATGCTAACCAAAAAAAAAAAATTCAGAAAACACCCATACGTGGTTTTCTGTGTATCAACTCGCGTATATACGCGACTGTCCTTCAGGAAATCTGCGTATCCAATTTAATCTTCTAAATTTAAGCAAATCTGATCTTCTGTGAGGCAGAGACAACTCCCAACTTCTGTCTGAGATATTCGAACGCTTCCCTGGGTAAAGGTTTGGTAAATATATCAACAACTTGTTCTTTGGAGGGAACATACTCCAACTTCACCTTTTGTTCAAGCACTTGTTCACGTAAGAAGTGATACTTGATGGGAATGTGCTTGGTCTTCGAATGCATAACCGGATTCTTTGAGATATTGATGGCACTTGTGTTATCACACATAATGGAGATAGGAGATGTACATTTGATTTGAAAATCTTGTAAGGTTTGCATCATCCAAAGGAGTTGAGTGCAACAAGATGCGACAGCCACATATTCTGCTTCTGCTGTAGATAAGGCAATAGAATTTTTCTTCTTGCTGAACCAAGATACCAACCTGGGCCCCATATAAAATGAACCACCACTAGTTCTTTTCTGATCATCAACATTTCCAGCCCAATCTGCATCAGTGTACGCATGAAGAGTGAGATCAGCATTTTTTGGATACCATAATCCAAAGTCTTGAGTTCCTTGTAGATATTTGAATATTATTTTGACAGCCTGAAGGTGAGACTCTTTTGGATTAGCTTGGAATCGTCCAACAATCCCAAATGCATGCATAATGTCCAGTCTAGTCCCAGTGAGATAAAGTAGACTTCCTATCATTGATCTGTATTCTGGTTGATTCACCGTGGGAGAATCATCATGAGAACTGAGATTGCATCCGGTTATCATTGGTGTACTTACGGGTTTGCATTCTTCCATGCCATACTTCTTCAGAATTTGCTTAAGATATTTTGCTTGTGATAGGAATATACCATCTGCAGTTTGATGCACTTGTAAGCCAAGAAAGAATGTTAGTTCCCCAAGTAAATACATTTCAAATTCTTGCTGCATGACAGAAGCAAATTTTTGACTCATAGATTCTTCGTTACTCCCAAAAATGATATCATCAACATATACAACTACAATCAATAGTTTATCATTTTCAACTTTTGTGTATAAGTTGCTATCAGCAGACCCCTTTGAAAATCCTTGTTGATGAAGATATTTGTCAAGACGATAATACCATGCCCTTAGAGCTTGTTTGAGACCATATAGAGCCTTTTTAAGTCTACAAACAAGTTTTTCATCATTTCCCAAAATGAATCCTTCTGGTTGTTCTATATACACTTCTTCTTCTAGATCACCATTGAGAAAAGACGATTTAACATCCATTTGATAAACTTTGATTTGTTGGAAGCTTGAAAAAGCAAGAAACATTCTTGTGGCTTCAAGTCTAGCTACAGGGGAAAAATTTTCTTCAAAGTCTATACCTTCTTGTTGAGCATACCCCTTGCAAACAAGTCTAGCTTTATTTCTTATAACATCCCCATTCTCATTTAACTTGTTTTTGAATATCCATTTAGTTCCAATGACATTTTTGTCATGAGGTCTTGGTACTAATTCCCAAGTACGATTATTTTCAATTTGATCAGGCTCTTCATTCATGGCTTGAATCCAACATTCATCTTTGCTAGCTTGATTTACATTATGTGGTTCAATAGTGGATAGAAATGCCAGATAGCTAGAAGATCCCACAAGAGTCCTTCTTGTTTGTACACCTGATCCCTTTTCTCCCAAAATTTGAGATTTTAGATGATTCTTTTGAACATATCTGGATGGAGCTTTTTCAGATAAATCATCTTCGGGTTCTTCATTAGGTTCACTGTCTATATCATTTCTATTTGATGTAGAAGGATATACGTCATCATCATCTTCATCTGTTGTTTGTTTTTCTTCTTTTGGAGCTGCAAGAGACTCATCAATAACAATATCAATACATTCAACAATCTTCTGAAGTCTTTTATTGTAACATTTATATGCTCTACTCCTAGAGGAGTAACCAAGAAGTATTCCTTCATCTACTCTGGGTTCAAACTTGCCAAGTTTTTCATCACTATTTTTGATAAAGCATTTGCTTCCAAAAACACTAAAATGCTTCACAGTGGGAAGAGTACCATACCAGAGTTCATATGGAGTTTTATCACTATTTACACGAACATGTGCCTTGTTAAGAATATTTACCGCTGTATGTGCTTCTTCTCCCCAAAATGTGTCAGGTGTTTTGGAATCATCAAGCATAGCTCTAGCCATTTGTTGAACTGTTCTATTCATTATTTCTGTTACGTCATTTTATTGTGGAGTGCCAGCTACATAAAACTGTCTTTTTATGCCATGTTGTTCACAAAATTCAAGGAATTCATCTAATGTATATTCTCCTCCTTGATCAGATCTAAGACATTTTATTTTTATATCTAATTCATTTTCAACCAGTGCTTTGAAGATCTGAAATTTCTCAAATGCTTCATCTTTGTGTTTAATCAACCCAATCCAACACATTCTAGAGAAATCATCAATAAATAAGATATAGTATTGTTCACCACGTGGTGAAATTTTCCTCACAGATCCACATATGTCAGTATGAATGAGTTTAAGAGGCTTACTTGACGATCCTTCCTTGGCATTAAATTGCACTCGAGTTTTCTTACCGAATTCGCAGGATTTCCATATGATACTTTCAGGTAGAGTAATATTGGGAAGATCACGAATAGCTTCAAGTCTGCTTGTTTTCTTTATTTGAGAGAAGCTCAGATGCCCCAACCTTCTATGCCATAGCCATTTTTCTGAAGATTTACTCAAGTAACATTGTTATTTGCAGTTCTTCAATACATACAGGTTGCTTGGAGTTATTTTTCCTTTTATAATTGTTTTACCTGTATCAAGATCACGTACCACACATTCTTTTCAACTAAAGACAACTTCAGTTCCTTGATCACACATTTGACTTACACTTAAAAGGTTATGCTTTAATCCATCCACATACATGACATTATTAGCTTTCACCTTTTCTTTTAGAAAAACAGACCCTTTTCCCTTAATGACAGCAGGAGTATCATTTCCAAATGTAACATTCTTTTCTTTTTCTAGAGCACTATATGGAAGAAGTTTTTTTTTGTCACCTGTCATGTGTTTTGAGCATCCATTATCAATGTACCATTGGTTTTCTTCACCTTCTGCAAATAAAGCTATGCCACAATTTTCAACTTGTAATTCCTTCTTTTTCCACACTTTGGAGCTTGAAGGAAAATGCTCTTTTGGCTGAACTTTGCTCCTGCATTCAGATTCTTCATGGCCAAAGTTATTGCAATAAGCACATTCAACTTCATTTTGAAGAGGAGAAAATTTGTTATAGGTATTCTTCTTTGTTCCAATATCAATCCTTTTCTTTATTGCTTCTCTTGTCATGATGGTTTTATATGCAACACATTGAACAAATTTATGACCAAAATTGTGACATGAGAAACATTGTCCATTGAAGAAGAAATTTCTGCGATCATGAAATCTTCTACTTGAATTTACCTGTTGATTGGTGTTTCTTTGAAAGGTATTCCTGTTAGTGTTCTTTGAATTGAGATGGTCATGCTTTACCTGTAAAGATTCTTTATTCCTTTGATGAGTGGCAAAATGTTGTATACTAGTTGTAGCTGCTTTTAGATAATTTGGGGCTGAAGCCTGAGAAGATTCTTTGATATATCCAAGACCTGTCTTTATAAGAGGAGAACATTGTACCTTAATAATCTCATCTAAGGTTTCAGATCCTTTAGCAAATCTAAGATTCAAAGTCTTCACTTTCTCAATTTCTTTTCTTAGACTTACTATTTCACATTCTAGTTTCTCATTGTGTTTTTCCTTTTCTTCAAGCTGATTTTTCAGAGTTTCTATGGATATTTTACTTTCTTCTAAGAATATTTTACTTTCTTCTAAGCATATTTTGAGTTGATTGAATTCATCCAGAAAATCATTGTCCTCTAAAGCATCCATAAAAGTATCTTTTTCTTCTCTAGATTCTTTTTCAAATGCCATGAGAAGTCTAAGATCTTGTTCACATTCTTCCTCACTGTCAGATAACCCATCACCGTCTTCATGAGTATAGTAACTTTTTCTAGTGCTAAACTGATTCTTATTCCTTCTTGCTACTTCCTTACCTTTTTCATGTGTTTCTTTGTAAGGACACTTAGAAGCATAATGACCAACTCTTCCACAAGCAAAACATTTGAAAGGAAGCTTACCTCTGAACCGTCCTGTGCCAAGTTGGAGTTTCTTTACAAAATTTACCTCATCTTCTTCTGAGATATACCATGATCCTTCTGTCTCTTGTACTTATTTCCCTTTCGTAGAAGCTCTAAAGATGGCTTCTTTGACTTCAGATGGTCCTCCTCTTCTCATTTCACATGCAGTTAGTATGCCATGAATTTGCACCACAATAAGATTTTGAAGATCCTACTTTTCTTAAAGAACAGAAACTTTTGACTCAAATTTTGCCATTAGTGATCTTAAAAATTTCTCAACCAAAGTAGATTCGATTATTGTTTCTCCCAGATTTCTCATACGATTTACAATATCATCAAGACGTATAAAGAAACTGGCAATGCTCTCCTCATTATGCATTTTTAGATTTTCATATTGCATTCTGAGAATTTGGAGTTAAGCACTTTTTACCTTTGCATCACCTTCATAACTTAGAATGATTTTGTCCCATATTGCCTTTCCTATATCCAGATGCATGACTTTGACAAATTTTGATTCAGCTAGACCTCCCAATAGAGCATTGACCGCTTTTGCATTTGTTTCATAATTCTTTCTTTCCGTTGGATCTGTTGGTACTGCGGCTGGATATTGATATCCTCCTTCAAAAATAGCCCATACATCTGCTCCCAGAGACTGAAGATAGGATCTCATCCTTTTTTTCCAGAAGATTAAATTGTCTCCATTGAAGAGCGGAGGCCTGATAGATGTTGTTCCAACTTGATTGCTCATCTTGATTAATCTTCCTTCTAGCAGTTAGGCTTTTTCAGAAGGACCTGCTCTGATACCAATTGTTGGGAAAAATACTGAGAGGGGGGGTTGAATCAGTATTTAGAGCTGACTGAAAATTTTTTACTTTTTCTTTGAGCAGATTTCCATACGCGGTTTTTATGAATTGAACTAGCGTATGCACACAGAAATATAAAAGGAAACTAGCGTATACGGATTTATCTTTCAGATTGAGAGAATCAGTCTTTTAAACAGATTTATCAGTTATGAATAAGGCTAGATAATCAGAATTTATGAGCAGTAAAAAAAATTATAAAGCATCACACACATGAACACCAATATTTAAGGTGGAAACCCAAATCGGGAGAAAACCACTGTTGCTGTTGTCTCTGTCTTCAAACTTTATTATATAGAAAATATTTTACAACATTTTATTGATGCAGACTTATACCAGTATGCAGGCCTTTACCTGCAGAAGGCTGCAACCTTCTCTTGTTTTCCAGCTACAACTGGAAGGGAGCTCCAACCCCCTGATCTCGTTTACCAGCCTCTCCTAGAAGGGAGCTTCAACCCCCTGATTTCAACACCAGCTACTACTGGCTGAAAGCTTCTACTTTCATTCTGAAGGCTTCAACACTCAGATCCACTGCAGACCACGTTTCATCAATTTTCATACTGGATCAAACAGCTTCAACACAACCCTTCACTTAACATTAACAAACATATTTTTCCCAATACTTCAAACAGAATAGTGAGACCACTATAATCAGAATATCAGAAATAACCCAGACTTCATAATAGATATGCAGATATAAACTCAACCCTGAACATTTATTAATTCAAATAGCATACGCTACTTTTATTCACTAAAGCCGCATGTATACGTGTTTTCCTTCTCACCAACCTGCGTATAACTCTGTGCATACTGTATATTATAACATGAAATGCATATGCCACTTCTCTTCACCGAATCTACGTGTATACGCGCTTTTCTTCATATCAACCTGCGTATACTTCTGAGAATACTGATTTTCAGAATGTGATCAATCTCAAATTCAGATCTGAGGTTTTCAGTCAGACACCTTCTCAGCAAAGCAGAGCCTTTAGATAGTCAGTTAGGTTTAACCATGTTTTCTTTCTCATCCTTCATCATGTTTTCTCAATCAGTGATTAGGTTTGTTCATTATCAAATCAGCAGCATACTCCATATTCAATCAACCCAGAACCTCAAGTAGACTTCATTGACCGATAGCAGAGAGAAAACAAAAATCACAGAAGTAATATCTTTAAAAATAAGCTTCAGAAACCCTAACTTCCATACGTGCTTTTAATGAATCGAACCCACATATATACGCGATTTTACCGAGACCAACTAGCGTATAGATCTGTAAAAGATAAATTTTGCAGAACAGACAAGATCTATAAACTTACCCAGATTTCTTCAAATTCTTCATCAGACTTGCGCCAGGTATTCATCATTTCTTTTGCAGATCATCCTAGAGATTCATCATTTCTAGATCTAGAGATCTTGAACCTTCATCATATCCATAGGTGCATCATAGATTCAGATCTATCAATTAATAACAGAGTTCAATCATGCAGATATTCCTTAGAGGAATTTATTCATCAACAACCCCTACACATGCAGACTTTGCACTATGATCTTCTTCTCCTTAAATAGATTTAGCTTTTACCAATACCATGAGCCAAAACCACACAACTTCCGATGGTATTCTTAGACGGAATCAAATAAACCATACAGCGCTCAATACTATGTGCCAAAGCCATGGTAATGCCCCTTGGTATTATAAATTTGGAGCGCAAAAGGGCATACGCGACTTGGGACGTACTTATGCGCATGCATACGCGACTTGGGACGTACTTAACCGCGTGCATACGTGACTTGGACTTTACAAACTCGCGTATACATTGTGACATATTATATTTATCATTTCTCCAACACTTACTGGAATTATTTTCTCTGTCACATCTGTAGATACATCATTCTTACATATTTAACACATAGGTTTCTATCCAAAGACAACTTCATCAAGTGGGTTGCCATCAAGGACAACACATTGTATCATATTGCCAACACCATCATATGACTGATACTTCATTTCAGACTTATACAGTGTTGTCAATGTTGGGGAGCCTAGATCCATATTGGGAATCCCAACTCTTGATGAAATATTCCAAGGACCTTTTCACATGTAAGGTTCTTGATGAGAAAATTATGGATAGGAGGTATAAAGTAGTTAATGGAGTCATTTATTTCTATGATCAGATATACTTATCTAAAAACTCCAGACTCAAGGATAAACTACTTAATGCAACCGATGAGATCTTGATTTCTAAACCCACTAGCTTCATTAAGACATGTCATAATATCTTGGAGGGATTCATGTGGGAATATTTCAATAAGGATATGCACTCTCATATGAGGAAGTGCATGGATCATTTTCTGGTTGAGGAGGAACATAGCTCTTGGGAAGAGTTATAATTATCACCTCCTTACTCATTGAGTGTAAGAAGGAACTCATCCATGAGTTGCCTAATTGATTTAAATCAAGCGTATAGAGAGACTTTTATTTCTGAATCTCATAATGTATCTACTATATGCTTGTATTTTCTTAACACTCATGTGCAAGGCTCTGCTCCAAGAGGGGGCACTACTTATTATGGGCTTCATAGGCCACTTGGGGACATGAACTATGATGATCTTGGCCATTCCTTGGAAGATCTTGGAGAGATGATGTACTCTTCATGGTTTGATTCACCTACACCAACTATCATACACCTTCTCCAAGCATGCAAGAAGGATGGGGCAGCAAACAAGTGTTTAGGAAAACACTTGTCATATCGTATTCTATGGCAGTTAGGAGTAAAACTGCGTTGGTTGCACTTGAGGTACCATTTTCCTTCTCCACTATTTCATATGGTAGCTAGCATGACTCTAATTATGATTCCATATGCTGAAATTGTACTTATCTTTGTTTGGAACATGGATGGAGGGAAGACACATTGGTTGGATGTGTCCTTGGGAAAAATATTTTCCCACACTTTTTGCACTACATGTTTCAAAGGGAGCATGGGATGTTATATGGCCACTATGGTAGATTACTTGTTTCTTTGTTAGAGGAGCCATATGTTTGTTTGGAACATGCCTCTCATAAGTATTTGGGAGGATTTTTTCTATGAATTGCCAAGCTGGGAGGTGATTCATTTCATTTGGATGATAGCATGGAGATGGGAGTCTTTCATGGATGATGAAATTCCCCATGATTGGCATCACTTTTGTCTTGAGGAGGCCATGGATCAGCAAGAAGGTTTCCATATAGACCTTCCATTCTTTCATGATGAAATCCATTGGGTTTATTCACCAAAGGCCAACTTGCACACTTGGGAGGAACCATTGGGAGACAAAATTATTGCAAAAAATCCGAAGCAATGGTGGAGACTATTGGATGAGGAGGCCACAAGAGAAGAAGGGGAGATTTTGCAGCACTCACCTTATCAGTTTCTTGAGGACAAGCAACATTTTTTAGGGGAGGACTGTAATATTCCCACTTAGCCCAAGCTAATGGGGATACTCAATTTTGCTTTGTTTTGTTTTGCTTTTCATGTTGATGAATAAAATGTAAAGGAGGACATGTAAAACTCCTAAAAACATCAAAATAAATCAATGCCCAATGTAAACAAGGCTAAATCTGGGCCATTTTTACAAACACACTTGAGTGTGAAAGAGGTTGATCACTTGACCAAGTCAACCATGACCATATCTACAACATAGTCTAGATGCATTGAACCTCCTTGAGGCATAGCGCAGTTTTAGATGGAGCCTCTACATGTGAAAGGAGCTAAATTTTTGAAGTGGTTTAGGGTTTGACAAGACTCCTATCTTATAAAAGGAAGAGGAGAGCAGCATGAGAGGGTGGTTGAAGATTATTATTTTCTGAATATATTTTCTATTTAGAAATATATCATTCTTTAGTTGTTTAGCTGAGAATAATGTTGTTTAGCATTGGGTGTTCTTGAGCAGGAATCCCACCTCCTTCATTGAGTAGCTCTTGGAGGAGTCTTGCTTGTCTTTTCCACTATCTGGCATTTGGGCCAAGCTTCACCTTACACCTACAACGTTGATCTTGTTGAGGGTTGGGTTGTCCTTGTGAGTTACAGCAAGTGGAAGATAGATCTCTTCAGATCTATGTACATCTATGTTGTGTAACCAGCTCCAAAAATAGAAGAAAAAAGATATCAACGCCTTAGAAATGAGCCACTTCGAGGGGGCAACCTCTAATACATTACATAAATGAACAATTCTTGGATGATACAATTTAAAAAACCTCCTTTCTATATATAGGAGTCCATGGGGCCATAATGTAATTCTAGTGGGCCACAATGTAATCCTAGCCGACCTAACAATAATAATTTAAGGGCACAATAATAACAAAATGGGGGTTACAAGGGTACAATAATAACAATAAGGGGGTTACACTAACAACAATAATGGACTATACTAGTAATATAGGGACCTAACATGCCCCTCTCCTTCAAAAAAGTGTTGTCCTCAACGCTTGAGTAGCTCTGGGTGCTTCTGTATAAAATTCTCATCCTCCCATGTAGAATCTTCAGTGGGTAAGTTCTTCCACTTGATGAGATACTCTCAAATTGATCGATTCCGTAGTTTTCGAGTTCTTGTTTCCATGACCGCTTCTCGTTCCAATATGATTTTTCCTTCCTCATCAAGTTCTGGCAATATTGTTTGAACTGGAATATTTTCACCTATAACCTTCTTTAAGCATGAAACATGGAAAACTGGATGCACTCGCGAAGAAGCAGGAAGCTCCAATTTGTATGCCATAGTACCAATCTTTTGCAACACATTGTAAGGATCATAGTACTTTGGCGATAATTTATTATCCTTCTTAGCTTTCTCGAGGGACATTTGTTTGTATGGTTAAATGGTAGGTACCTAACTTCCACATCAAAACTCTCTCTCATCTGACCTGGATCCGCCTCTGTTTCATCTTATTTTGTGCCACTGCCAATTCAAAGTTATCCTCTTTAAGAGTTGAGAACTTTTTGATGCCTCATGATATTCCATCGTTTGAACCTTCGTATTTTCCCTTAAAGATGATGTGATCGATGGTGGATGATATCCATAAAGTGCCATAAATGGGGTCATTTTTGCTGCAGTATGGAAGGAAGTGTTATACCACCATTCAGCGAGAGGTAACCACTTGACCCATTGTGTTTGTTTATCAGATACAAAACAACGAAGATATCCTTCAAAACATTTATTTACTATATCTGTTTGACGATCAGATTGAGGATGATAAGATGACCTATGAGCTAATTGAGTACCCAAACAAGAAAATAACTCCGTCCAAAAATTTCTCGTAAAAATGGGATCTCTGTCGCTCATAATAACCCTTGGGCTTCCATGTAGCTGTTGAATTCTGTCCACAAATGTAGTAGCAACTGTACTTGCTTTAAATGGATGAGATAATGCACAAAAGTGTGCATACTTGGTAAGTCTATCAACTACCACCATGATGACATTCTTTCCTTTGGACTTACGTAAACCTGTGATAAAATCCATTGAAATCTCCTCCCAACGTTGACTTGGAATGGATAAAGGTTGTAGAAGTCCCGGGGTCTTAATTGTCTCCACTTTATTCTGCTGGAAAACAAAACATTCCGCCACAAACTTTTGAATATCAGATTTAAGGCCATCCCAAAAAAATTCTTTCTTCACCCTGTGGTAAGTTTTTAAAAATCCTGAGTGTCCTCCTAAAGGAGAAGTGTGCAATTCCAGAAGAATCTTTGTTTTAGTTGGGAATTCTTACAAAGATATAAGCGATCTTTGTACCATAAGGAATCATTTTTCCAACTAAATGTATCAGATGTACTAGGATCTTGCTGCAACTTTTGAATGAGTATCCATACATCTTTGTCCTTCTTCCATTCATCTCTTGCTTCAGTTATCCAATCTGGTTGGATAATAGAAATGGCACAAAGCATTGCTTCCACCTCTTCATTCTTTCTTGAGAGTGCATCTGCAACAACATTAAGCTTTCCTTTTTTGTAGATTATTTCAAAGTCATAACCCAACATCTTTGTGACCCATTTTTGCTGCTCTTCTAAAGATAGTCTTTGTTCTAAAAAGTGTTTAAGACTATCATGATCAGTTTTTACCTTGAAGTGTCTTCCCATTAGGTAAGTTCGCCATTTCTTTAGTGCATGCAGTATTGCTAACATTTCCTTCTCATAAATAGGTTTCTGTAAATACTTTCCTTTGATTGGACGATTTTCAAAAGCAATGGGTCTTCCTTCTTGCATTAAAACAACACCAATTCCATTTCCTGAGGCATCACATTCCACAATAAAGGTTTTTGTGAAGTCTGGCGTAGCTAAGACTGGTGCTAGGCACATTGCCTCTTTAAGATGTTCAAAGGCCTTAGTTGCTTCAGGAGTCCATGAAATGCATCTTTCTTCAATAATGTTGTTAGAGGTGCTGCTATTCTCCCATAATTCTTAACAAACTTGCGATAATAGCCTGTTAACCCAAGAAATCCTCGCAACTGCTTTATTGTCTTGGGGACTTTCCATTCCTTAATGGATTTAATTTTGTTAGGGTCTACTTTCACACCCTCGTGAGATATAATATGACCCAGATATTCCACCTCTTGTACTCCAAAGAAACATTTGGATGTTTTTGCATATACTTGTTTCTCTTGCAATAGTTTGAGCACCCTGTCAACATGTTCAACATGATCCTTCCAAGTCCCTCTGTAGATTAGTATATCATCAAAAAATACTAGTACAAATTTTCTAAGGAAGGGTTTGAAAATGGAATTCATCAACCTGTAGAAGGTGCATTGCTAAGGCCAAAAGGCATGACCAAAAATTCATAATGACCCTCATGAGTTTGAAATGTTGTTTTTGGAATATCTTCAGTCTTCATTCTAATTTGATGATATCCTGAACGAAGATCCAACTTGGTAAAATAAATTGCTCCATGTAATTCATCCAATAATTCATCAATCACAGGAATGGGAAATTATCTTTAATGGTGAGCTTATTGAGCTCCCTATAATCCGGACACATTCGCCATGATCCATCCTTCTTGTGTACCAATACTACAGGAGCAGAGAAAGAACTTTGACTAGGCTGAATTATACCCGCCTCTAACATTTCTGCAATCATACGTTCAATTTCACTCTTTTGGAAGTAAGGATATCTATAAGGCCTGATGTTTGGAGGAACACTTCCTGGAATCAAATGAATAGCATGATCATGATCACGAATAGGTGGGAGTCCTTTGGGAGTTTCAAACACCTTGGAATGATTGTCCAAGAATTGTTGGAGATCTGCAGAAATAGATGATTTTGATGTTGGAACTTCTAGTGAGCATAATTGTGCAATTACGCCTCGTTGTTCTTTCTTTAGAAGCTTTGTCATGACATTAGAGTTTATTATCCTTCCTGGCTTCCCCGCAATACCCCGTAATTCGACTTCCTTTCCTTCTGAAAAAAATTTCAAGAAAAGTTCTTGAAAATTAAAAGCTACCGTCCCCAAAGATTGTAACCATTGTACTCCTAGTACAACATCAACACCTCCCATAGGAATGGAAAGCATTGGACTACTAAATACATATTCCCCCATGGTTATCTTGATATTATGGCATTTTCTAGAGCAATTTATAGTTCCTCCATTTGCAACCATCACTTGACATTCTGGTGCTGGGTATAGGAAACAATTTAATTCCTTGGCTACCTTACAATGAACAAAATTATGGGTGCTACCTGAATCAATCAACACTATTACCTTTTTCTTCTTGATTTGTCCTTGTATCTTGAGAGTTTGAGGAGTGGTAATTCCTGCCAGTGCATTACACGATATGGTCGGATTCATTTCTTCCTCTTCGAGGGTTGGTTCCTGGTGTATATCCTCTTCTTGTTCATTTTCTTCTTCCTCTTCACAATCTATGTAAAATAATTTCTTCTCAGCACACTTATGACCTTTAGTGTATTTGCTATCACAACTGTAGCAAAGCCCTTTTGCTCTTTTTTCTACCAATTGTTGTGGTGTCAACCTTGTAGGTTGTGGAAATCTAGGCGTAGCAACACTTCCTTCTTTATAGAATTGAGTGGTAGGCTTCCTTGTCGCCATAATTTTACATTCAACTTTTCTTGCCAACCCGAATGCCTTCTCCAATGAATCAGGTTCCAAAACGCGAACTTCATGTTGGATGTTATCCTTTAAAGTGCCTATGAAGAGATCAATCCTGTGTTCCTCTGGAATATCAGTTACCCTTATATTCAATTTTTTGGAAGTCCTCAATGTGCTCCCCCACTAAACCCTTTTGTTTGAGATTTATCAATTGGCTAAAGAAGGTGTTGCTCTTTGTATCCTCATAATGTGCTATCATTTCCTCCGTAAAAATTGACCAAGTGACAATTTTTTTACGGGAGCAAAGTCATCGATACCATACAAATGTATTTTGTTCTAAATGTAAAGTTGCAATGCGTACCTTTTGTGTGTTTTGCACATTATGGAGATCAAAATATTGCTCCATCTGTAGTATCCGTATTACAGGATCCTTTCCATCTAACTTCCTCATATCCATTTTTGGAATATGGTGGTTCTTCCCGCCAATATTAGAGTTTATGAAATCACGATTAACATTTATTTTGTTCTCATCGTGAGATTCTTCTACTATCTTTTCACCATTAGGAAACATTTCTTGTATCAACTTTGTCAAATCTTCGATGTTTGATTTTAGATCATCCATCTTAGCTTCCATGCCAGCTTCCATTCCATCCATCTTAGCTTCCACGCTGTCCATCTTAGCTTCCACGCCGTCCATCTTAGCTTCCACGCCTTTCTTCAAACTGTCCATCTTCACTTCCACGCCATCCATCTTAGCTTCCATGCCTTTCTTCAAACCATCCATCTTCACTTCCACACCTTTCTTCAAACCTTCTATTTCATTTTTTTTTGCTCTTTGCGAGAGTGAAATTTGTTGCACTTGCTCTTGTAATTTTGATAGATCATGTTGCAATTCTTCATCTTCATGAGTCATGGTAGAGCCTTTTGAAGGCTTAATGGGTGTTGAATTATTTTTAGGTGCCATTTTAGAATCCAATATTGATACCTATTCTACAATATTCCCTTGGAATCAATTCAACTTGATTCTTCAAACAAGACTTATGCAATTCGAAAAAAAAATACACACCTTTTACTTGCTTTGAGGAGCTCGATATTGAAATTGAATTATCTCTGTAATTGAAAATCTTCAATATCTAAAATTCAGCCCTGTAGTATCCCTCTGATGCTTCTTTCAAATGCTACAGGTCTGATCTAATTTTGATTCCCCAAGACAAAGTTGTGTCCAATCTCCCACAATGACCTAATTTTGGATTGGTTCAGTAGAGAAAACTTGTAGGACTTGCCACGTATCACTGTTTCATTCTTTGTCTCTGAAATTGATAGCCAAGAAACTACAGTCCGTGTACTTATGACCACTTTTTACGGCACTCAAATCCACTTCCCAGAGAGAGATTTATTGAACTTTTCCCACGATCACCTCTTTAGATGAAATTCAGGAGCCTGAAAAAGCACTACCTTCCACAAATCATATCTCCAAAAATATTGTGAACCAAGCTCTGAAATTTTTTGAATACTTTCCTCAGGATTTCAACTTCGCTCCATACGAATTTCAGATTCTGAACCTTCGTAGAAAAAAATTTATAGCGAAATTGCCACGATGACCTGTTTAGGAGCTTGAAAAAAGACCTAACTTCCACAGATGATATCTCCGAAACTATTGCGAACCAAGCTCTGAAATTTTTAGAAAACCTTCCTCAGGATTTCAGCTTTGCACCCTAAAATTTCAGCTTCTGAAACTTCGTATAAAAAAATTTATAGCGAAAATTCCACGATGACCTGTTTGGAGCAGTGAAACCCTAGAATCCAAAGCTCCGATACCAAATGTTGTGTAACCAGCTCCAAAAATAGAAGAAAAAAGATATCAACGCCTTTGAAATAAGCCACTTCGAGGGGGCAACCTCCAACACTTTACATAAATGAACAATTCTTGGATGATACAATTTACAAAACCTCCTTTCTATATATAGGAGTCCATGGGGCCATAATGTAATCCTAGTGGGCCACAATGTAATCCTAGCCAACCTAACAATAATAATTTAAGGGCACAATAATAACAAAATGGGGGTTAGAAGGGTACAATAATAACAATAAGGGGGTTACACTAACAATAATAAGGGACTATACTAGTAATATAGGGACCTAACAATCTAGCACCCCCTTTTCACTGGGAAAGTCTTCCATCCCATTGATAAGAGTGTCCTAGATCATTGGAGCTACAGATCCATATCTTGGCATCGGGCCAAATTATTCTCAAAGCCTATAGCACAGCATCCCTTCCATAACTGTGTTATTTTCAAGTTTATAGTTGCAGGTTGTTTTGTCTACATTTTGGAGGAGAGATCTCTGGTGATAGGATTCTTCCTCTCACTGTGGTGATCCATGGATTGGCCATCCAATACATGTTTGTTTCAGATCTGATCTACTGTTATATTATATGCTACAGATATTTTTGAATATTACTGCAGATCTGCAACTTTAGATCTCAGATCTGCTCTTTGTATTTCATGTTTTGCACAAAACCCCAAGGGGAATGTATAGATGAGATTTTCTTGTATACAGATCTTAATTAGATCTATATTTTTGTATACAGATATTCTCTAGATCTGAGTTGTAATATACTACTACTTCAGCCCATTAAAATAACGTTGTCAATATTATTCAGCCATTTCTTGTGGTTGTAGCACCTCATTTTTGAGGATTTATTCCTGTATAATCTTATACTTTCTCTTGTACATTTATGGGCTATATTGTAAATCTGTTTTTCTGATGTACATGTGATCTTTGAGCCTCCATATTGGCCTCCTGCTTTAATTCATTGGAACTACGTTATTTCTGAAGCAGTATTGTTGTACATGACTCCAGCCCCATTCATTGGGTGTTTTTCAGCCATACTAGGTGGTGGGAGGTCTGTTTACCTCACCTAGTTTGATTTGTTTTTGCTCTCATCTTGGATTTAGACACTAGATCCATTGATCTAAGGGATACAGAAGTTTCAAACTCATTTCCGTGCACCAACTTGTGAAGAGTGTGTTATTCCAACAGGCATTGTTGAGCAGTCCCATTTTGGGATATTACACCATATCAGTGAAGGAAAGGAAGGCTTATCCCTGTCTTTGGGCTATATACAATGAGGTCACCACAGGACTACCGAGGGTTACTTCAAGGAGAAATATTTTTGTGATCAATATTGAATCAAAGGTTTATTCTACTGCGAAGTCTAGAGGGTGATCTACTAGGAAAGGGAAGGACTAAAGGTCTATTGTTTTGAGAGCAACGTGCTTGGTATATCTTAGAAAAATGAATAAAGGGAAAGATCACTATAACAAGCTAAGTATCTCAGACTTGGAGATAAATAGGTACAAATAAAAGGTCAAGGAAGCATACTATTAAGGACTAGGATCTGAGCTTTCCTAGTGGTGGTGCAGAGCAGGGAAAAAAAGAAGATCAGCATAAGAATCCTAGTGGAGCAGTGACAAGGTCTTGGAGAGATACTAAGGTCAAGGGTCTAGGTCATGGTCATGGTACTTGTCAAATGAAGATCTAGAAGAAGAATTACTTTTGGGTTTTCTTGTCCAAGAGGGAAAGGTTTTGGCCCCAAAATTACGTTTCTCTTGTGTTTTGATAATTGACTTGATGAAAGACATAATAAATAAATGAAGAAAAGATCTAAGTAACAGAAGCACAACAAGTATAACACAAGAAATTATCAAGTAAGAGAATTGAATTAAAGTATGCCATACCAAATTCTCAACACAGGTGAGGGTCGACTTGATGTGGAGGTGACAAATGACTTATTTGACTCAAAAATAATTCTTTTTACATGATTCAAAAGCCCAAGGGACTTATAAAATGGACAATGGCTCAATATAAAACCTAGAAGTAATAAATGTTGACTTTGACCTAAAACATGATGACCCAAGCATGAAACTCATGCTTTAATAAGTCATAATAACAATAATAATAATTTATTTTTCTTTAATTTGATAAATACATTTCATTATGACTCAAATACAAATATGAAGGTCGAACCTAGTTACATTCTTCAACACTCCCTCTCAACTAGGGAGGTATTCATACATACATATACAAGTACATGGAAGATATCAAAACACATGAACTGTGAAGAGTTTAGGCACTCACGATGCCACGGACTAGATTCCTGATCAGTGTAATCTATATAGGTCCATGAACAATTTAGGCACTCGTGGTGCCACGGACTAGATTCCTTACCAGGGAAATCTATCAAGGTCCATGAAGAGTTTAGGCACCCACGGTGCCACGAACTAGATTCCTGACCAGGTAAATCTATTTGAGTGGGACTAAGATGGACTAATACTTTCATCCACTCTAGGTACCATCAGGCTTACTTTCTAATCATCACCTGAGGGAAACAGGTGCGTAATGCAAGTTCAGAGCTTTATTACCAATGCCACCTTCCCTACTTCAGGAACTAGACATCAACACACATGTCGGCCAGATGTCCTCCCAGGCATTGCATAATCCCTCAACACTTCCTGATTATTCAAATTAGTCACAAATATCTCCCGATCAAATAGATCGGTAATAACAAGCATCTGAAACATGCTACAAAAACTCCGAGAGATTTACTTGTACAAACACAACCCAAATCAATAAAAAACTTTCAAATATACATAAGTAAACACAAACATTCGTGGCATTCAAACATCTTGATGGTGCTTCAAAATTTATCATAGTGGGACTTAGAGACTTCTTCGAAAAAATCTGACAGAAGTTTACTCAACCATACAGCTTCCTTTCCTACTTCACATGCAACAACATATTCTACAACCGAATCTTGCTTTCAGTTAGGTCCCTATATTACTATTATAGTCCCTTATTGTTGTTAGTGTAACCCCCTTATTTTTATTTTTGTACCCCCATAACCCCACTATTGTTATTATTGTGCCCTTTCATTATTATTGTTAGGTCGGTTAGGATTATATTGTGATCCCATGGACTCCTATATATAGAAGGAGGTTTTGTCATTTGTATCATCCAATAATTATTCATTTATGTAATTTATTGGAGGTTGACCCCTCGAAGTGGTTGATTTATAAGGCGTTGATCTCTCTTTTATTCTATTTTTGGAGCTGGTTTCATAACATTTGGAATCAGAGCTTTGGATTCTAGGGTTCGCTGCTCCAAACAGGTCATCGTGGAATTTTTTCCATAAATTTTTTATTATGATGGTTCAGAAGCTTAAATTTTTACAAAGTGAAACCGAAATCTTGAGGAACGTTGTGTAAAAATTTCAGATCTTGGTTCGCAATATTTTTGGAGATATGATCTGTGGAAGTTAGGGTTTTTTCAGGCTCCCGAATTTCACCTTAAACAGGCCATTGTGGAAGTTTCGCTATAATTTTTTTTTCTAATAAGGTTCAGAGGCTGAAATATTTACAACGCGAAGCTGAAATCCTAAGGAACATCTTGTAAAAATGTCAGATCTTGGTTTTCAATATTTTCAGAAATATGATCTGTGGAAGTTAGGGTTTTTTCAGGCTCCTGAATTTCATCTCAAAGAGGTGACCGTGGGAAAATCTTCATAACTCTCTCTTTGAGCATCGGATTGGAATTCTGTAATAATTGGACGCAAGTACACAGACTTTAGTTTCCTGTGTATCAATTTCAGAGTCAAAGGAGGAAACAGTGACACGTGGCATGTCATACAAGTACGTTCTACTAAACCAATCCATAATTAGGCCATTGTGGGAGATTGGGCATAACTTTGTCTTGAAGAATCCAAATCAGGTCAGACCTATGGCATTTGAAAGAAGCTTCAAATTGCTACTACAACGTCAAATTTTAGATATTGAAGATCCACAATTATAGAGATAGTTCAGTTTCATTATCGAGATCCTTAAAAGCAAGAAAAAGGTGTGTATTTTTTTTCAAATTGCAAATGTCTTGTGTGAAAAAACAGTTTGAATTGATTCCAAGTGCATATTGTAGAATATATATCAGTGTTAGGTTCCAAATTTCCCCCTAAAAATAATTCAACACCCATTAAGCCTTTAGAAGGCTCTACTATGACTCATGAAGACAAAGAACTACAACAAGACATGTCGAAATTACAAGAGAAAGTGCACCAAATTTCGCTCTCGCAAAGAGTAACAAAAAATGAAATGGAAGTTTTGAAGAAAGGTGTGGAAGCTAAGATGGATGGTTTGAAGAAAGGCATGGAAGATAAGATGGATGGCATGGAAGATGGTGTAGAAATTAGCTGAATAAATCACTTATTCAATGAAGATTAACCTGGTCATATATCAATTTCGAATTGCATACATAACACATAACCTTCTTCTACAATTAATTGTCACATGTGGAAATAACAGAAGCAATCTCACATCAAATCAATCACACATTAACTCAGAATGTATGGGGAAAGCCTATAGCTTAAAACCCCGCAGCTATTGTGTATATTATAATGGAGAAATCAAGTAACCAATAAAGTACAATACTCCTCACAAGTACTCAGTACTCTCTCATGAAGTTACTCACAATCTAGCTTGATTTTGAACAAGTCTCGGGTTCAAAACACACCACTAACTGCCTTGCCTCTATTGCGCAATCATGGCCTGTATATGAAGAGGTTCAAGGTTCGAATCCCCTTGCCTTGACTGCGTAATTTTCATGGACAATTCCTCCAAGTGTAATGCAAAACTCATGCAAAACAAATCTACCAACTGATAGCTTTACTCACCCTTTCATCTACCTCTTCCACTGGTCTCCACTGAACTGATCATGCACTGTAGTGAACTGAAGTGTTCTTGAGTTGACTAATGAGTTAATATTTAGTAAATTAAATATTATTTAATTTACTCCACTCATATCTAGTTGATTAGTTAGTTTAACTAATCTCAACTAGTTCAACTGAAATAAATAGAACACAACTCCACTATTTGTCCCGTTAACTCCTCCAAAACTTCTGCCACTGAAGTCTAACTGAAGTCAACCATGCAAGATGCCATCAAACCCTAGGAACCACGTGATTCCTTGTGTGAGTTGCATGAGCCACCTCCATGACTCAAACTGAAGTGCGCCAAGAGAGTAAACTGCTGTTTATAGTCAAAATATTATTAAGGGAAAATAATATTTGACTTCCATATTTTTAGGAGATCAGTCTAAAAATAGTCTGGGTCCTAAAAAATAGGGTCACATCTATTTTTACCGACATGTCGCATGCTTCAAGAATCTCCAAGTAGAATTCCCAAATTATGCTCCGTATGTCTAAAAATAGACATAGTCTAAAAATAGACTTTGCGCCAGAATTTGCCTGCGGGCCCACTTAGTGAAGGCGACTTCATTTCACTAAGCTCCATCATCTTGCTGCATTCTCAACAGATGGCATGGAAACTAAGATGGATGACATGGAAGAAAAAATGAAAGACATGGAAAACATGAAGAATGATCTAAACGCATACATGGAAGGTTTGACAAAGTTGATACAAGAAATGTCTCCTAATGGCGAAAAGATAGTAGAGGAAACTCATGATGAGAACAAAATAAATGTTAATCGTGATTTTATAAACTCTAATGTTGGATGGAAGAACCACCATATTCCAAAGATGGATATGAGGAAGTTCTATGGCAAGGATCTCGTAACATGGATACTACAGATGGAGAAATATTTTGATCTCAATAATGTGAAAAACACACAAAATGTACATAATGCAACTTTAAATTTAGAACAAAATACATTTGTATGGTATCGATGGCTTTGCTCCCGTAAAAAAATTTTCACTTGGTCAATTTTTACGGGGGAAATGATATCACATTATGAGGATACAAAGAGAAACACCTTCTTTAGCCAATTGATAAATCTCAAACAAAGGGTTCAGTGTGGAAGCACATTGAGGACTTCCAAAAGTTGAATATAAGAGTAACTAATATTCCAGAGGAACACAGGATTGATCTCTTCATAGGTACTTTAAAGGATAACACCCAACATGAAGTTCGTGTTTGGGAACCTGATTCATTGGAGAAGGCATTCAGATTGGAAAGAAAAATTGAATGTAAAATTATGGTGACAAGGAAGCCTACCACTCACAAGGTTGACACCACAACAATTGGAAGAAAAAAGTGAAAAAGGGATTTTCTACAGTTGTGATAGCAAATACACTAAAGGTCATAAGTGTGCTGAGAAGAAATTATTTTACATAGATTGTGAAGAGGAGGAATAAAATTAACAAGAAACTTCAAAAGAAGAGGATATACACCATGAACCAACCTTAGAAGAAGAAGAAATGAGTCTGACCATATCATGTAATGCATTGGTAGGTATTACCACTCAAAATCTCAAGTAGAAGGACATATCAAGGAGAAAAAGGTAATAGTGTTGATTGATTCGAGTAGTACCCATAATTTTATTCATTTTAAGGTAGCCAAGGAATTGAATTGTTTCCTATACCCAACACCAGAATTTCAATTGATGGTTGCAAATGGAGGAACTATAAATTTCTCTGGACAATGTCATAATATCAAGCTAACCATGGGGGAATATGTATTGAATATTCCAATGCTTTCTATTCCAATGGGAGGTGTTGATGTTGTACTAGGAGTACAATGGTTACAATCTTTGGAGACGGTAGCTTTTAATTTTCAAGAACTTTTCTTGAAATTTTTTTTGGAAGGAAAGGAAGTCAAATTACGAGGTATCACAGGGAAGTCGGGAAAGATAATAAGCTCTAATATCATTACAAAGCTTCTGAAGAAGGAACAACGAGGGGTTATTTCACAATTATTCTCACTAGAAGTTCCAACATCAAAATCATCTATTTCTCCATATCTCCAAAAAGTCTTAGACAATCATTCCAAGGTGTTTGAATCTCCCAAAGGACTCCCACCTATTTGTGATCATGATCATGCTATTAATTTGATTCCAGGAAGTGTTCCTCCAAACATCAAGCCTTACAGATATCCTTATGTCCAAAGAGCGAAATTGAACGTATAATTGTAGAAATGTTAGAGGCTAGTATAATTCAACCTAGTCAAATTTCTTTCTCTGCTCCAGTAGTATTGGTGCACAAGAAGGATGGATCATTGCGCATGTGTCCAGATTATAGGGAGCTCAATAAGCTCACTATTAAAGATAAATTTCTCATTCTTGTGATTGATGAATTATTGGATGAATTACATGGAGAAATTTATTTTACCAAGTTGGATCTTCATTCAGGATATCCTAAAATTAAAATGAAGACGGAAGATATTTCGAAAACAGCATTTCGAACTCATGAGGGTCATTATGAATTTTGGGTCATGCCTTTTGGCCTTACCAATGCACCTTCTACATTTCAAGGCTTAATGAATTCCATTTTCAAACCCTTCCTTAGAAAATTTGTGCTAGTATTTTTTGATGATATAATAATCTACAGCAGGTCTTGGAATGATCATGTTGAACATGTTGACAGGGTGCTCAAACTATTGCAGGAGAAACAATTATATGAAAAAACATCCAAATGTTTCTTTGGAGTACAAGAGGTGGAATATCTGGGTAATATTGTATCTCATGAGGGTGCTAAGGTAGACCCTAACAAAATTAAAGCCATTAAGGAATAGAAAGTCCCCACAAACACGAAGAAGTTGCGAGGATTTCTCGGATTAACAGGGTATTATCGCGAGTTTGTTAATAATTATGGGAGAATAGTAGCACCTCTAACAACGTTATTGAAGAAAGATGCATTTTCATGGACTCCTAAACAAACTAAGGCCTTTGAACATCTTAAAGAGGCAATGTGCCTAGCACCAGTCTTAGCTACGCCAGACTTCAAAAAAACATTTATTGTGGAATGTGATGCCTCAGGAAATGGAATTGGTGTTGTTTTAATGCAAGAAGGAAGACCCATTTCTTTTGAAAGTTGTCCAATCAAATGAAAGTATTTACATAAAGAAATTTATGAGAAGGAAATGTTGGCAATACTACATGCACTAAAGAAATGGCGACCTTACCTAATGGGAAGACACTTCAAGGTAAAAACTGATCATGATAGTCTTAAACACTTTTCGGAACAAAGACTATCTTCAGAAGAGCAGCAAAAATGGGTCACAAAGATGTTGAGTTATGACTTTGAAATCATCTACAAAAAATGGAAGCTACATGTTGTCGCAGATGCACTCTCAAGAAATGATGAAGAGGTGGAAGCATTGATTTGTGCCATTTATAGTATCCAACCAAATTGGATAACCGAAGCAAGGGATTAATGGAAGAAGGACGAAGAAGCGTGGACACTCATTCAAAAGTTGCAGCAAGATCCTAGTACATCTGATACATTTAGTTGGAAAAATGATTCCTTATGGTACAAATATAGCTTATATATTTGTAATAATTCCCAACTAAAAAAAAAGACTCAATTGAAATTGCACACTTCTCCTTTAGGAGGACACTCAGGATTTTTAAAAACTTACCACAGGGTGAAGAAAGAATTTTTTTGGGATGGTCTTAAATCTGATATTCAAAATTTTTTGGCGGAATGTTTGGTTTGCCAGCAAAATAAAGTTGAGACAATTAAGACCTCGGGTCTTCTACAACCTTTATCTATTCCAAATCAACGTTGGGAGGAGATTTCAATGGATTTTATCACAGGCTTACCTAAGTCCGAAGGAAAGAGTGTCATCATGGTGGTAGTTGATAGACTTACAAAGTATGCACACTTTTGTGCATTATCTCATCCATTTAAAGCAAGTACAGTTGCTACTGCATTTATGGAACAATTCAAAAGCTACACAGAAACCCAAATATTATTGTAAGTGATAGAGATCCCATTTTTACTGGAAATTTTTTGACGGAATTATTTTCTTGTTTGGGTACTCAACTAGAACATAACTCATCTTATCATCCTCAATCTGATGGTCAAACTGAGATAGCGAATAAATTTTTGCAAGGATATCTTTGTTGTTTTGTATCCAATAAGCAAACACAATGGGTCAAGTGGTTACCTCTCATTGAATGGTGATATAACACTTCCTTCCATACTGCAGCAAAAATGACCCCATTTATGGCACTTCATGGATATCATCCACCGTCCATCACATCATATTTAAGAGAAAATTATACAGTTCAAGCAGTGGAATATCATATCGAGCATCAACAAGAAGTTCTCCAACTTTAAAGGATAACCTAAATTTGGCACAAAATCGAATGAAACAACAAGCAGATCAACATCGCGGCGAGAGAAGTTTTGATGTAGGAGACTGGGTATTTTTATGGCTACAACCATACAAACGAATGTCCCTCAAGCAAGCTAAGAAGGATAATAAATTATCTCCAAAGTACTATGGTCCTTACAAGGTTTTGCTAAAGATTAGTACTATGGCTTACAAATTGGAGCTTCCTGCTTCTTCGCGAGTGCATCTAGTTTTCCATGTTTTATGCTTAAAGAAGGTTACAGGTGACAAAATTCCAGTTCAAACAATATTTCCAGAACTTGATGAGGAACGAAAAATCATATTGGAACCTGAAGCAGTCACGGAAACAAGAACTCGACAGCTATGAAATCAATCAATTTTAGAGTATCTCATCAAGTGGAAGAACTTACCTACTGAAGATTCTACATGGGAGGATGAGAATTTTATACGAAGCATCCAGAGCTACTCAAGCATTGAAGAAAACACTTTTTTGAAGGAGAGGAGCATGTTAGGTCCCTATATTACTAGTATAGTCCCTTATTGTTGTTAGTGTAACCCCCTTATTGTTATTGTTGCACCCCTGTAACCCCAATATTGTTATTATTGTGCCCTTACATTATTATTGTTAGGTCGGCTAGGATTATATTGTGATCCCATAGACTCCTATATATAGAAGGATGTTTTTTCATTTGTATCATCCAAGAACTATTCATTTATGTAATGTATTGGAGGTTTCCCCCTCGAAGTGGTTTATTTCTAAGGTGTTGATCTCCCTTTTCTTCTATTTTTTGGATCTAGTTTGATAACACTTTCCTTATTTTAGGATCACCTTAATATACATTCTCCAATTTCTTCTTCAAGGTATCCATCATGGATATAATATTCCCTTCCTCTCAACTTAGGAGGTATGCCCTTTCTTTTATCCAAGCTACCTCTTGAACTTAGGGAGATCAACTACTTTCCATGACATCAGAGAATCTTTCATGGCTTCCATTATTCTTATCAGATTCATCTTGATCATCATCATTCATATAACCTCCTTTATCATTCTTTCCAATCAAATCAACTTTACTTACAAATATCTCCAACGTCTTGAAGATTATGTACCTGCACAACTTAAATAGAAAGTACAACCAAATACATATATAAAAGCATGAAGTTAACTATATCATAATCATACAATAATGGAATCATTAGACATTAGACATCAAATACTTAAATTTAGTTAGGTTCATAATCATCAAGAGACACATACTTCTATACTTCAACCTTTTGCACGGGTTTTTGTTACAAACCCTACATCATTTAAAATAACTCAATCAAGATATAAATATTATTGTATCTAGGGTTTCAATATTACTTTCCAAGATATGACAAATTTTTATGACATATTGAAAACCCTTAAATTAATCCAAACAAGTAATGCATCTAACAACTTTAGAATTCATATGTTAGACTTCTACTAGGATTCAATGGAAACCCTAGATTCCATCTACAAAGCCTTAACAATCAGAACCAGTAACAACACAATCTAAGGCTTCAACAATATGACCAACCTTTTGAAACAATAACATCATATCCTAGAATATCAAACTTCGACTAGGGCTTATTTAGACACCCTAAAACTTATTAACATAAACAATTAGGTTAGCACATATACATATCTAGGATTTCATAGTCATGTATAAGCATAATATTTATCAGACAAACCCAAGACACAAATATCAATACATCAAAGTTAGACATATAACAAGCTTGATCAGGCTAGGGTTTTGATCATAAACCCTAATTTACCAAAAATTTATGAAGGTCTATAATTTCAATACATAGGCATTACCATCCAACCCTAGGATTTCCATAACAATACCCAAACCCCAAACATGAAATTACCATCAAAACCCCAAACATCAAAAGAATATTATTTTCTAAATTTCATCAATAACCCTAGGAAGGATAGGGTTTTCACATAAGCATCAAAATACCCTTAGCTTAGGGTTTTTACAGAGAAAATTTTAGGGTTTCGTAAAAGATGAATGATTTTAGTGTGGATAGATTCAATTTAATAATTAATCACCCAAATAATAATCTTTATGATTCAAAGGTATTAGACATAGCGATGTTAGTAATGTAGAACAGATTATTAAAATCAATTAGTTATTTCTTTGAAAAACCTTGTAGGACATCAATTCCAATAGAAACTATAACATGCTTTGTCTTGTGAGGTCTCCTCCATAACCTTTGAGTATTCAGCAAAGATTAATATAAGGAGTAAGATACATATATTTGGAAAATGGTGAGGGCTCCCTCTTAATCCAATCTCGAGGGATACCTATAACTTTATCAAAACAATTCAAAAAATGTTTTTCCCAAAGCATGTTAAAGCTTATGATCTAAGACATATCTTTGAGTTCTTTCTTTGAAAAACCCTGTAGGACATCAATTCCAATAGAAACTCTATCACGCTTTGTCTTGTGAGGTCTCCTTCATAACCTTTGAGTATTCAACAAAGATTACTATAAGGAGTAAGATACTTATCTTTGGAAAATGGTGAGGGCTCCCTCTTAATCCAATCTCGAGGGATACCTATAAATTTATCAAAAAAATTCAAAAAAAAATCCAAAGCATGTTAAACCTATAAATACTAGAAAACAAAACATAAATGAAAAAAATCAAAACTTAAAGTAGAGGACCTAGTAGTGTAAATCCTTGATTTCTAATTCTTCGGTCTTATTCTTCTTTGTAGATCCTTCTTTGGCAACATTTTCTTGATCCGTGTTCCTCTTTTTATTCCTAGGATTTTCAAGACAATCATTTCTATAGTGACCCATCTTGTGACAATTGTAGCATTCTATTTTTGATAGGTCTACCTTCCTTCTTGGCCCTTTAGACTTCTTTAAGGTTCCTTTGTTCTTGTGATGAGTGTAGTAGGCATTTGAAATGTTCTCTTTTTCATTCTCATTATTGTTGTACCTTAAGAGACAATCCCTTGGCTATGGTAAGGAATCAGTGCTTAAGACATTTATATAAATGTGTCATAGAAAGATTGGTCTTTGTTTAATCACTTTCATATGTTTATCATTAAACCCTCAAAGATCAAACACAATGAATGTCCCACAATGCTATTATTTTTTGATATAGAATGAAATGATCATAAGAACATGAAGGAAATAAGCCCAAATTGATATGCTGATGTACAAAATATATCACCTAAAACTTCAGAAGAATTATAAGACAGGAACAGTTAAAATGAAGGAGCGCCTATTAAGGATTTTAACTCCTATCCACACAAGTAAAAAGAGACATGCATCTTCATTACTTAATTTTATTCAAAAATAGAAAACACATAATGTAAACTAGAAGACATATCGATATCAACAAATGCCAGAAACTTGCTTTTTATTCATTAATCATTTGAAATCTGAGTATAAAAATTGCAGTCTGAAGGTCAAAAACTCGAAACCTTTTCCTTTCTTGTTTTTCTCTTTAAATACAATAGAAAGAAGTTTGTAACTGTTGGAACTAATCCTAACTACTTCAGCTACTTAGGACTTCGTCAACTTCCTATTACATGTCATAAAAATGTCTTATTACAATTACATTCTCTTAAAATGAGGAAAATAACATAAAATATAAATCCTAATCTATTTGTTGAATGTGAATAGATGATGTTGTTGCTGCATTTCCTTGACTGGATGGTTTATCCTTATTTGAAGTCGAGGGGTCCTTTGGTAAATCTGTCATTGAGGCTCTGCATTTCTTCCATATCTCAATATTAGTTTTAGGTGACTAGACCATCTTATGATATTCCAATCTAAAAGCAGTGATTATGTTAAATGATGGCCTCTCTGCAAATAAAGTCTTTACTAACCACAGCAGCTGAAAATGTCTTTGAAGGAAATTGATCATTGTTTCTCCTTTAAGAACCTGAGCCTTTTCATGAGTACTATCTACTTTACTTTTTGCCAACACCATTAAAGGTTCATAAGAATTCCATGATAAAAGACTACCTCCAAGACCCCAACATGATGGCAAACCTGCTCTTGCTATTTTATCAAATAAATTATCAAACTAGTTCACTACTTCCTTTAGTTCCATCAACTTCTTTTCTGTAGACTTCCTCCAATCATTATTGACAATCATCTTATTAATTTCCACAGCATATAAAATCTTGTCGTTAATTTCATTTTCTTCCAACTCTTAATATGTTTTGGAATCAATGAAATCAATGAACTTTCTTGCCCAAATGGCCCTATTAATTGTATTTTGCTTTTCTATCATCACTTGTTCTTCAAACTCCTTGATAATACTTTTTTCCTCTGCAACAACAGTCAGAAAACCCCAGATTGTTTTCATTTCTGCAATGATATCATTCCAGATGCTATCCTTAGCCTATATTAAGGATATCTTTCTCTTCAATTTTTCTTTGAGATTTTTAATCTCAGCATCAGCAGTCTGGCAGTCCATTCTGTATTTACTGACTTCTCCCTCTGTGGCTTGTATGATCTTTGTTGCTATTTCCAAATCATCTTGTGCCTTTTTTTGATCTCTCTCTGCCATCTGCAATTCAGTGGTTAATTGAGATATTTGTGCTAAAATAAAAAGTACAAGTATGAGATTCAATGTGATTCTGCAATGACAATGCAATTTGCTTTATTCTGGTGATTTATTCTTCCTTTTGCAAAAGTTGTTGAAGAATTTTTTCTTTCTCATTTTCTACCTCTGCAACCTCTGCTGCCATGGAGTGTTCTCCTGTAGGCAACTTTAAATTTTTCTTCAACGCCGAGATTTCTGATTCAGCACTTTGTACAAGCTTCTGTACAGCAGACCTGTCATTGGGATCTACCCCAATCTTCACAATAATCTTTTTAAGTTCTTCGTTTTGGATTGTCAAAGCCCTGGAATTTGTTTTCTCTAACTTCAATTGCTTGATCACTTTTCCAATCATATTTTCAGCCTTGAGTGCCATTGCATTGGTTTTGGTTAGGTCATTTACAATCAGTTGACCTGTTTGCATATGTAAATTTACTTTGTCAAGTGATGGAATTTTTTTCACATCTATAGTTAGATTCACAGTGTTCAAATTATTAGATGAACCAATAGACATATCAGAGGGATGTGAAAGAGAAATCTTAAATTGATCCTTTTCAAGATCCATTGCAGTTAGAAGTCTTGTTTGATCTGGGGTTATCTGGTACTCAGCTTGAGCCTCCATGCTTGCCTTCATTTTCTGATTTCTTTTTGAAATATAGGCAAACATTTTTTTAATTAAGGGCGCTTGTTCCTGAGTGCTTTCATGTCTCCTTGGTGAAGCAGGGACGTTTTTCTCATCTCCCAATTGTAATGAGAAACCAGGCTGAGCATCTACAAAATCTTCACTGAGTTTTGTTCTCTTTTCAGTCCTTTGTTCTTCATCCTCTGAATCAATGACTACTTCTTTACCTCTCTTATTTGACTTCTCTGATATAATTGGAGTGTGTACATTTGAGTGTACTGAACCTGCAAAACCTTTACTTGCCATTTTTTCTATATCAGGTATGCTTTCATGAATGAATGTTGAATACCCATTTTCAATTCTCCTATTAGAAATCACACTGTGAGGGTCATAAGCCCACTTCTCTCCTAATAATAGGTTCATTTCATCTAACATCTTAGAGACTTCATCAATTGATTGTCTCATATTAACTATAAAAGGACCAACAGCCATTAACAACTTAAACATATGACCTTTCTTCATAGGCACAAAATGTATTTGATCCACATTTAAACTTTGCTTAATGAACTCCAAAGAAAATAATCTCATAGGCACAAATACAGGAAGCCTATAAGGTTCTACACTAGCTCCATAAAGCCTAATTTCATAGTAATCTTCAAAAACAAACCAATCACCAAACTTACAGTTTGTACCCAACTGCAAGAACTGTTGAGATTTTGGCAGAAAGCAGGGGGGAGTAATTCCATTCAAAATATTATATGCAGTCGACATGAAATGACTAGCAAAATAAAACAAACCACCCTCATTCTGCTATTTCCTCACTATGTCTGTCCAGAATATTACTGATTGCCTCTTCTTATTCATATCCATTATATTTAACCCCAGATGCATGAATTCTTCTACATTTTGATATAAAAAGAGGTAAATAAAAAGAGAATTAAATCTGAATGAACCCGTCAGTGACAAGCTCATGAGATGAGAGTTGACAACTTCTTTCCAATAAGATGGAATATCCAGCACCACTCTTGGCTTCATCATCAAGGCGAACATTCCTAGAACTAATTTTTCCATTGTACTGTCATCATCCTTTCCCAAAATCTTTGCAATGCACCTTAGCACTGGTCTAACTTCTGTATCAAAAACCTCCATGGGAAATTATTTATTATCAAGTGTAAATTATTGTGTATCTGGCTTAAGAAAAAAGATGAATTGGTTAAACTCTTGACCTGCAAGACTATCATAATGTGCCATCAAGGAATCATCAGTAAATTGGACACACGACTCTGACTCAGGGTAACACATAGCTTGACGAATTAATAGGGATGAGACTTGCAGAACATTTTCCCCTTGACAATTCATTACATAACATTTTCCAAGGTACATAACAGACACTAGCCAATAGAAAAATTCGAGAAAAAGGTGTGTTCTTTGGATACTTGTAGACAACACACCAGTTTTAACTATGGCAGTGTAGATTGGAGAATTTTTATCTTTTAGGAAAACATGATGGTAAAATGAAAGTTGGTCTAGGGAAGAGACAGTATCCTGGATGTCCCTCTCAATGTCCATGAGAGGAATGTGACTGGAAGAACCCGACAAGGACGAAAGCTTGGTCATAGCTTAGCTTGGGGTGACAGAAAATCGACAAGGTGGTGGACAGCAGAGAAAAACACAGCGCGGACACAATTTCAAACACAAACTAAGAACAATATCCTTATACAAATGAGAATCCTTCTTAAATAGGTGGCGCAGGCTCTAGAATTAAATATTGATGAGACGCGCCAAAATATCGTTGAAAGTACTCTTACATGGATCATTCTATCACCAGTTGTCTGCATACACCACTCCGGGAGGTCTCAAGGTATGGAGATCTCCTTGGGTTCATGCCCCCAAAGTGAATCTCGACCATTGATCTGGATCGGCCCCGCAGTCAATAGGGTCAACTGCAGAGGCACCCTCCTCGTTAACCCGCGCACTGAAAGTGCCCGCGCGTTGACACTTTTATTTCTTGATTAATAAATCGTCGGATCCCACTCCATGATATGCTTGCTTTTTAATCTTGTGCGTTGGGACCCGCTTCCACAAAGCTTAAAGTGTTAACTCTAAACTTTAATGCAATAGATATTACATTTTTATGCTAAAGTATATGAATCTTTATATTTTATCATATATTTTGAAAATTTTCCTTTTTTTTGTATTTTTAAAAAATTAAAAATAAAGGATATGAAAATGTGCCACAAAAGGTTACTAATGAAATTCTCACTTCTTGACTACATGCATTCCATAATTTCTCGAATGTAGGAGTTTCCTTCCAACTATTGATCCCTGAAACAAAGGCACTTCAAGAATGTGGAAATCCCAAAATGCAGTGATCACGAGCTCCTTCTCAAGTACTATCTCATCTATGGCTTGGAGATCATCTCTAATTATAGCTATCCTTACAAAGAAGGAAGTCGCAGTATCACCCTTTGTCATTTTCATGGTCCTTATTTCATTCTTAATACTAGAAACTTGACCAAGATTCTTGATGGTGAACAATTTGGATAAGGCTTCATACATCCCTTGAGCGGAGTCTATGTTGGAAATGTATGGGATAAGGTTATCCTATTGAAAATGCAGCAAGATGATGGAGCTTAGTGAAATGAAGTCGCCTTCACTAAGTGGGCCCGCAGGCGAATTCTGGCGCAAAGTCTATTTTTAGACTATGTCTATTTTTAGACATATGGAGCATGGTCCAGGCGTTGCAGTATGTTATTCTTGGAGTATTGGTCATGTTGGTAAAAATAAATGGGACTCTATTTTTTGACCTATAGGTCGATAGGTCGAAGTCTATTTTTAGACTGCCTATCCTAAAAATAGGGAAGTCAAATATTATTTACCCTTAATAATATTTGGACTATAAACAGCAGTTTACTCTCTTGGAGCACTTCAATTCGAGCCTTGGAAGTGGCTCATGCATCTGACAGAGGAATTACGCTATTCCCAAGGGTTTGATGGCATCATGCATGGTTGACTTCAGTTAGGACTTCAGTGGCAGAAGTTTGGTGGAGTTAATGAGACAGCTAGTGGAGTTGTGTTCGGTTTAATTTAGTTGAACTAGTTGAGATTAGTTTAACTAGCTAATCAATTAGTTATGAGTGGAGTGAATTAAATAATATTTAATTCATTAATTAGTAACTCATTATTCAACTCAAGAACACATCAGTTCACTACAGTGCATGATCAGTTCAGTGGAGACCAGTGAAAGAGGTAGATGAGAGGGTGGAGTTAGCTATCAGTGGCGACATCAGTTGTGCATGAGATTTGCACCACACTTGGAGGAATTGCCCATGATGATTGCGTTGTCAAGCCAAGGAGATTCGAACCTTGGATCTCTATTTAGACAGGCCATGATTGCGCAATAGAGGCAAGGCAATTAGTGGTGAGTTTTGAACCAGTAACCTGTTCAAAACCAAGCTAGTTGTGTGTAACTTTATGAGAAAGTACTGAGTACTTGTGAGGAGTATTGTACTGAGTTTGTTACATGATTTCTCCATTATAATATACACAATAGCTGCGGGGTTTTTAGCTATAAGATTTCCCCATACATACTGTGTTAATGTGTATGATGATTTGATGTGTTATCGCTTGATTTTATTTCCGCATGTGTGATGATCTGAGTGGAAGAGATTATGTGTTGCATATAAATTCGAATTGTATGTGATCGGGATAGTCTCGGTGGATAATTGATCATTATTCAACAAATTTCTACATGGTATCGGAGCTATTGAAGCAGAGATTGATCATCACAGTGATTACAAACTTATTTCGATAGACAGAGTCTGCATGCGGGCCAGGTAGCCTCCGGATTCATCTTTCTTCGAAAAGTGAAAGGTCTGGTAAATGCCCCTTGCAGTCAATCTCTGTGCTAGAAATAATTTGTTCTCACAGATCTAGAGCGGTTGAGCTTTGAGGTGGAATTCGAAATTTTGCAGCAGTTTTGTTTTCTTGGTGCCAGTGTTGAAAATATCTTTCAACGGTTTGCGACTCGAATATGCTCTTGAAGGCAGTTCGAATTATGTTGCATGGAAGGATCGCATGGAGGCAGTATTAGAAGATAATGGTCTGAAGGAGTTCGTAGATACGGATGTCCAAAAGCCCACTGATCCTGCTAAAGTCGAAGCATGGAAAAAGAAGATGGAAAAATGTCGAAGGATCCTGTTGGAGGGCGTCAAGGATCATATTGTATCCAGCCTGCATGGAAAGGCTTCTCCATATTTAATGTGGAAAGCTTTGACGGATCCATTCCAGAGTAAGAGTGACCAAAGGAAGCTGGCGCTCAAAGATAAGCTCAGGAACATCAAGATGGAGAAGGGCGACAGTATCGCCAAATACCTCACGAAGTTCACTCAATGCAGAGATGAACTGGGAAGTGTGGAGGTTACTGTCGATGAAGAGGACATGGTCGACCTGGCTCTCCTTGGTCTTCCGAAGGCTTGGAACTCATATCAAGATAGTGTCAATGGTCGGGAGAAGCTGCCGGGATGGGAGCGCCTTTGGGCGGATCTCATGCAGGAGGAGATAAGGAGGACTACTCGAGATGGATCTTCATCAAAGGGAGTTGATGAAGAAAACTGCGCTTTGGTTGCCAAAGCAAAGAAGGGGAAGGGTAAGAAAACCTCTCATTTTGGTGCAAAGGGCAAGAAGCAGGATATGGCGAAAGTGAAGTGTTTTCACTGCCATGATCACGGACATTATGCTACCAATTGTCCAAAGAAGAAGAAAAACAAGCAAGTGGGAAGATCTGCAGATGGAGAGGCTTTGGCTTCACAGTTCGAGCTTGACTTTTCACTGATCGCATGCTTGGTTTCAAGTGTGTTGGGATCGGTGTGGTTCTTGGACAGCGGTGCGTCATTTCATATGACGGGAGATCGGGATTTGTTCTCGGATCTGGAGGACAAAGATTTGGGTGTGCACATCGAGATGGGCGATGATGGTAGATACAGTGCGACTGGTATCGGTACCATATCCTTTCAGAGGGAGTCTGGTAAACCCTTTTTCTTGAAGGATGTCATGCATGTACCTGGATTGAAGAAGAACCTGATTTCTGTGGCAATGTTGGAGGATAAGGGGTATGATGTGGTCTTCAGCGAAGGAAAAGCCTTCCTGCGCAGTAAGACTACTGGAGAGACCCGGAAGATAGGGGTTCGAACCAAGAACCTTTATCAGTTGCAGGTAGATGGCTGCGCAACTATGGCATGCAAAGCGGGAGAAGTGGTGAGCCGGGATGATGAGGGCGAACTGTGGCACAGGAGATTGGGCCACCTTCACCATGGAGCTTTGAAGATCCTATAGCAGATTTCTACTGGGCTTCCTAAGGGCACTCTTGCGCAGTCAGATCAGTGCAAGGGGTGTACTTTAGGGAAGTATGTGAAAGCCACCTTTCACGAGAAGGATAGTCGCGCCACGACGATCCTTGAGAGAGTTCACACAGACGTGTGTGGTCCTTTCTCGGTTGCTTCGACAGCAAAGCACAGGTATTATGTGATCTTTGTTGATGATTTCTCTCGAAAGTGCTGGATCTTCTTCATGCAGAAGAAGAGTGATACATTCACGAAGTTCTGTGAGTTTAAAGCACTGGTCGAGAAGGAGTCGGGGAAGAAGGTGATTGCTCTAAGGAGTGATAACGGTGGTGAATTCATCTCGGCTGAATTCAAGGAGTTCTATAGCGCAGAAGGGATTCGGAGAGAGCTCATCGCACCCCATAACCCACAGCAGAACGGGGTGGCTGAGCGGAAGAACAGAACGATCGTGGGTGCTGCACGAGCGATGTTGCATGATCGGGGCCTACCCCTTCACTTGTGGGCTGAGGCATGCAATACAGCAGTGTATGTGCAGAACCGTTGTCCTCACAAGGTTCTTGGCATGAGTACACCAGAGGAGGCTTATTCTGGCAAGAGGCCTGATATTTCCCATTTGTGGATTTTTGGTTCTCCTGTCTACATGCATGTGAAGAAGGATGCGAGAAGGAAGCTGGATCCAACTGCTAAGGTTGGAATATTTGTGGGGTACACTGATACACCTCACAACTATCGGGTGTATTTGTCAGACAGTCGAAAGACTGTTGTGCGACGGGATATAAAATTTCACGAGGAGAAAGCCATGCAGTGTTCGCTTGAGAGGGAGCTACACTTGCATGCAGATGAGGAGCTGTTAGTTCCTAAGGAGGAGCTTCCGGATGTGGATCAGCCACAAGAGGAGGTTCAGGAGGTGGAAGAAACCACCCAGGCAGCGCCAACCATCAGAGGGCACATGCGCACTACAGAAGCTGAGCGACTGGCTCGGGATGCGGAGAAGGTTGTAGGACCACCTACAGCACAGCGCAGACAGAGACAGTCACCGGATCGGTACACTGGATACATGGCTCTTGTGAGTCAATGTGTTGTGATGGAGCCATCCTCTTTTGAGGAAGCTGTGGAGGAACCCGCATGGGTTGATGCCATGATCGAAGAATATGATTCAATCGTCAGGAACAGTGCATGGGAGATTGTCCCAAGACCGGTGGGGAAATCAGTGGTGGGTTCGCGATGGATCTACAAAGTGAAGCAGGCGGCTAACGGGAGTGTGGAGAATTACAAAGCGAGCTTTGTCGCCCGTGGCTTCTCACAGATCGAGGGGATCGATTATGAGGAGACCTTTGCACCTATCGCAAGGTACTCTTCCATACGGACGATCCTTTCTCTCTCAGCGCAGATGGGGTGGCACATTCATCAGATGGATGTGAAGATTGCGTTCCTCAATGGAGTTATTGAGGAGGAGGTGTACATAGAGCAACCTGAAGGTTTTGAGATCTTCAGCAGTGAGTCGCATGTGTGCCGACTCAAGAGAGCACTGTACGGGCTGAAGCAAGCACCTCGTGCTTGGTACACTCGGATAGACAGCTACTTCACAGGGCTTGGATTCTCCAAGAGTGAGGCGGATCCAAACCTGTACCAGATTGTGGTGGAGGGGAAGCTGTTGATCATCGTACTGTATGTAGATGATCTGATTTTGACTGGCGATGAGCAGTTGATACTTTCATGCAAGGAGGATCTTGCACGAGAGTTTTAGATGAAGGACTTGGGCATCCTTCATTATTTTCTGGGATTGGAGATTTGGCAGCGCAACGGAGGACTGTTTGTTTCTCAGGGCAAGTATGCCCGGGAGATTCTGGAGAGGTTCAACATGCAAGGCTGCAAGCCTGTTGACACTCCTCTTCCTGGTGGTTGGAGGAAGGAGGATGCTAGTTCAGCGGAGGTAGTGGATGCCACTGTCTATCGACAGTTGGTGGGGTCGCTTATGTATCTGGTCAATACACGACCCGATATATGCTATGCAGTTAACCAGCTTTCGCAAGCTATGGTTAAGCCTACCAAGTTCTTTTGGAAGGCAGGCAAGCATGTTACGGTATATCGAAGCTTTGTCGGGATATGGTCTATGGTACGAGACGGGGAAGATGGAGCGAAGCTACGCTAACGTGCAGGTTGGGCGGGGAGCCCAACCAGGCCAGGAAGAGCACTTACGGAGGATTTCGAAATGATGGGTCGACGAGCGGTTTTCACAGTACGCAGGAACGAGAGATCCGTGGCACTCATTTCGACGACCGAGTACATGGCTCGTTTGGGTGCATGCGAGGCTATTTGGATGAGGAAGATCCTCGCGGGATTGTTCGGGTTGAGTTGGGTCTCCCGGGTGATTCTTGCAATAACCGTTCGGTAAACTCTCTCGGGCTATCCGATGTTCATGATGAGGTTCGCCACATCGACGATAGGTCATCATATCAGAGATTGTGTGCAGCGGAGAATCATGTTACTTTCATATATTCCCACGGAGGATCAGGATGCTTGACGAAGGCGCTCACCAGGAGAAAATTCGAATTCCACAGAGGTAGGATAGGGGTTGCAGATAATCCATATCTTGTTGAGAGGGAGTGTTGAAAATGCGACAAGATGATGGAGCTTAGTGAAATGAAGTCGCCTTCACTAAGTGGGCCCGCAGGCTATTTTTGGCGCAAAGTCTATTTTTAGACTATGTCTATTTTTAGACATATGGAGCATGGTCCAGGGGTTGCAGTATGTTATTCTTGGAGTATTGATCATGTTGGTAAAAATAGATGGACCTCTATTTTTGGACCTATAGGTCGAAGTCTATTTTTAGACTGCCTATCCTAAAAATAGGGAAGTCAAATATTATTTACCCTTAATAATATTTGGACTCTAAACTTCAGTTTACTCTCTTGGAGCACTTCAGTTAGAGCTACAGAAGTGGCTCATGCATCTGACAGAGGAATTCGCTATTCCTAAGGGTTTGGTGAGATCATGCATGGTTGACTTCAGTTAGGACTTCAGTGGCAGAAGTTTGGTGGAGTTGATGAGACAGTTGGTGGAGTTGTGTTCGGTTTAACTTAGTTGAACTAGTTGAGATTAGTTTAACTAGCTAATCAACTAGTAATGAGTGGAGTGAATTAAATATTATTTAATTCATTAATTAATAACTCATTATTCAACTCAAGAACACATCAGTTCACTACAGTGCATGATCAGTTCAGTGGAGACCAGTGAAAGAGGTAGATGAAAGGGTGGAGTTAGCTATCGGTGGCGACATCAGTTGTGCATGAGATTTGCACCACACTTGGAGGAATTGCCCATGATGATTGCGCTGTCAAGCCAAGGAGACGAACCTACAATCACTATTTAGGCAGACTTTAGTCACTGATAGAGGCAAGGCAATTGGCGGTGAGTTTTGAACCGATGGCACATTCAAAGCCAAGCTAGTTGTGTGCCCTTCATGAGATTGTACTGAGTACTTGTGAGGAGTATTGTACTGAGTTTGTTACATGATTTCTCCATTATAATATATAAAATAGCTGCGGGGTTTTCAGCTATAAGCTTTCCCCATACATACTGTGTTAATGTGTATGATGATTTGATGTGTTATCGCTTGTTTTATTTCCGCATGTGTGATGATCTGAGTGGAAGAGATTATGTGTTGCATATAAATTCGAATTTTATGTGATCAGGATAGTCTCAGTGGATAAGTAATCATTATTCAGCAAATTTCTACATATCCTTTATACCATCTACCTCTAGGCTCATAGCCAATATTTCTAAATCTCTAAACTTTGATTTATCTGCATCACTTGATCTTTTTGTAGGTTTCTTCACTTTTCCTTTGACTAAATCCAAGACTTTATTCTTTTTTAGGATGAGATCTATGCTCTTTTTCCATGCCTTGTAATTGGATGCTCCTAATTTTTTTTCTCCCTTTATTGAGTTAGACATGGTTCTTGAAGATAGGAGGCTTCTTTTATTATATGATCCTCTTGATTACCCTTATTCAACTTCTTGAGACACGTTATTCTCCTTTCAATAGATCTTCAGGTTTCCTTTTTCCTTCTTCTTCACCTTTGGTCTTATACCATGTTAGAAAAATAGAAAGGCGGAAAGGTTTTCTTTGTCTTGATAATTACTTGTGATGTTCTTGTGTTCTTACTAACTTGTTTGTGTTCTTATTTTATTTTAGTTCATCAAGAAATTACCAAACCATAACATGGAGATCAAAGACATAATATGTGTGCAGCCAAGGTAAAACTCCTATCTAGGGGAAAACCCAGTCAAAAACTCTTCCTTCAATAGTTTCACGAGATAATCCAAGACTCTTTGACCTAGACACGGACTTACTCCAATCACCAAGTCATTCCTTCCTTTATTTTTCAGATGATAACCTTCCATCAATATCTTCGACCTAGATGCAATAGTAACTTTGACCTTGATGCAGCGTTAGCTTCAACATAGATGCAGCAGTAAGTTCAACCTTGATGCAGTAGCAGCTTCAACCTAGATGCAACAGTAACTTCGTCCTTGATGCAGCAGCAGCTTCAACCTAGATGCAACAGTAACTTCGACCTTGATGTAGCAGTAGCTTCAACCTAGATGCAGCAGTAACTTCAACCTTGATGCAGCAGAAAATTCGTCCTAGAAGCTTAAATTTTGATCTTCCAATAGTAGCCTAGTAAATTCACATGTGTGAGAGAGATGAACAAGAAAAATTCGATCTTGCAATCCTCCTCCTGCAATTCCGTACACTTCTGCTTCTTGAGTTTGTATATCAACTTGTGAGTGGATGCTCCAAATGAATTGAACTGCATTGTACTTATAACCTTTTCTCAAGTTCGAATTACCCTAGTGTAGTCTAACTTGATCAGGTGAGGGCCGACTTGGTGTGGAGGTGGAAAATTGACTTATTTGACTCAATAATAATTCTTTTACATGATTCAAAAGCCCAAGAAGGGTCTTATAAAATGGAAAATGACTCTAATGAAACTATAAAACCTAGAATTCCTCAATGGGGACTTTGACCTGAAACATGATGACCCAAGCATGAAACCCATGCTTTAATAAGTCATAATAATAACAATGTAATATTCCAAATCTGGAATAGCACAGCAAGCCTATTGAAATAACGCACTCCTGGGAGATTGATTTTCATAAATGAGTTTATAGCCCTTGGATCCCTTAGATCAGCAGATCTGGATTCTAGATCCAAAAGGGGAGCAAAAACAAATCAAACTAGGTGTGGTAAACAGATCTCCCACCACCTAGTCTAGCTTAAAAACACCCTACAAGAGGCGTTGCAGCTATGCACAACAAATTGCTTCAGAAATAACATAGTCTTGGACAGTATGAGAAGGAGGCCATCACATATGATTAATTTATGAATGTACAGCATTAAATCAGAACTACAATGAAGCCCTTTCAATATACAGTACAATACATGAGACAATAAAGCAAGAAATCTTCAGAAAAGAAGGCTGCAACACATATATAACTGCAGAAATGGCTCAACAGCGTTATTTTAAGGAGTTGTAGCAACTGAATATTACAACTCAGATCTAGGATAGATCTGTGGACAAAACATCAGATCTATTTCAGATATGGAAACTAGATAGTCTTATTTACAACATCCCCTTAGGGTTTTCACCAAATCATGCATAAACAAGAGCAGATCTGAGTTTGAAGTTGCAGATCTGTAAAATGCTACAGTAATTTCTGAATATAAATTTACATTAAAATAGATCAGATCTAAACAGAACATGGATCAGCAAGCTAATCCATGGATCACCAAAGTGAAAGGCAAAGCCCAGCACCAGAGATCTCTCATCAAAACTGGGATCAAAACACCCTGAAGAATCACATATGAGAATAGCACAGTCCCTCAATGAAAACTGCGTTGTAGCTTGAATAATATGGATGGCCAACTACCAAGATACAGATCTGAAGCAAAAACAGGAGAGGCACTCTTCCAGGAGGTTAAAAGACACACTCCACGAGAAGAGGCTCCCAAAACAAGCTAGATCTATGCAGATCTAGAATTCCACTTGTTTCAGCTTGCAAAAGTAGACAAACCCTCACTGGATCTGCGCTGCAATTTAAAGTAGATGTTGGCCTCAAGCCTGATAGTGGCTCAAACCAGCAAACACTCCTCCAAGAATCCTCAAAGGAAGAGGTGAAATCCCTGCATAGGAACTCCAAGTGCTAAGCAGCACAATTCTCTACTAAATAGCAGAGAATAGTATTTTTCCAAGCAGACAAGATACTCAGAAATATAATCAATCAACAACCTTTTCTTGCTGCCCTCCCCTTCCTTTTATAAGATGAAAGCCTTTGCAAACCCTAAACCACCTTGATGAGTTAGCTCCTTTCACATGAGGGGCCTCCTTTTTGAACTACGTTGTCCCTTTTGGAGATACATTGAACCTAGACAACGTTGTAGATTTGTTCAAGGTTGACCCTGTCTTACAGCTCAAACCCCTTTCACACCTGCAAGTGATTTATTTACATGGCCCTGATTTATCTTTGTTCACATGGACATTGATTTATTCAGTCTTTTCAAGAGTTTTACATGTCCTCCTTTATTCATTTATTCATGCAACAGAAAGTAAAACAAAAATTAATATTCCTCTTAGCTTAGGTTAAGTAGGAATATTACAGTCCTCCCATCTAAAATTTTGCTTGTCCTCAAGCAACTAATAGGGTAAGAGCTGTAGTACTTCTTCAATCTCTCCTCCATTGATGGCATCATCAAGGATCAATTCTTCATCATAAGCCAAGTTCTCAACAAGCCAATACTTCAGGAATTGTTCCCCCAAGGTCAACATAATATGTGCATAGTTCATCCCACTAGGAGTGAAAAACTCAACAGAAATAAAAATGGTTGGAGCAATGCTACATCTAAAACATGTATCATGAAGTACAGGTAGGAGTTATAAACCATGTGTTACATCCACACTGCCCAACCTCTGTCCATAGAATCCCATAAACAATACAACTATATCATCTAAGTATGGAAGCAAGACTACATATATGCAAACTGAAATCTGAACTTGAGGAGGTGGGTCAAAATCCCACATGTGATTTCAGCGCAGTGCATCACCTGCCTGCATGAGATCGTGGTGTGGTAAGTGGTATTCCCACCACACAATTATTGCATGAGTCACCTTAACATGGCTGAAGATGATAAGTAAGTTTGGTGCCTTCTGAAAACACCCATCATGATAAGGAACCCCCATTTGCACAATAAGGGAGTGGCCAAGTTCATAATTTCTATTGGCCCCCAACAAGCTATGAGATCCACATGATCTCTCACTCCCTTTAGGAGTCATATCCTGCAAAAACATAGCAAAGGAATGTAATAGATCAGAAAATACAACTTGCTTGGCATGATCAAGTCCTTTACCATCATAGTCCTTCATACACATGGACTTGTGCATGAGCATTCCCTTCCTTTCAAACAAAGGAAGAGCTAGCTGAGATGACTCTTGTAAAGAATCCATTGGCTACCCCAATCCTCCATAGCTATTGCACTCTTAAAAGTGCTGATGTAATTCCTCTCTCATGCCTTCCCAATCAAAACTCCTCATGATCGGCGTATAGATCTTCATTGAATTCATATGGCTGAGGAAGAATGCCTCATGTGCTCCTTGTAGGATTGTCTGCTTGAGTTTGGAAGCTCTAGCGAAGAAGACCTTACCATGATAATAGATGACTCCTCCTTGGACTAAGTAGCCCTCTTCTTGATGCATGCCATCTAGTATCATACCTGTGTGGAGATCTTTGGAATACTCTACAAGCAGTTGAGATTTCCAATAAAGATCCACACTGCTCAACAATGGCAACGTTGCTGATACATCCATGGAAGTGCTTGTCATGTTGATGATTTTCTTTTTGACATTACACATGCCAAAATTGTTTGTTGGAAGGCTGATCCTCCCATTCTTCTCCTCCCACAGCACAGATTCAGAAAAGTGAGAGGGTGATAGTGATGCAGGAAGAAGATCTGCCTCATTCTTGGGTTGTCCCAAGCCTTCCAGTGCTGTAACTTGGTATCTCATTGCTCCAATCCTTCCTGGATCTAGATTTGGAGTAGCACTTTGTGGGGATTTCCCCACAAGATCTAAATCTGATGGCACTCCAGGTGGCTTTCCACTAGATAAGAATGTCCCTTGCAGCGTCCTCATGAACATGAGAGAAGGGACTGTGAGATCTCTGCTTCCACTGCACAAATCCATCTCTGTTGTTTGTGTGGAAACATTAGGTGAAGGATAAGTGTGCATGCCTTGAATCATTTGTGGTTTCCCACTCTTCAAGTCCACCCACTCCATCTGCAAAGCTTTCCAATCAATGGTAACCTTCCCCAAGGTAATCAACCATTGGACACCCAAAATGATGTTGGTGTCTGGTATGTCAACTACAAAGAAGTGATCCACCAGAGTGTAGGGTCCCATGGTGACAGAGAGTGAGGGAACATATTGCATGCATTGCATGGTCCTATCTCCTGGGACCAAAACAGAAAATCTCTCAAAAGTGTCAATGGGAATTTCTCTCCTTTGCACAAGATGAGCATCAATAAAGTTGTGGGTTGCCCCACTGTCAATCAAGACAGATACTCTTTGATTCATAACTGAACCTTGTACTCTTAGGATCAAGTACTTAGGAACTCCTCTCAAGGATGCAAGAGTCCCACTTATTGGAGCAAAGGCTCCCTTCCCATCTCTGGATGGTGTTTGATCTTCCTCATCATCATCAGCGCTGTGACCCTTCCTAGGTTCATCATCTTCATCTTCCTCCTCAAGATTTGAGAAGACTTCTATGTAGTGTGCTTTCCCTGCAGCACATCTATGTCTCGGTGCCCATGACTCTTGGCAAGTGAAACACAGTTTCTTTTTCCTCAATTCCCTCCTAAGATCAATATCAAGAGGCTTCTTCATAGAGCTCTTCTTGGGAGGAGCATCTTTTCCATCCTTCCCCTTAGAAAAGTGAGGGGCCTTGCTTTAGAAAGTTGCCTTTGCTCTTAAATATTCATCTCTTCTTTGCCATTATGGGTTTCACAAGCAATAGTCACCAAGTTGCCAGGAAAGATTGGTGATTACAAATTTGGAGTAATCAGACAAGCAGTAAAAGCCATAATTGTTGAACTCTGCTCGCAAATGAAGATCGCTAGAGCAGCCACAAATCCCAAAAATCCACATGGCTATCAACAATTATGCAAGCAATGGCATCTTTCTGCCCCAAAAAATTATGAGGGGAGAGAACGAAGTGCTTCTTTTTCTTGTAAGCACTTCATTCTCTCCCCTAAGAATTTTTTGGGGTAGAAAGATGCCACTGCTTGCATAATTGTTGATAGCCATGTGGATTTTTGGGATTTGTGGCTGCACTGGCGATCTTCATTTGCGAGCAGAGTTCAACAATTATGGCTTTTACTGCTTGTTTGATTACTCCAAATTTGTAATCACCAATCTTTCCTGGAAACTTGGTGACTATTGCTTGTGAAACCCATAATGGCAAAGAAGAGATGAATATTTCTTTCCATTTCGGTTCAAGAATGAGTTCAGGAGACAAAGTGTGCAATCTATGTAGGAACTCATTAAAATATTCATCAAAATGCTTCATATTATGGAGTTTCATAGCAACAAGAGTAATAGCAGTCAAATCATTGTTGATTTGTGGAAAACCAATGAAATTTACAGTGATGCCATAAAGTAAACAACCAATCATATTATTTACAGGAAGTGATGTGGTTGGATCCATATATACAGTGCCATCTGCATTCAGAACTTATGAATTTTCCCATGTATTTAACAGAGTAGGATCTTTTAAGGTTTCAGCTTTTAACCATGAATCTAAAGATCCTTCAAAACCACCAATAATTCTTCTGGTAGAATTAATGGGTCCAATATCATCATCCAAATATGTTCTGTAACAAACAAGCATAGAATGCATAACAGACAAAACTTTTGCCTCAGTGCAGTTATCAATATTCCACAAATATGTGGAAGATGCAGACCAATCCTTCTGATATTCAGATTTCATCAAATCTCGTCTATTTGGGGCAGGGGACCAGGTAGAATTCCATGTAGATCGGGATGTGGTTTCATGGACTGTCTTATCATCGGGAATATTAAACTGGATTTTTTCTTGAGGAGAAAAATTATGTACATATTCCTCAAGCTTTTCCAAAGAAGGTTCTTCATCATATATCTCTATCTTGTGCAGACCTGTATCTTCTTTTTCTTCTTCATCATACCATTTCTTTCCGGTTGTCTCTTCTTCTTTTGCACTTTCCTCTTCTGCTTTCTTCATCTTAATCCACTCTGCAAGAGAAGAACTAGTTGAAGTACTAGGTTATGAGGAAGTGATAGGATTTGACTTTAGATGGCCAAAATAACTTGGCGCAGCAAAAAGACTGTATGGGTAAGAGGCTCCTGGTTTGGGAAACTCAATCTCTACAGGTTGCTTTATCAAACTTGATACTGAACCAAAGATAGTGTATGGTATCTATGAAGAAGGCTCACTAAACAAATTAGTGGACTTATAAGAGTCTGATGAAGGCTTATTTTTCAATGAATCAATGGAATTTGAAACATTAAAAACCTGTTTCTTGATAATATCAAGACTGGAATTTACCTTAACAATTTCTTTCCCATGCACTACAGCTGCATCAATTATCTTTCTGTCTGTCGATATTCTGAGTTTATCCAAGCTTTCAGCTATATGCTTATCATTTTCTGCTAAGGTATTGATATTATCATTTAAACAAACCAAAGCATAATCATGTTTCTGTAACATTCTATTCATCATATCTTTCGTAATGTTATTCATTTCTTCTATGGATTTATGATATTTTTCCAAACTGGAGAGGGCAAGATTAGTCCAGTTTGTGGTAAGGACAGAGTCTTTTACAGAATCCTCTGTCTGGATGGGGAAGAGTTTAAAGATTTTCCCATCATTTTTTCTGATAACAAATTTTTTCTATGGAGGAAAATCATTGTCAGTCTCATAGATCTGTCCATCAAAAAGTTCCCATTTATGCTTTGCAGGGGAACCAGATCTAATCATATTTACCTGAAAACAACTGTAGATATCTCTTATTAATTTTTCTCCCTTTGTCCTTATGTCCTGCAAATCTCTGGGCAGGTCGGGTTTGGATAGCATATTCTGTATCTTGGGAGAAAATTATGGAATTACTAATGGAGATGGAATAGTGACAGGATTTGATTCCATCTTTTCTGCTACAAAACTATCAACATTCTGAATCCTTTTCTGTTTGGCTTGATTCAAGAAACTTTTTCTTAAGGATTCTTCTATCTGATTTGAGGAAGGATAATACCATTCATAAAAGGAAATCCATTGATTGTTGGATTTCATCCAATTTTTCCATTCCTCATTTTTCTGGCAGTTGAAATTTTTTCTTTCTTCTTTAGGTAGCAGTTTGAGTTCTTCTACGTATCTGTTTTCAGATTTATGAGTGAAAATGTCCCAATTGAACATTTTCTTCTTCCATTGATCTTCAAGATCATATGGACTGATTCCTTTGTAGATTTTCAAGAATGCTAAAATCTCACTGTCTAAAGGAATCTCTACATGTTTTGGCATTTTATTTCTAGGATTTTTTATGTATGATGGTATTTCTGATCCATCAACAAATCCTAAACCCTGGTGATTGTTTTGCTGTGTTGACTGAATAATTATTTCTTCATGGATGTTGAAGAAACGTGTCCTTGTATATCCTTCTTCAGATTTACTTTTGTCTGGTACAAAAGTAATCATATTAATTCTTCTTCTATCTTCTTCAATATTTCCATGTGGATTTGGGGGTTGTGAAGAGAATTGACAGAAAGTTTTAGAACAGTGAGGATGGTCACAAACAGCGGCTAAAGGGTTGCTGGAAGAGGAAATTTCACTCAGGACTAATTTTTTTACAGTATCTAAAAATAGAGGATCAACTGAGAATATGGGAGTGGTATTTACAGATGTAGAAATATTGACAGAAGGTCCACCACGTTCAGCGCATGACTCTGGAAAAATAGAATGGACATTGCCATCTTTGGTGGTAAAGATTGTGGATGAATTTACAGGCGATGGTCGAGTAGGTTTTCCGATGGATTCCCATTTAGTAACCCATTCTATTGGGGGTTTTAATTCAGATCTGGGAATCATCTGTGGGGCTATGAGATTCATACCATAGTCATGTATAATCAGGGTAGTGAATTCAGACTGGGATGAAACAGACTTGACCATAGAAGGAGTAGTCTTTTTGTAGAATTTGACTACTGAGGACCACCAAATGGCTATATTTTTACTATCATCATCAAAATCATCATATCCATGGGTTTGCAATCTTAGCATTAAATCATTTACGGCATTGGGATCAGTTAATGCTATGGAGAAATCAGGAAAACATGACCATGAGGTAGGACCATAGACTAGAGTGCCTTGACAACCACCAATGAGAGCTTTAGGAAAATTTCTCCATCTTCGATCAAAAACACAAGAAAAGAAAGCAACGTCTTGGCCTTTTCTATGCAGAGGCTGAATACCAAATTGGACATGGCCAAAGTGAGCAAAATTATAACCAGCTTTACAGGTAGCATCAAACTCAGACTGGTTTATGATGTTTAAAGAATGAAGGATATTTTTATTATAGGTCATTTGCAGAACTTCCTCTTTAACCTTATATCTCCAAAACTGGATAGAGTCTAGTAATCCTAAATTCTTATAAACATTTTTCGGGTCTACTTTAGGAAGAGTCCAAGAGTTAGAAGCGACAGGTTCTGAAAATAAATTAATAGATCTATCAAGAACTACAGACTCTATAACATTAGAGTTTCTTCTCCCATTATTTGCTTCTTCTTGTTCTTTCAAAATTTCTTCAAATGATTTATCACCAAATTCATGACAAGAACTAGATGCAGATAAAGAATCCATAACAGCGTGAAGAGATATATCGGAAGACTTTAAATAACTTTATGCAGCTTTCAGAGTAAAGAAAAAATTCTTTAGAATGTTGTGTACTAGTTTTATCGAAAATATGATCGCAAACGGAGCAGGTTTCGCGGCTCCTCCTGGAAAGAAGTTCTAATCTCCTAGTCTTCAAACACCATAGATGCCATCCTCAGCTTAACAAGCAACAGACATTATCGAGACTCAAGCAAACTCAGATTTTTCCAACAGTATGCTCAAACGAAATGCAACTTGGCTCTTATACCATTTTATTACTGAAGATAACTGGATAATATTACAACATTCAAAAGACTCGATCTCCACTAAGATAGACTGTTGTGGCATTAAACATATGAATATCCTTGCATAGCAAGATATATCTGTAGGCTACCTAGCTCACAAAGCAGACTCAGTCTAAAGATCCAACAGACTCAGACTCAAAAGACTCCTAAAAGACCAGGCCAATTTAGGTTCTTCCCTATGCTCGCACATAGAGACGCAGGCTTCTCTGATCTTAACTCTAGACTCGAATGCCTTGTCTTTAGCCTCTAATCTTCTTAAATAGGCAAACCCCCAGCATCCGAGAAACTCATGACTCAAAAGTAAAGATTCTCAAGATTGATCATCCGTGCAAGGATATCGAATCTTTTGTCATCTTTTAAGACAAGTAAATCGTCCGAAAAATATTGGATAGTCCCGTGCAAGGGTATCTAAATATTTTACGTATAATATATGATAGAAAGTAAAGGAAGGATGTGATAATCCCGTGCAAGGGAATCAAAATCCTTACGATTATTATGTGACAGAAAGTAAAAATGTCAGGAATCATTGCTTTCAGGTAACACCGAAGTGACATCCGCGCAGAGATTTCGTGACATGCCTATATACTAAGTGTAAGTGTGTGTACAAAATGGAGATTCTTTTACGAAGAACCCATGAAAGAAACGTCTAACACCATTGTCGGTTAGAAAGACTTTACAGTACAAAAAATGACACTTGTGGATGTGTATAGTAACTATGTCGAAAATGACCTATTAGATATGTGGAAAAGTATTGCACTGTCACTTCCTTTTTTGATTCCCAAATTTTACTTTCATGATCTTCTGGGGGCTGGAGAAAGTTTATCCGTTCAAATGGATTGGCATCCAGATCTGATTGTTGATGGAAATCATTGTATTCCATTTGGGTTCCATCAGTACTTTGGGTAAGTTGTCTTGCACTGATCCTTTGGGCTACGAACCAATGAGTATGTCCACACCTCCTTAATGCATTTAAAAAAGAAATGTCTTCTAATTCAATCATATCTTTAAGATTTTTGTACAAAACTCTTGTTTGGAGCATATCGGGCGCAGAGAATCCATCAATATTTAGTCTGGTGAATTGATAAGGCATTGTAAGAATACCACTGAGTCCATAAATCTTCCACCAACCTTCAAACCATTATGGGAGAGGATCTTCTTGATTCATTCTTTCTGTTGGCCAATTTTCATAGCTGAAATCAAATTGTAGATGATAGAAGAAGTTAGAAGAAATATTTTCTAAATTCATCATCTAGAAAAAAGCAGTCTTTTGTCTTTCGGGATCATAATTGGTCCTTCTAAAAGGATTGTTAAACCTTCTGATTGTAAGCCTACAACTTCCAATTATGTTATCATCTTCATGATATATTTCATAAGAAATGTTTCCAATATGAACCAAATAGTCAAGTTCTTGAATGGCCAAATCATTTTCAACTTCTTGATCATCCCAAGTCCAGAGATTGGGAATACCTTCTCTCCACCTTATCTCTTTTATAGGATACCAGTCATCATCATGATCTAAAATACTGGTACTACTGATATTATCATACCTGGCCCATCCATGAGTAGCTTCTATTTCAATATAATCCTCGGCCCTTCTTATGAAATTGCAGGATAGAGAATGAATAGAATTCTTTTCTAAAAATTCTCTAGACAGCATGTCATCAAAAGAATTCTTATGACCAGGTATGAATTCAATCTCAAAATTATATTGGCTGAGTGTCATCATCCATCTTACCATTGCAGTGTCTTCAAAATCACATTTCTGGATGGCAAATTTCAATGCTTGATAGTCAGTTTTTACTAAAAACTTTGTATAGATCACAAAGTCTTTGAATTTTTCAATTCCCAAACAAACTACTTTGAGTTCTTTCTTCAGACTTGCCCATTTCATCTGAGTTGTAGACCATAATCCAAAAGCATATTGACAGATCTCTAGAGTACTTTTCTTTTGCTCTGGGTTTTCTTGACAAAGAACGGCTTTGGTGCATTCTTCATTCCATGGGATGGGTTCCTTTTGTAACCTTTGATTCAAGAGTTTTCTCTCTTGAGCACAATGCTGAAGAAATTTGGATACATAATTAAGGCTTCCCAGAAACCTCTGTAGTTGTGTTTTATCCAAAATTTCATCAGGGAAGCTGTCAATAAAATCTAGACTTCTCTAGATCACCTGGTAGGAGCCAAACTGTATATTGTATCCCAGAAATTCTATCATTGTTTTAAATAACTTCATCTTTGATTCAGAAAGAACTATTCCTTTTTCCTTGACTCTTTGGAGAAATAGTTTTAAATGCTTAATATGAGCAGGAATATCTTCTGAATGAACTAAAATATCATCAATGTATTTTTTGAGAAAATCTTCCATACCTTCAAAAGTCTCATCCATGATGAGCTGGAAGGCCGAAGGGGCATTTATCAATCCAAAAGGAATTATGTTCCATTCAAAATGGCCTTCTGGAACTGAAAAATAAATTTTCCATTTATCTGATTCTTTAATTCCCACCTACCAAAATCCTGACTTTAAATCAAATTTAGAAAATATCTTTGACTTGGAGATCTGTGCCAGGATGGTGGATGGCTTTGGAAGAGGATAAGCATCATAATCCAGTAAATTATTCAAAGGTTTATAATTTACTACTAGCCTGGGTTTTCCTCTGGCTATTTCTATGTGCTTATTAACATAAAATGCAAAACAGGCTATTGGACTCTTGCTTTTCCTGATCAGTCCTTTCTGTAAGAGATCCTTGATCTCCTTCTTACAGAGAATCATCTGCTCCTAGTTCATAGGAATGGCTTTTGATCTTATGAGCTTCCCGTTAAAATATTTCTTCAATGGAAGCTCAACTTCATGCTTATGAACATGCCAGAATGCATTAGGATCTTTAGAGCAACATTCCAAGAATTTATCCTTGAGATTGGCTATTTCCTTGTCGAATTTCCCTTGTTCAATATTTTCATCAATTATGAGGATTTCTTTCTTTTTTTCCATTTTTGCTAATAAATTCTCCAATATTTCAATCCTTTTTATTCTATTAGGAAAACTTGAATTTATGAAAGGGAAAAACAATTATTTACCTTCTAACTCTAGAAAGTGGCCGAATCTCCTTGTTTGCTGGTCAAAATTTGCTCCATGTTTTTGGAAATTCTGAAAGAAAGGCGTTCCCAAATACATTGCACAATCCATACCTGTGACAATTGGACAAACAACCTTTATTCCAATAGAGTCTATAAGAAAAATATCAACTGATACTTCTGAAGTGGTCTTAATATCTCCGCTGGTTGTTGTGACTTTAGGACAACTGGTAGGTCTCCTGAGATGAGATTCAACTACAGTATTACTGACAATATTGAGTCTTGAACCAGTGTCCATAAGTACTTTCCAATATTCAAATCTAGTGCCAATTCTTACTTTAAGTTTAATGCAATACATAACATCACCACTGATTTGATTTCATCCTAGACCACTTCGATCATCTTATGTTTCTTCATCAGAGTTATGTTCATGAATTTCTACTCCTTTGAAAGGTTTCTGATGATAAATATAATGTTGGGTCTGACCTGAGAAAACAGGCTGAGTTGAACTAGAACCTGGTTCACTTTCAGCTTTCATTTTTCTGAGTTGACAGTCTTGATGACTTTCAATGCAAAGTATCTGATTCTCTTTTACTGTCTTCCTCAACTCCTTTATTGCTCTGTGGATGCTTGGCAAGGTATGTGGAAGATCTTCGCCAAAATATTCTTGCCTGAATTGCCTTGTCAAGGCTTCTACTGAAAAAAGAGAGGCTGGTGGCACATATCCTCTGTTAGGATTATTCTGATTTGCTGGTTTGGAATTCAATTGCTTAAGCAGCAATTATTTATACATGTCTTTCAGCTGGGGATCTATAGCTGCCATCATTTGAGTGAAAAAATTTCTTGTTTCTTCATCTGCCTCTGGTTGCTTCATCATATTTAAAGAATGACATTGGCAAACATCTGGATCACTGCAATCACAATTGTCTTTGAAACATTCTACACAATGTGGATCATTGCAGTATTCTTCATCAGAGTTAGAAGTACTAATATCAGAATCAAACCTATTTACATAATCTGATTCTTCTTCACTAGTAATTTCTTCACAGTTATCAGGAAAATTCATATAATTTACTTTACCAGATTTGTTTCTATAAAAGACTTTCTTCTTGCCTTTATCTAGTTTTCCTTTCTTCTTGTCTTTTTCTAAATCTGGACAATTTGGGGAAATATGTCCTTTCTTTCCACAATGATAGCATTTGACTTCTTTCTTCCTGGAGTATAGATGTGTCTTCTTATAATCTTTTGGTTTCTTCTGATGAATGATTCTTTTGCCTGAAAAATTCTTTGAAGAGTGCTTCTTTTTCTTGTAAGCACTTTGTTAGATTTAACCAACCCATGCAAAGGTTCCTCCAAGCCATCGATGAACATGTAGACTCTTCTTGCGACAGATAGATCAGGGACCATGACTGATAATCTTAGAAACTTAGAGATATAATTCTTTGCATCTCCTGATTTCTTCAGCTTTTCAAGGCTTATGAAGGGTGATTCAGGATCCTTCATGTCAAACCTCTCCGCCAGTCTTCTAGTAAACTCAGAATAGGTAGTCACATTGATGTGTCCCAATGTAGACAACCCATGGAACCACCAATTGTGTGCTTCACCTTCAAAGTGCAGCGCTACAATCTTGATGGCTTCAGTCTTGGGGACTTTGTTCAACTGGAAGTAAATATCCAGCTTCTCTACCCATGCCTTGGCAGAACTGGAGGATGATCCATAAAACTTGGGCAAAAATAATCTGCCCATAGAGTGGTGTCTATCCTAATGATGAAAGAACCCACCATCTCTATACTTCTGCCTCGGTCTTCTTTTGTCCTTGAGGTGACAAAAGTCTTGGAAACTCAAGTTATCCTTGAATCTCTGACTCTGAGAATCATACTCCACAAAGTATTCTTCAATGGAAGCTTGTTTTTGTGGTCCTTCATTCTCCACATCCAAGAAAGTAGGCATAGTGGAGCGTTGTGAAACTTGTGGGGATTGTGGCAAGTTCACTGGTTGACCAGTCCCATGATGATACATGTCAGAGCTTTCTCCCAGATGAAATATCCCAAGAGATTCCCTCATTCTTTCCACCCTCATCTCCTTGATCTCCCTGGCAAGGTATTGCATGGCCACCAAAATAGTTCTTGCAAACTCTTCCCCTTCTTTGTCACTTGCAGTCTTAGGGGCTTTACCCTTGTCTTGATCTTCAGTAGTATAGTCATAATTCTTGTGACTTTTGTTCTGATACCTCTTCTCCCTCTCAGTAAGAGGTTCATCTTCTTCTGAATGCAACATGGCTGTGATGCTCCAAGGAAAGCACAGGCTGTGCCAAGAAATGAGCTTTGATACCATTGTAATATTCCAAATCTAGAATAGCACAGCAAGTATGTTGAAATAACACACTTCTGGGAGATGGATGTATAGAAATGAGTTTACAACCCTTGGATCCCTTAGATCGGCAGATCTGGATTCTAGATCCAAAAGGGGAGAAAAAACAAATCAAACTAGGTGTGGTAAATAGATCTCCCACCACCTAGTATAGCTGAAAAACACCCTACAAGAGGGGTTGCAGCTATGCACAACAAACTGCTTCAGAAATAACGCAGTCTTGGACAGTATGAGAAGGAGGCCATCGCATATGATTAATTTATGAATGTACAGTAGCAAATCAGAACTACAATGAAGCCCTTTCAATATACAGTAGAATACATGAGACAATAGAGCAAGAAATCTTCAGAAAAGAAGGCTGCAACACATATATAACTGCAGAAATGGCTCAACAGCGTTAGTTTAAGGAGTTTTCGCAGTTGAATATTACAACTCAGATCTAGGACAGATCTATGAACAAAACATCAGATCTATTTCAAATCTGGAAACTAGATAGTCTTATTTACAAGGTCCCTTTGGGGTTTTAACCAAATCATGCATAAACAAGAGCAGATCTGAGTTTGAAATTTTACATTACAATAGATCATATCTAAACAGAACATGGATCAGCAAGCTAATCCATGGATCACCAAATTGAAAGGCAAAGCCCAACACCAGAGATCTCTCATCAAAACTGGGATCAAAACACCCTGAAGAATCACATATGAGAATAACGCAGTCCCTCAATGAAAATTGTGTTGTAGCTTGAATAATATGGATGGTCAATTGCCAAGATACAGATCTAAAGCAAAAACAGGAGAGGCACTCTTCCAGGAGGTTAAAAGACACACTCCATGAGAAGAGGCTCCCAAAACAATCTAGATCTCTGCAGATCTAGAATTCCACTTGCTGCAGCTTGCAAACGCAGACAAACCCTAACTGGATCTGTGCTGCAATTGAAAGTAGAGCTTGGCCTCAAGCCTGATAGTGGATCAAACCAGCAAACACTCCTCCAAGAATCCTCAAAGGAAGAGGTGAAATCCCTGCATAGGAACTCCAATTGCTAAGCAGCACAATTCTCTACTAAACAGCAGAGAATAGTATTTGTATAAGTAGACAAGATACTCAGAAATATAATCAATCAACAACCTTTTCTTGCTGCCCTCCCCTTCCTTTTATAAGATGAAAGCCTTTGCAAACCCTAAACCACCTTGATGAGTTAGCTCCTTTCACATGAGGGGCCTCCTTCTTGAATTGCGATGTCCCTTTTGGAGATACATTGAACCTAGACAACGCTGTAGATTTGGTCAAGGTTGACCTAGTCTTACAGCTCAAACCCCTTTCACACCTGCAAGTGATTTATTTACATGGCCCTGATTTATCTTTGTTCACATGGGCATTGATTTATTCAGACTTCTCAGGAGTTTTACATGTCCTCCTTTATTCATTTATTCATGCAACAGAAAGTAAAACAAAAATGAATATTCCTCTTAGCTTAGGCTAAGTAGGAATATTACAAACAATAATAATTTTTTTCTTTCTTTTGATAAATACATTTTAGTATGACTCAAATACAAATATGAAGATGGGACCTAGTTACATTCTTCAATAGTTTTGACCATGTTGTTGCTCACTATTTCAAGTGAAATTTTTCCAGCCACAAAAACAAACAAAATATACAACCATCCAAGCATACTTTCAACCTCATTCCACGATCCTTGTAAAGTTTTTCTCATAATTCTCTGCCTCACTTCAATATGTTGATTAAGCTTTGTCTTTGTGTTGCCAGCAAACTCTTCCTCATTTGACTTTGTTGTATCCTCGTTCACAACAACTTTTGCAAGTTGTTCACCCTCAGTTTCTATTCCACTTGCATCAATTTTAAAATTCATGATCACCTCTACCACACCTGCATGCAGACAATCAGTGTGAAGACAAAAAGTTGTATTTTCCTTTGGCTCATCATTCCTTATGAGCATCTCATTCAAGTATTTATCCTCCTCTCTTCTGAGAACAAAAATTGAATTTGTTTCTCCTCTATCTTCCTATTTCTTCATGACAGCTTCGAAGGGTTGTTCATCATCAATAACACATGCAATCATAAACAAACCATCAGGAAAAACATAAGGCTTTTCAACCTCATTTAATGTCTCTAACATCAAATCCCCACCAACATTGTTATCTTCTCCATGGATTTCTCCTTGCTCAGGTTCATCTCTGTGAACTTCCTCCTCACACTTAGTAGCATTGAGTTCTTCCTTCAACCTGTGTCTTAGCTTATGTATTTTCTTCTTGGCCCATAATATTTCAACATGCCATTTAACCATTTTCCTTAGGTTCCACCCATACCTTTGGTTCTCCTCATTCTATTGTAGCAACTCTGCAAGCACAATCAATTGTGATTTTATCTCAACGAATTCCCTCTCGTATTATTCATAACTCATTTTCCTTCCACCAACTGCTTTAGTATCTTTTTCGCTTCCCTCTAAATTCTTCAAATGACTTCCCATAGGCATCTTCATCTTCCCCTTTCATGAGCTGCTTATTTCCCATTGTGCCATGCAAATCACCTCTGCAGTAGAAGACCGCTTCCCTGCCACACACACCTCACCAAGATTCTCCTCTGAGCTCGGATTGTTGGCATTCTTGGTCCCCTCCTCTGGAACCCCTTTTGAGCACTCCTTGTTCTTCGTGTTTCTGCAGTCACTCCTTTTCCTCCATTACAGCGACGCTAGTTGTCTGAATTCTCACCACATCCTCCTCCTCAATTGCTACTACATGTCATCAATATCCACAAATAAATAAATAAAATCAAATTACATGTCATTGTCTTAATCTCATTCTAATTTTTCTCCATATTGTCGCGCAAAATCATTTTGTTGTCTCCAGATCTCCTACTTTTTCCTTGATACTACGCACAAAAAAATACTTCGTGCTCCGAGACCACTTGATGCAAGTAAAAAAAAAATTCTTACAAATTTACTTTAAGGTGATTTCTTAGGCACCTTAGTGCTCAACACCTCAATTGTATATCCAAGCATTCAATAGACATCTTCCCTTTAACCCACACAAGGTGAATTCTACAGCATGTACATGATTCTTATCACTACTGAAATTGTCTCTAATCCTTGCACATGATTCATTTTTTTATCACCAAAATCATACCTAATTGGTTGTTGATCAAAAAACTTCAATGTAACTATTTCAAACCAATCTTTTGACTGAGGCTTAGCCTCTTCAGCCTGAGAGGGCTCTCTCAAGGGTTAATGATATGGGATATAGATAGATGGCTAACTCTATTATTTTTGTTTTGGTTCAGGTTGAGAAGATGAATGCTTGCTACCATTGGGCTATGGAGTCAGTGATAGGGCTCTCAATAACAAAGGCTTTCCTTGTGGAAGTTGAGGCTTATATATACTTCAATGAAAGGGTAACACATTCAATAAAATCCCAATAACTTGAAGTTCAAAGGAATTCAGAGCATGTAATACATGAATTCTGAGTAATGAGACATCAAGGCTATGGAAGAGAAACATTTCAAATATAGGACATCAAACTCATTGAAAATACACTAAGAATCTCAGGTGAAGAAAAGTTGTATGTTACTGTATATATCAGTCAATCCAAAGCTTTACAAAGTGGTCTGCTTAGATAACATTTTCCAACCTGTAGGTTGAAACCAACATCAGCATGTATACATTGGGCTTATGGAGTCAAAGCAATCTCAGAAAATCAGTGAATCTAATTGACATGGAATTTGAGGCATATCAGGGTTTTTAGTCATGAGACATACACTTGAAACATGTAAAAACACAATCAGTCCATTTATAAAGGAATTCAAAGCATCTAAAGATTATTTTTGCATAATATAGATGAACACCACTGCAAATAAGATATATAAGAAACACTGATAGGACAGGAAAACACTAAAACCCCTTCTGAATCTCAAGTTAGTCAAGTAGAAGCTCTCTGCATTAGCTAAAATAGTGTTTTTACAATATGCACCAGTTTTGCCAAAAAGTCTCCAACCCCCTTTGGTAATTCGACCACTTAATCTTTTATAGATCATTTACATCATGAGATAAGCTTGTCATCAGCGAGATACATTGAATTCCTACCTATGACACCTATCCTAACCATATAAACATGGTATTTATTACATAAGACAGCTGCAAACCTAAAACATAGTCCTCTTACAAGTAGGATTAGGACTCTTTCACTTTATTTAAAACAACTTTATCTATACTTAATTACATCATATGCCACTTGTATTTTCATGAGGTCGAAACCTGATAATGAGCTCCAAACTGTTATGACCATAATGCTGATGATGTTGATCTCCTGCAATCTAGGAAATTGTCTCCCTGTTCTTTAGGCTTTGGATTCTTTAATCTTTTGAGGCATTCTAACCCTTATGAACCATTATTTCGATGCCATTTGTTGTTAAGAACTGAAAAATCATATGTCCAAAGTCATCCCCTAGTGCCAGTTGTTCAAAATCTACTTCAAACTCTCCAAAATAGTGAAACAGACCTGCGCTACGAAAACAGCCCAGTTTCAGTAGCACTTTTTCGTAGCGCAGTCTTTTTAACCTTTTTCCTTCAAAATTTTAGCTTCTTATTTTCAGATTTATCTTCCTTGATGCTTAACACAACTCCGTTAGAAATTTCAAGTGAAAATTCACATTTTTTCCCTTCCAAAATTTAAGAGAGAGAGTGAAAAAACATGCTACAGCAGTTTCGTAGCGCATTTCACTCATTTTGCACTGTTGGCGCTACAAAACTGCTGAGTGAGCAGTTTTGTTCAAAATTTTCAAAAATGAAAATTTGAAAATGTGCCAAAACTCCAAATCAACCTACTTCCAACATATAAAACAAAAATATCAAGTGAAAAATACTTTCATAACAGTCTTCATGAGATTCCCTCTTTATTTGCAAATGTTTCCTGTTTTTCCCTTAAAATTAGGTCTTGGGACAGAGCCCATATCTCCTAATCCATGATGTATTTTGAGAAAATGAAGAAGTTTTTTGTAGGCCATGATGTTTTGAATGAAAACCTCTCTTGTTTTTTTGAAACACATCTCTTGCTGTCCAGAAACTGCCTTTGAAAAATATGTGTAAAACAGGGAAACTTTGTTTCTGAAAATAGGGCTTCAATGAAATCCTTTTATCTCCCAACTGATAACACCTATGAGAAAATTGAGAGAGGTTTTTTTAGCTGGGGATGTTATGAAGACAAACCTTCTTTCAGAATTCCAAAATAATTTTGCATTTGGCCATAAACTGAACTTGAGTTTTGACTACTAAACAGCCATGTATAGGACATTTTGTAACAGCAATTTCGTAGCGCATTTAAATTTATCAATTTCTCCCACCTCATAATGAATTTGAGAAAACTGAGAGAGGTATTTTTATTTAGGTCTGTTAGGAAGAAAAAAGTCTTTCAGTTTTCCTAAATTCGTTTTGATTTTCTCAGAAACCTCCTTGGAAGTTGACTACTCAAAACTAGAAAAACAGAGTTTTTGCTTCATATTGCGCTACGAAAGTAGCAGCGCTTTCATAGCGCATTTCCTCTTTTTTGAATTAGCGGCACTATGAAACGGTGGATTCCTGGCTAATTGCATAAATTTAGCTCGAAACTTAATGGAATAACCCCTAAATGAAAAATATGAATCTTTGATCATGGAATGGACCTTCAAGGACATTTTTTGAACTTAAATGATGACCTTTAAACTTATAAAACTATGACCTACCCTTAACCAAATTAAAAATGACTTTCAGACCTATCTAAGACCATGATCAAAAAAAAAGTTTTGAAAAATTTTTGGGTGATAACACGTTTCCTCACATAATAGATTAGCATGCTAATATATCATCAATTTTATGCCTCACGTAGATATTGAAACTATATTAATCTCAACTTCACACGGACATTGAGATTCTGCTAATTCTAGATTTCACACAAACTAGAATTCTTACATTCATACAGAGAAAATTCGTGAGCACTACAGATATATGAAACTTTATTTCTTTAAATCAAATATGTATATACACATACACTCATAAAACTCTTATTTCTCTCGATTCACTCTTTATGGCCTAATTCTACATACATTTGGCCATTCATTCTCATTGTTCGTAGGCCTACAATAGGTAGTATTAAGAAATGCAAGAGTTTTTCTATATCCTAAAAGCACTCCATAAATCACCAATAAATTAGATTCTCCTAAATCCTAAAATCACTCCATAAATCATATTTTTCTAAGTTATAAGGTCACTCAACCTATCCCTAGAATCTCTCATACTTTTCAAGGTAGCTTCTCACGCTAAAACCTTATCTATTTTTTTATATCTATCCATAGTTCTTTTAGAAATAAAGAAATTAAAATTATTTACAATAAAGAAATAATATTCCTTTTCCATGTTAAAACCCGGTTTGGATCTTTATCTCCAAAATGCTTGATGACTTGGAAGCTCAAATGCTCCCGCATCATGGGGTTTTGCCCTAGCTTGGAGCCTACATCTTTGTGTTCTTTGTCTCTTGTGATCTTCATGTTTTATATGTTTTGGAAATTTTCTATTGAAGAAAACATAATAAATGAAATAAGAAGCCAACAAATATTTACAAGCAATTATCAAAAGAAATATACCTAATCTACATAACTATTGATTTCTCAACACCAATTTGGTGTGTAGGTTGATCATGACCTTAAAATTAGATTATTATTATTACTACTAATAGCACAGGACTACTCACTTAGAGGGGCCTTGGAAACCATTGGGATATATGTCAAAACAGCTCCCACTTGAGGGCATTGATAGCCATACAAGCGCAAAGGTCTTTGAATATAGCTACAAACAATAACATCACAATGTTTTACCTATCCATATATGACAATGATATGATGTCAAACATATGAGGGAAAGACGGGGATGGGGCGAGTTAAAGCCAAGAGAAATGATGACTATTGCTACCCAGTTTGTTTACCATAATGGAAATGGGAAGCAAATACAATAATACTCATTATAAACATGATTTGGTGTCAACAAGAGTGAAATTGTGAGAGCAAGGAATGTGAAACAAGAAGTACAGAATTATAATGGAGGAGGATTCCAATGATTGATGTATACCAAATTGGGACTACGGATATGGAGACAATCGAAAGATCAATAATGAAAGAAAATCTAGAAATCACAATAACGGGTATTGGGATATGAAAGGTGTCATAGATAGAATCATTGTAAGCATAGGAAACCCAATGCAAATGTTGTCCAAGGTTGACAATGACTATTGCTAAGTTTGAAAGAGACGCCACCATATGGGATGGTATTATTGTTGATGTTTTCTCATTTTTATGGTTTTTTTTTTTTGTTTTTTGAAATTATTACAGTTCTTAATAGTAAAATAATTTAGATATGTTACAAATGGATATGGTGGTCTCATGCATATGACTTAAGCAACCTAGCCACTTGTAGCTAGAGTGGTGAAAGTGAACAAGGATGGGACCCCTAGTGCAGGTCTCCTTGGATGTGTAAATGAGTAGTGGTGTGGAATGTAGATGCAATATTGGTCACGGAGGTGACAATATGCCAACGGGATATAATGAATCATTTAACTAACCAATCATAAGAATGTGATCCATCAGGAATCTAAGGATGTGGGTCAATATAGTGAGGAGTATTAGGCTTGTTCTTTTAAATGCAAACTATAGATAATCTTGATAGTAAAGGAAACTCCATGGGTGCAAAAGATGTGATAGGGTGATAAAACCAGTGTGCCTCGTGATGATGACTTCAGGAAGCTAGAGCTTTGAAAAGTTATTGTTGATGTATTCCTTTTTGTGAGTGATTTCAAATTTCTACAACAAGTAGTGATCCAAGGTTATTCTTTTTGTTTTATAAATGGTCATTGTTTTGGAATTGTTATCAAAGGAGAAGATGGAATAAGTTGGTTTGGTGGTGTAAATTGAGTTGCCTTGTATTATGACTACATGTTTACCATATGGAGGTCAAGTTGCAAATTATTTAGTTGTTAGCTTAGATAGAGTCACAGCGTTATGAGGAGTGATAGCTAAGGGTGTTGAGGTGTACAACCTTGTACTTATGGGTATGAATTTTGCAAAGTAATGATGTTCTATCATAATGGAGGAGTATTCCTTCAAATTTGTAGAGGCACCAAAGTGATGTTGCAGATTCATCAAGAGTTTAGTGGAGTTACAAAAAACACTCCCCTTAAAGATGTGGAAATTTTATTAATCTGAGTTTTAATGTAAATTCAAATATTTCACCTCACTTGAGGTTTATTGGATATAATCTATAAGAGATTTCATCCTTCGAGATAATCTATAAATATTTAAGCACAACATCAAACAACAACAAATAATTCACTTCATTGCAATCTTAATCACTATGCAGCTCACACAAAAATATATAAACAAGTGTACTTAATGTCAACATGTTATAGCCCTTAGAGCACACATTTGAAATAACTTTATTACAATAGTAAATCTACTTTTTTTCGACATATGTGTTAAATATTTTAAAATTTTCAATCTTACGTTATGTGAAATAAAAATGAACAAACCAATGCTAAAATTTATATAATGAAGATGACAACGACGCAAATTGAAAATCAAATATGCAAGTACACAATAATTGAAACATTAAAACACTAAATAAATATATAGATCACATACATGTACATACTCTTAAGCTTATCAAAAGTTGGTACAATTCCAATCTCTCCAAACCCTAGCTAGGGAAACCATGAAAAAGCTAGACACCAACTCCTCCTAGCCAGGAATCACTCCTACCAAAGTTGGTTTCTTCATCAAAGATCCTCCTTGCCTCCTAAATTTACATCCTACAACTATGCAAGGCATCTCATTTTCTCTTACAACAAGCATAAAAAATAGCACTATGGTTTCCAAAACCCTAGCCTTCTCTCACAAAAACTTCAATACCAATGCTTCTTTTACCCTCTAAGGTTTACCGAACTAGCTTTATTACTTCCTTAGAGTAAAACCCTAACACCAAAAGTATACTTGAACTTTGGCACTCCAAAACAAAGAGTGATAATACAATGAAGGGTACAACGAGAGAGAGACCAATGTACTCCACTTCTCACGTCTCTAATACAAGTGAGTGATGATTGAATCCACAAAATCGAGTATTTACAAATGGCTCTCTCCTTTCTCAATAATATAATAGTGGTCTCAGTTCACTACAAGCAACCTATCCGCAAGAATATAAGCATGTGTGTGAAGCATTCCCTCTACATTTGGCACATGTCAAGTTGCATGGTGAAGACATCCAACAAGCAAGTCTCCAAGACATGATTGCTCCTTAAGCACGGTACAATGCTCCACTTCCAGAAGCCTTAAAATCTCCAATGTTCCTCTTATACCCTCTGCTCCTTTGTGTCCATGCCATCTACATGATCATTCCCTCAACCCAAACATCTCCAAGTCAAGGGAAAGCAACCAAGCCTCCCCACGCCATCCAAAGCTCAACACCCTACATTAGAATGCCCAACAATCCTCCTCCAAAACAAGTTACAATCCAATCAAGCATGCAACTCCAAGGAGAATGACACAGAAGGCCTAACAATCACTAAGCATGCCACATCTAATGTATATGTCCATCATGACATAACCAAGGGTTATCCATGCACATGCACCTAACATGACACGAAGTACTCGCATGGGGTAAACATTTTCATAGTAACCCTAATAGTTAACGCTCCCTCTTTACAAGGAAAGTGTTTTTCCAACACTAGTTCTCCCCTAGCATCCTAGGCTTCCCTTCAATTAAGGGCTTTGTTAGAACGAATGCAACCTACAACTTTATAAGAATACAATGAAGGGCTACAATGCCCTTATATATATTTTCTCTCAATAAATGAATGAAATGTCAATGCACTTAGAGCAGTAATGAAACACAAGATTCTCAAAGGGATTGATAGACTATGATTGTCATAATACACAACTAGCAACTCCAACTATATATTTCCAAGCTCAAAAGCCAGTTTGTCAAACCATACTACCTTACAACTTGTTAAGCATACTACTATAGACTCTACTTTGTTGAACTAAGTGCAATAATTTCATGCTCCCAGTTGAACCAAGATATCAACCCCACGCTAAAACAAAATTTGATAGTGTTATTCCCATAATCAACATCTCTGACCCACTCTTAATCACAAAATATATAGAGTAATAGTCCATAACCTCCTATATACCTTATGCCATAAACAGTTGTGCCTATCAAATCCTTGATCACATTCTTCATAGCCACCCAATGTCTCTCTGGAGAAATCATCAATTGGCTCACTATGTTCACAACATAGTAACTATCCAACCTAGAATTCACAAGATACATCAAGGATCCAAGCAATTGTTTGCAAAAAAAAGGGTCATCCAAATCAGCATCATCAAAAGTGAACCTCGAATTTGATATCATGGATGCGCCAAAGGGTTTGCAATCATGTATTTGATATTTCTCCAAAAATCTCCAAAGTGTACATCCCTTGCCCGAGGAAGATTTCTCTAGGGCCCTACCAAAATCTGCAACACTAGAAAATAATGCAATAGGCCAATATCCTTCAAGTCAAATTCACCACATAATGAGCTTCTTTGAACTACCTTTCATGATCAAATCATCCACATATAGAACCAAGACAACCAAATCAATTTTAACATATGAATAATAGAAACTTGAATTAAAAATAATCTTCGAGAACCCCGAGTTAAGGAACTCATCAATCGTCGAGTACTAAGCTTGAAGTGTTTGTTTTGACCCTAAACGAATTTCAACCTACAAACATGAATGTCATGCCAATGCACTTGAAAACCTCTAGGTTGATTTACATATGCTTCTTCATCAATCACGTCATTCAAGAAGGAAGCCTTCACATCCATTTGATACAAGCACCTTCTAGGGCATGTTACTAAGGCAAGAATGATATGGATAGATGCATACTTGACAACTAGTGCAAATGTCCTATCATAATTGACTCCCTTTATATGAGAATCTTGTTGCCACAAAATTTGCATTGTATTTTTAAACACTCCCATCAATTGCATGTTGCCTTTGTACAACCACTTAGAATCAATCATTGACTTCCCTTATGGTTTCAGTACAATCTTCCAAACATCATTATACAGATGGGGTTATACTCCTTAGTCGTGGTCCCCTACCAGTACTTAAAGCTAGAAGTCTCATCCAGCTTCTCACTAAAATGTACTTGTGCCACATGATCAATGAGTAACTTGTAAATGCCACCACTATGCACACCTCTAGCCAAAGTCCTTCAGCTTTCTAGACTATAATCACTAATAGTACATTGTTTCCCTTCAAATGAAAACCAAGAACAAATAGAAATGACATTCAACTCAATTACATCACTTGATGGTTTTCAAAAGGAAATCGATCAGAATTCTCTCATGAGGTGAGCAGCATCATCACCCAACTCCACACACACTCCTCCCTCTTGCTCTATAATCGTATTAAAGAGTGTCATGTTATAAGTCATATGTCTCAATGCCCCACTATCCACATACATGCAACACTTGACATTGTGATAGAAGATAAATAAGAGGCCATGGACAAGGCAATGTCAAGCTAGGATGATATGTCATCCACTCCTATTATAGTACATGCACTCCCTGCAACATGTTTCTACTACTTAGCCTTACTCTTCATCTTCTTTGTACACTAGTTGGCATAATGTCCCATTTAGTGACACCTTACATTTCACCTTGCTCAAATTCTTCTTTCTTGGATTTGAACCTTCATTTTTACTCTTCTTGTATCCTTTATTGCTTACTTTGCTCATCTTTCCAAAGAACACTACTTCTACCAAGGTCAATTGTACCCAAACATGAATAATGAAATAACATAGTCAAACACATATTTAACCATGTTCAAGATATCAATATATTCCATCAAAGTAGACCAAAATGTTGGTCAAGGTTGTCATTGATGTCAATATGGCATTATTGAGATGGCAAATACTCTTGCGATACATGAATAACCCTTGTTGCCCTAACCTCTGGCAAACCCTGGGAGAAAACCCTAAGCATGAGATGATGCAAATTCCCTACATGACAATTCCATGATCTAATGATGAATGAAGGAGCCTTTTCCATGAAACCCTCCTAGGCACATTTATTAGCTACATGAAACCTTAGATGGTTTTCCCTAGAATGATGCAAGCATAAATGCCAAAATCCCTAATCCTTATAAATGAAGCATACATACAAGAACCCTAGCAATGCAGGCAAGAATGAACGAATAAAGGCCTACATAAATATGTTGAAGAAATGTCTTAATCCTAATAAATGAATAATGCAAGCCCTATTGATAACTACATGATGTCCTACCTAGCTTAGGGGATGAAGACATGTACAGAACATTTATGGAACATTTATCAAAGCATTCATGACTACACATTTAACTCTTGAAGACTGGAGTTGTATAATCAAATACCAAAAGAAATGGATAGCTTCAAAGGCCATGAGAAATATAACCTATTAAAGGATGAGCAAGAAAGAGCGTGGAAGATATCAACAAAAAAAGGAGTGTCATTTTCAGCATGGAGGATTCACAATTTTTTATTAAAATTATTTAAAAAATTAATTATGACAGTCATACACTGGTCGATTTTCCCATGGTCATGTCGGCCCTCCAGCCCAACCGACATGTTTTTCGTTAAGATAGACAACTATAAATATCGGTTTGAGCTCATCCATTTGAATCATTTTTTTCGGTGAAGATTATACATACAAAGGTACATAAGGAGGTTGAGGAGGACTTGAAGCTCGAACAACTGGGTTAATTATGTTGGGACAGCTGCCTATGGTTCGGATTTGTGGTCAGAGGACTGTGGAAGAAGTGTAGTAGCATTAGAAGAAGCAAATATTGAATAGGATAGAGCTTGGACATCTGACCTTGGCACAGTTTTAAGGCTCAGCTCCCTCAGAACTCAGACAGTGAACAGAGTCCTTTGAAACTCAGATTACAAGCTCGAATCAGTTTTTTGGAGGCTGGATCTGTGGAGATAGATGTGAACAGTCATCTAGGATCAGATTCCAGACCTAGTACCTCGGACAACCACAGTTTCAAGGTTCGGATCTATTAGAACAACATTGTGAGCTTGGACAGTGACTCACCTGTTGGGTATAACCTCCATATCTCGGATACGAGTCTAAGGGACAGACCTGTTTGGTGCGAACCTCAGAACTAATGAATAGTGCTTGGGCACATAAGTTGTCACATGTTGGAAGCTTATTAAGGCTCGGACTTCGCATAAAAGCTTCAGACCTGTGGAGAAAATAACACCTCAGAGCAGTGACATTTAACTCTGGTGGTGGACTTTAGGCTCAAAGTTAAAGGACAGCACGTTGGAGCAGCCTTTGGAGTAGACTTGTTTTCAAAGTAAACATTGAAGATTCATGGAGACCTAGTGAAGACACCATGAGGGTTGTATTGTAGCATATCATTGGCATCACTTGAAGGCAAGCCTAATATAATAAACTAGAAGAGCAATCACCTGTTGGAGGCTTAATTGAAGTTGAAGCTTGGTGTAGACACCTTTTGGAGCAGTTGAAGACATCCTTTGAAGACTTGCAGTGGCCTCAATTAGAAGACTTTTATATCGACTTAAGGATTTGTGTAGCAGACCTTGGAGCATCATTGAAGTCATACCTTGGAGCTGACATTAAAGATCCATTGAAGGGTTATTGAAGACTAAGTGAAGACATTATTGGAGACCATGATGCGTTGAAGCCATCATGAGGTGACCTTGGATATTTTGTTTGGGTACCATGAAGAGTTGTGGAGACACCTTCATAAGAAGACAAAGTTGTCATTGATGAGTTAAGTGCCTTGGATATTGTTTAAGGGCAGTGTGGAAGGTGAAGATATTGTTAGGGCTCGATATTGGGAGCCGTGAAGAACGTTGAATCTATCTTGAAGAATTGAAGCAAAGAGTTGGAGCCTTAGAGGATAGAAGTCCTCAAGAAGACCAGGTTGGAGCTTGTACCAAAGATAGGGTTGAAGCCCTAAAGGTTGATGCCTCATAGTGACAAGATTGGAGCCTTGGAAGATAGGGTTGGAGCCCTAAAGGTTGGAGCCTCATAGAGACAAGGTTGGTGCATTGGGAAGATAGGGTTGGAGCCCTAGAGGTTGGAGCCTCGTGAAGTCCAAGTTGGCGCTTGGCAAAGTATAGGTTGGAGCCTGGTGGATTGGAGATTGGTGTCTTCATCTAGAGTTGAAGCCCTACACTATAATGTACTTGATTTATTGTAAAGAAGAGGATTGAAGTCCTTGTTATTCGTGATTAATAAAAGTATTTATTCTTATTGTTCATTCTGTGTTCTAATTATAAGTGATCTAACTGGTAAAAACAACAATTGAAAATAAATATTGATTCAACACTCCCCCCCCTCCTAGTATTTCCAACACAACCAAGCAAAATATATAAATAGCTCAAATGACGCAAATCCATCACTTTATCTACCATATGGCAGTGTGGTCCAATGGGGGTTTTTTACAAAGAATACTTTTTTAATCGACAAAGCTAACTATTGCAGGTAATATAGGAGAGAGTTATCAACTAGCCCACCTTTTTGGTTAAACCTTGATCCTCTCCCCAATAAGAATTTCATTTTATTCAACATAACAATGTATACTAAACCAAAATACAGAAAATATGTATTGGCATGTACACTCAAGAAAATCATGGATTATGAGCATGCAAGTCATTTTAACTTCGAAACCATGCAAGTCATTAAGAATTACCAGAGCCACCACAAAACTTCAGAATGTTTGAAACCCCCTGAATACCATGGAACAAAAACAAAATTACTTAAGACTGGATACATTGTGTTTATTATAAACCAAACAGCTATCTCTAGTGCTCATTTGCATGCATCATCTTGACCACTGAAGAATAATGTACCTTCCAATAGTTCAAAAAAATATAGTACGACGGACAAAAATTAAATTTTAACAAGCCGAGCCAAAACTACACACTATATGTGTGTAATTTGCAATTCCTGATTGTAGATAAACCCAGCATCAAATGTAACTAATAGCTGTAACATAAACTTGGTCAAATGCTCAGAAAGAAAACAATGTATAAATTCAAATCCATGTCATATTTACTTTCTGTTGATGTTGCGGGCAATATAAAGTTCAAGGCGTTTTAAAGCTATTGCGACAATTAAAGATGAATTATTTTTGTAGATCAACAGCCCGTGGCCTCCATAACCCTAGCCTGTACTTCTGTGTAAACCTTAAAATTAGTTTTCTCTGCATGAGAAGCAAACCAAAAAGGGTTAGCAACAAAAAATTGTGAACATATACAACCATCAATTTAAACCATGTTTCTATCCTTCACAGAAAAAATATATGCATATACACAAGAAGTTCATCTTAATCTGCAATGAATCCTCCCAAACCCTCACACATTTGTGATTCAACCAAGATTAAAAATACTCTTACCACGCACCATCAACCATATTGCAGGTAAGTAGTTATAGCATATTACCACTTTTATACTATAAACATATGAATTCAAGTCTACACAAATAATTATGCCTACCTTACATTCTTGCAATAGCTAAAACTGAAATTTGCTTCCTTTTCAAAAATAAAATAAAATATACTGATAAATGGCAGTGACAAGTTTTCTACCACTCAGTTATGTTCCACTTCAACTGTCATTGATAACATCCTGGATATGGAAAATACATTTGGAAAAGTTATTTGATACAATTTCCTAAAAAGACAAAATTGATATTAATTTCCACATTCAAAGCCTGAACCTAGGCCATTAAATCCCAACTGAGCATATATTTTGCACCCTTCAAAAATCTGAACTCAAATTGTTGCATATGCAACAAACAAGCTAACAGCCGGGAACCATAGAGAAACTACCTAACTTTGGCAGTTACTACAGACCTATTTTCAACCTCTGTTAACAGTACATAATCTTTACAGAAGGAAATCCAACATAAAAGGCCCCAAGATCCAAATTCACCTTTGCAGCAGCAACCTTGACTCTCCATCTGAATAAACTAACTAGAAAATTGTTCAGTAAGAACCATATATTTATAGGGTGCAGGAATGCTTTGAAGTTTGACCATTAGCCATTACCAAAAGATTATGCATAAACTCAATATGCTTCTCTATGATTTGACCCTCACAAATAGGGTCAGCATGGGTGTGAGCCTGGTTGAAATTCATTTCTTGTATTGTAACAAGGGAGCTAACTTTTACAAAGTGTTCATGAACTAAAGGTATCCATCTTGTAGGTCAGTCTGCAAAATTAATTATGCTTTTCCATAAAAATTGTCCCAATGCAGTCCTTCCATGCAATCTCACTTTTTCATCTATCATATCCCTTCCATGGAGACTGCTCACGGCTCCAACCTCTCCTTCGAATATCCATAAATAAATACTGTCAGCAAGAAATCTTATCTTATTTCAGTATCTCTAGCCACATTTATAGTATTACATGAAGATGCTTTCTCTAAACCTCTTTCTTGACATTAACATACAAAGAAGAAGCGTTATTATTTTATTCCTTTCAATAAAAGCTTATTCTCCTAACCTGAATAGGTTTCCGTGTGAGCTCTAGTTAGTGCTTTGAGTTGGGAATGGTGTAAACTTCACATGTGGCTATGGCAGATCCATTTTATATCATTAATGTATGTGGCTAAGGTGAATTTCTGCTCATTTATGGTAATAGTAAGTTATGGTAAAGACTGACCTAGTCAACTCATATGTTGGCCCATTACCCCTCTTGGGTAGGGCACCCTACCTCTTGAGTTGTGTATATATACACTCAAGAGTCTTATGTAGATTATTATCTCGTGATCCATATTGATCATTCCTAAGGGCATCACTCTCTAATAAAGTTATTTATCCTCAAGAGCATCTGTACCATTGGTGTTCTATATTATTTATACGTTAATCTCATTTTTGCTCGGTTATTCTCTCTAGAGCACTTATGATCAGCTCTAATGCTGTTATTTGAGGGTTATCTTGGGTTTTATGCACATTTCTCTCTCTAGTGCACTTTTGCTAGGGCAACTTTTCTCTCTGTGGAATGCACTTCCCTAGTGCTATAATTTTCTTCTTTACTGCAGGCTTTTGGGTTTCTTGTTTGGTTCCCTTGATCCTCGCTCTATTGTGGGAATTTCAATATGGTATCAGAGGGGATGTGAACATTTATCTTCTCATTTCATTGCTGGTGGAGGTTTCTTCTTCGCTGTTTTTAGCAGAGATCAGAATTTTCAAGGGAAGATTGTGCTTACAAAAACTAAGTTACAGGGCTGTGAAAAGAGGGTTTCCATATCCATTTTTTATTTTTCAGCTGCTGATCCAGGGGATTTTTAACCAGTGGCATTGCCCTAGAGGCTGCATAACTAGGGTCTCCAGATTTGATTTGTTGAGCAGCAGATCCTGAGATTTGCTAATGGCATTGCCCTAAAAGCTATGGAACTACATTTCCAGCACTGAATTTTATTTACATCTGATCTAGAGAATTTTGGCTAAGATAAGACAAATATAATTGTATTAATGTTCAACAAATGTAATACTAAAGTAGGTCAATGAGACTCTCTACAAAAATGACCATACAAAGCAGGGGCTCTAAAGTGGCTCCTATATAAAAGCAACATGCAGAAAGTAAAATAGGAGTCTAACCTACATCCGGGAAGGCCAACTCTGCAGATCGAGAACGATCTGGGAGAGAGATGTGAAAGGTGAGTGGATCTAAAGTCTCTGATATCAATGGTACAACCCTCCCCTGTTCTACTGAAACCATCTCTCCTAACATCTGAGGCCAAATGGAGAAAGCTCAAATTAGATGTATATCCAGAATAAGAATTGGACGAGGAGCTAGACATGCTACTGCCTAAAAGGGAGAATTAGGTGCTATAATCTAGAAGACATAATCTGGCTACCAGTCTATCTGTTAATAAGAGGTCTAGTCTGGCAATGCTGTTGGGGCCTCACAGAAGTAGAAACAGTGCTCTGAGTCCATGGTAATTGGAGTTTAGGGACATGAGCACTATCCATCTACTGCATGGTGCCCACGGTTGGGAGCACCGTAAAAAGGGAAGTATCCACTAGGTGGGAACTAGTCTAGGATGTGGTTTTGGTTGGAGGGTGAAAAAGCGGAGGCAGAGGGCCTTCTCCATGTATAAGGCCAAGCATCTCTAGTCGGGGTACCTAAAGAAACTACCAAGTGTGTGGAGCTCTGTCACCAGACAGTGAAACCATCCTTGGTTCTCATAGTAAACTAGGCAATGGAATATGAAGCGCTACTCAATCTCAACCTCTCAGAGCTGGCACAGTTGGAAATCTTGTCAAATCAGTCAATCTGGTGGTTCATCTCAATCCACGCTCTAACAGAGCCTACTCTGAACTAGCTCAAGGGGATGCAAAGAGTGTGCATCCAATGAGAAAGTGTGTACTAGAATCAAACAATAAGTCCGTCCCTCAAAGCCATCAAGTGCTCAGCATAGAAGGCAATCTTCGAATGTAACCCACCCTAACGGTTTATCAAGTGACCTATACAAATGACCTGTATATATGATCACTGATGGTCTTGTTCATTTCTTCTCAAAGAGGTGAGAGGTGGCCCGATGCGGCAACAGACTATCTATATCAAGGAAGAGGGTCCAACGTGATACCAGCAGATGCAAAGAGTGTGCATCCAATGAGAAAGTGTGTACTAGAATCAAACAATAAGTCCATCCCTCAAAGCCATCAAGTGCTCAGCATAGAAGGTGATCTTCGAATGTAACCCAGCCTAACGGTTTATCAAGTGACCTATACAAACGACCTGTATATATGATCAGTGATGGTCTTGTTCATTTCTTCTCAAAGAGGTGAGAGGTGGCCCGATGCGGCAACAGACTATCTATATCAAGGAAGAGGGTCCAACGTGATACCAGCAGATGCTAGGAGATCCAAGACCAAACATTGGGTCAAGCCAAAAGGGTCAATCGAAAACTCTACAAGGAGAATGGGCTGCGAAACTATCTACTTGCATCTGATACTTTGATATAGGAGGATGATCTGTACTCTCTCTAGTAAAGAACAATAAGACTCCAGTAAACTAGTGTTGAATTTTGTAACTATGGTCAGTCTTCATAATTATTATTTTACTCTCATGTTATTGTGTGCTTGTCTCTTTATGATCCTTATGGTATTTTGTATTTACAGTTGAGCTTCTTTGTGTAATTACTTTGTGATAGAAAAAGATTAACTTATAAAAAACTAATTATCAGTACAAAGGATGCCCTAGTTTTTCAACATGGTATCAGAGCTTACGGAAAAAGACAGCCCTAGAAAGGAAGTCTTCCTTGTTTCGTTCCTAAAATACATTGCTATAATGAACTCTGTTCTTGTTTGAAATAGATGCTAAGCTTTCTATCTCAATAGGCCTGAAGCCCTAGAACTTGAAAAAGGTCGAAATCATTGCAGAAATAAACCTCAGGACCAAGGTTCTTGAGAAAAAGATGATGTGTTAAATTTAGATAACCATGGTGTTTTATGCTTGATGCAATTTTACTTCAATATTTCTTAGGTAAGCATGAAAGTAAAATGCCGATAGAACACAATAATGGATCAACAGAAGACAAGCCAATAATAATGATCAGATTTACAATTCTATTTGTCCAGCAACGATATGAGATATTGTGTGTTACGGCAATCAACAGGATGCTTCAGCCAGCGAAGACTCTCTTGGTCAGCCAATCCTCCAAGTGTCACACTCACAGCCCTCAAAGACAGCTCATCACAAGTCAACTCTGGTCAACCCAAAGTCAATGTAGAAAAGTCAACACATGACAGCAACAGAAAGTCAACGCTGCAGATTAGAGCTTCAGTCAAACAGCTCCGATTTCCTCAATTTTAGGTCCCAGCAGTACGGCCTCTCAAAATCGGAATTTTGGCAGAGTTTTGAGGTCAAACGACCAAGGGTTGACCACGGTAAACACTGGTCAACGCTGCATCAACAAGCCCTAAACAGATCCGCAGAAAACAGCTCCTCTAGCTCCGCACGTGTGAAGGGAAAAGGCCTCCAAAGGCTAACGAACAGATCAGATCACAATGAGAGATGTGTGATGAGTTGATGAGCAAATGACCTTCAAGTCTCTCCAATTTATATACACCAGTGAGGGTGTGTGACACATCTATTAGGTTTGTGAGTCTACATTACAAATCTGGCCGACCTTGCACGTGTGGAAAATAAATTCAAAATATATGTTCTACTCATCCAAACAAGATGGTCTTTATATCAATCTTGCACCTCTCCGAAAGAGGAATCCAACAAAAATATGACCATCATCATATGAGCAGTGCAACATGGAGTTTGGACCTAGTTGCTCAAAATTAACAGGATGAAACCCAAGGCTAAGGATGAATTTATCTCTCAGTTGAATCTCTATAAAGGACCAAATTTATGTGATCGACCAAATCTCAGTCCAAGGGTTAACTAGGGAGGACTAATACCTCCCTAGTTAAGAGAGAGTGTTGCCTTTTGTAACTATGTTCGGTCTTCATAATTATTTTACTCTTGTGTTATTGTGTGGCTGTCTCTTTATGATCCTTGTGGTATTTTACATTTACTGTTGAGCTCCTTTGTGTAATTACTTTGTGATGGAAAAAGATTAACTTAACTAAAGAAGTAATTAACAGTATAAAGGATGCCCTAGTTTTTCAAGAACTATGTCCCCAAACCTCAAACCTATGGGCCAAACAAGGGTGTCCATGAGAGACATCTAGGATGATATGTCTTTAAATTCAAATTGTTCTAGAAGCATATCCCTCGTAAGAAGGGCCAAGGATCCATAGCCCTTGCTGACTCAAGGCTGAAATGCATGCCACAAACTAAAGTGAGGTCCTGTGAACTATAGCCCTATTAACCCCCAGATTTGCTCACCCGCAAACTGTAAGATTCATGGCCACCATACCTCATCATGCTGGAATTGAGAGTATGATTCCAGAGACAGTTTTCATGAGTCAGAGGTTGGTTCAGACAGATTTCAAATGCAAGATGGCTTGGTGATATGATCCTAGTCCAGAGACAAATATTGCACAGGTTTTTCATCAGATTGGAGAGTTACTATCTTTGGCAATCCTATATTTTAGGAAACAGAGTTTGGATGTTTGCATGGAAATATTGATTATATATTCGGAGTCCTCACGAGTTGAGGATTCCAATGAGCTTTTTTAGGATTACATGCATGATACATTCTTCGGCAGCTCCAATTCAGAAACTTGAATGTCAGAGATGATAGTACCTTGAAATTTCACGATTGCAATGAGCTATTTTGGGGTGACAGGCAAGACATTTCTATTTTTAGAAGGCACTTGCATGTCAATCTTGATTCCATATTTGGGTTCTTCACTGCAAATCGAGTCCACTGAATATAATTTCATGGACATGCAGAGACTTTCTATTTTTTCCAGTAGCCATGCATGGTTGACACATGGCAGCGTGTGGTGATGACATATGGCGAGTTTTGGTAATGACATGTGGCATGCATGCAAGGTGACACATTGTATTCCCAAGGGTCACAAGTGGCAGCATCAAGGATCATGCATGTGGATTAGTGCACATGGATAAGACTAGGAGTGTCTTTAAGTTAACTGGAGCACTTCACTGAGTTGACTGAAGACCACTGGAACACATTAATTGATTTAGGAGTCAAGTGGCACCCTCTTGGAGTTAACTAGATCACATGCATGCGTGGATTTAATGAGGTAGTTAGTTTGAGTTAACTAAATAAATGCATCAATTAATAAGGATGCCTTCTTAGTTTATTGAAGAAAGGGCACTTTCACATCAATTTGTCATAAGTTAGAGTATCTTCACTTGACTGAGCACATGCCTTGTTCTCTTTAGTTTATCATCAGTTGTGCTTAACGTATCTTCACTTAGCCCGTGCGCATGGCCCCATCATCCCAGCTCACCCTCAGTTCAACTAATGTACATCTCTTGAGGATTAGTGTGCTTGGCTACTCATCTTCACTTCAACTCCACCACATTAATACTTCACTCTTCTCTATCATCAGTGCATTATTGTGCACCTCTAGTGGATCAAAGCACATCAGTGAGGAAGACTTTAGTGCATGGATACTCCACTCCACTCATTCAATGAGTGATCATAACTCTTCCCCACTCAAGCTCATCAATTTGCATGGGTTAGAGGAAGAGTCTTCCATGGGTAATTCGACCTCATTGATCATTAAAGGGAGTGTTGGAAATTGTAACTAGGTTCGGTCTTCATAACTAAGTGAAGAAGAAAATTTATTTGATAAAAGAAAATCAAATTGTAATATGTCCCATTGGGACATGTCAAAGAAAAAGAAATTTAAAATTTTCTTGTAATTATATTTGATTGTCCAAGTAGCCAAATCGGCCCTCGCAATTGAAAAAGTCCGCTCTGATGAAGAGGCACCTCTTTAGTCGTGTGAGAAACATTATATATCGGCTACCGTTCTCCTCCATTTGAGAACAAGTTAGGACATCATCTGTAGTGGTTGTCTGTGATAGAATGTGATCTCTATGGTGGTTTTTTGTGAGGAAATGTGAGCTTCTATGATGTTTTTTTGAAGTGGAATGTGAGCTTTTGTGATGATTCTCTATGATGGAAAGCGAGCTCCTATCTTGGATCCATGTAATGACACGCAAGCACTTGCAGACCTATCTTTGTGATGGCATATTAACTCTATGATGTATCTCTATGATGACCTGTGAAGGACATCATAGATAGACCTATGTGTTGAAATGTGTAACTAGGTTTGGTTTTCATAATATCTATTGTAATCATGATTTTATATATTTGATATTAAAGAGAAAAGAAATTTATTATTGTCATTCTTGATGCATGGGTTTCATGCTCAAGATAAATTTATTTATAGGTCAAGCACCCATTGAGTGCTTCTAGGTTTCTCCTGAAATTATTAAGTCAAAAGAATCATTGTCATACATGTAAGACCCCTTTGGGCATGTTGAATATTGTAAAGAAAATTTTTGTAAAATCAAAAGTGTCATAAAGACCCTCCAAGACCTCGTCAAACTAGTCGACCTACAAGAAGGATCAAGTCGGCCTCATGGACAGCAATTCAACCTCCTAAGAAGCCTATATATAAGAGACATCGACCTCACTTGAAGATCATCCAATCATCTCACATAAAGTTAGATCAAGAAAGAAGAAAAGACCTAAAAGAACGAAGAAGAGGAGGAATAGAAGAAGGAAAGAAACGAAGTCTTTAAAAGTTGTTTTAGGGCTATCATCTCCCCACACCTGCGAAGATTTGGGCTACATCACTACAACAAGATCAACTACAGAAAAGAGTTGAGTTAGGGCACCTAAAGGTCTACTTTGCAAGCCGAGTTCCAAAGAAGGAAGAACCAAGTCAATCGAAGGAGAAGGAAGAAATCACCATCTTTTCCACACGTGCAACAACTAGGGTTTTTGCAGTAGCCGAAAATTGTAGTCAAGAAATTGTTGGGATCAAAATTGTCGGAGAAGTTGCTAGGGTTGATGTTGTTGGACAAGTTGTTGGGGTCGAAGTTGTTGGAGTTGAAGTTGTTAGAAAGGTTGCTTGAAGCCGTGAAAGTTGACTTGGTCTTGGAGGGGTCTTTGACAAGGGTCTTAGGTCTTGGAATTCGTCATCTGAACATTCTATAAGAAGAGAAAATTTATTGTGGGTTTTCCTCTCAAGAGGAGAGGTTTTGGCCCTGTCTTACAGCCTACATTTTGTGCCCTCTTGTCTCATTGATCTTTATTGTTTGGTAGTTGTTTGATGATAGACAAACACAATAATAATCAGGTTGAAGAAGCTAATTAAGTTAAGTAAAAAGACATCACAAGTAGTTATCAAAATAAGAAGAGAAATCACATAATCTAGCTACCCCTAGATTTCTCAACATGGTATCAGACTAAGGTGACAAGGAAAAGCAGCCTAAAGAAGATCATCAATTGAAGGAGGATACCGCAGATCATCAAGAAGGACTAATCCACTCATCATCTTGAAGAAAGGAGATAAGAAGCATCGAAGAAGACCTCAAAAACCATAGCTCATTCAAACAAGGTTTCTACACTTGAAGCATTCTTGGGAAACTCGTACATTCTACAATCATCTTCCAAGGAAGCAAAAAGAAGCATTGCCATCATCATCAAAGAAATCAAGGTGATCTCCCTCACATTGAAGCAAATATCACATCTCAAACATCCTTGAAGAAGATCATCAAGGAAGCAACTTCATCAAAGGCATCAAGTTGAAGATATCATCATCTAGAAGCATATTCACTTTGTGAAAATTTCTGAAATACTTAAACAGAAACCCTACTGTTAAATTCTTGATTTACTTCTCCTACTTACACAAGTTATTAATCTGAAAACTTCGGCATTAACATCGAAGTAAATACATTAACATCCTACACATACAGATCTAAATTGAATAACATGCTCAATGACAAAGTGACACGCAAAGATTTTCTGGACAACTGTCCTCGGAAAAACCCAATGCGGGAAAACCGGTGCTGCTAGCTTCTAGAGGGTTTTTATTATTAAGCAGATTCTAAGTACAACTGATCTCGGCACCAAACTGGTTAACCCGACAGAGAAATAAATTTGCAGTAATACCTCTATTCCAGAGACAGAAAAACTGACTGATTCACACCCTCAAACGGGATTTACAGAACTCAGCCTTTTCCAGTCTCTAGAAACCCCAGTGCTACTCTGAAGCCCTCTGCGTCATCCCTGTTGGCATGTGTCAGCCTCTGCGCTACTCAAGAAGGGCCTACGTCATCCCAGACTGGGTTACGCTGCCCCTGCGCTGCTCTAGTTGGGCCTGCGTCAGCCCTCCTAGCCTCCTGTTGCCCCTGCTGGGCTCTCAATTGCTCTGCGTAGCTACTGCCCCTATGCTACCTTGGTCTGCTGCTTCTTTGCCCTTATTGTACTCATAGCCTGGGACTAGACCATCCCCCTTGCCAATACTGCCCCTCGCTGCAGCCGAAACACTTCTGAAATTCTTAGCAAACCACGCCCTAGAATTCCAGCTTAGCTTCAGTGCTCTGCCAGTATGTGTATTCTCCAACTGACCCCAAGCCCTCTTCTTATAATTTTCTCGTTGAAACATCAGCGATCGTGATCTAATCTTGAATCGATGGCTAAGATTAGAAGATACTTGATCCGCGTCGCTTAAGTCATTCTCATGACATGTTTAATTTAATTACCTTTAATCTTTTAAATTTCCTAAGTTAGACTTGGGGTCCTTTATTAAAAGATTAATTAATTTAATATCTCTTAAACCGGATGGAATTTCCCAAAACGCTTTCTGGGTCTGGGAGATCTTATGTACTCTAGTCCCTCCACAAAGTTTGGGAGCTAGTGCACATCTGATGCTACCCCAACACCCCAAAATCTCAGCACTCCCTCTTAGCGAGGAATGTGCTCTAACAAAACACTTCACCCCGAAGGCTACACTGATCTCTGGTGTTGGCCTCCTCGTTGATGCTTGGCCTGCTGCCCTTCATCACTATTGTTGCATCTGCATTGCGCTGCTCTTGAAGCCTCTGCGCTGCTACCGCACTACGCTGCGTAAGCAAGCCTTCTCTGCGCTGCTGCTGCTGCTGCATTGCGTTGCTCCCTTTCCAGCGTGTTAGCCTCTGCCTCTACTTCATCTATGATCTTCTGCACCCACTGCTCCAGTCATTCCTTGCTACTATCTTAAAGCTCCCGTAGCACGGATGTGATCCAAGAGTTGGGCTACTCAAGGACCCCGCCACCAGTCTGTAACTGCTCTACAGATCAAGATTGCCCAACTTTCGTGGTTCATGAGCGCTCATGGCTACGTCATTGTCGAAGCCATCGTCTACTACAACAGCCATAGAACTAGAAGCTTCCTTGTCCTTCTTCTTCTGAGGACAATTGTTGGCGAAATGTCTAAGTTCGTCGCACTTGAAACATTTGATCTTTGACAGATCACGCTTAATTTTCCCTTGCTGCCTCTTTGATGGTAGGGCTGCATCTTCCTCTTCCTCCTTTATCTTGCTCAAACCGATGTTGTACTGCCTCTTGGTCATTCGGCGGATTTCCTCTTGTCGGAGGATAGCCCACATATTGTCCTAGTTAGAAAGATCCACTCTGCCCAAAAGACTTCGGAAAAATGTTTCCCAGTCCTCTGTGATAACATTTAGAGCAGTCCTCACCATGACATCATCATCCACCTTCACCACCATGCCAATCAGCTGATCCTGGATTTACTGCAGTCGGGATAGGAAAGGATCGATTTCCTCTCCCTTGGACATCATGAATAACCTCAGTTGGTTCTCTAGAAGCATCTTCCTCTGGACAGACTTCCCTTGATACAATGTGGTTAAAGCTTCCCACATCTCATGAGCCGTCGTTTTCTCGGCTATGTGTGGTACCACATGATCTTTGACCTTGTCCATAATGAAGCGCTTGGCATGTGCCGCTGCTTCATTGTGCTTCTCCAGGAGTTTCGCATCGATTGGTGTAGGCAAGACTTTCTCTACATGCTCCTGTATACCGTAGGCCTCCAGGACTATCAGGATTTTGGCCTTCCAGATAGCAAAGTTGGACAGGCCGTCCTACCTATCCTGATCACGCAGTCCGTGTGGCGCCATCTGCTCAGAAATTTGTCAGATTGGATCCTCCTCTCTATACTAGAGACTAAGATCTAGGGTCCTTGGCGAGAATGGCACCCTCTGCTCCCTCTGACAATTGATTTCCTCCTTGGAAATCTGCCAAAAACAACGAATCAACTCTCTTCGATCACCCTATGATCGATCTTCAAATTTCTTTGGCAATGAAATCTTCTGAGAAGTTGTTCCCCTCCCGTTCTTTGTCAACATAGCTTAGGCTAAATTCTGCATCGACAGAATCTTCACCCCGCCAACAACTGTTGAAGGTATGCAACTTAGCTTCCGGTTCACGACACTCTGCACAACAATCAAATTCTAGACTGCGTCACCCTGGCTGGCCTCTGTGTGAGCAGACTGGCTCAGCGCAGCGCAGGCTTTCCCTGCGTCCCTTTGGAACGCACTGCGTTATCTCTGCGTCACCCAGCTGGGACTGCGTCAGCCCCTGCGTGGCTCTTGCTGCCTCTGTGTCCTTCTGCTACTGCGCTGCCCCCTCTGGATTATCTGCTGCTGCTGCTGCTTTCTCTGCTGCTTTCTGCAACACAGATTTCTTCAGCCGTCTTTCTTGAGATCCAGCTTGATTTGCAATCGCTTTGATACCATGTGAAAATTTTTGAATCTAAATTATTGAAACCTACTGTTAAATTCTTGATTTACTTTTCCTACTTACATAAGTTATTAATCTGAAAAACTTCAGCATTAACATCGAATCAAATACATTAACAACCTACACATATAGATCAAGTACTGAATATCATTCTCAATGACAAAGTGACACAATGATTTTCTGGACAAATGTCCTCGGAAAAACCCAATGTGGGAAAACCAGTGATGCTAGCTTCTGGAGGGTTTTTATTATTATGCAGAGTCCGAGTACAACAGAGATGGGCACTAAATTGGTTAACCCGACAGAGAAATATAAACGACAACAATACCTCTATTCTGGAGACAGAAAACTGTGATTGATTCACACCCTCAAACGGGATTTATAGAACTCAGCCCCTTTCTGGTCTTTGGAAACCCCATCGCTGCTCTGAAGGCCTTTGCGTCAGCCCTACTGGTCTGAGTTAGCCTCTGCGTTGCTCAGGAAGGGCCTGCGTCACCCCAGACTGGGTTACGCTGCCCCTGCGCTGCCCTAGCTGGGCCTACGTCATCCCTCCTTGCCTTCTTCTGCCTCTGCACTGCCCCTGCTGGGCTCTCGGTTGCTTTGCGTAGCTACTGCTTCTGCGCTGCTCTAGTATGCTTCTTCTCCGCCCTCGTTGTACTCTTGGCTTGGGACTACACCATCCCCCTCGCCAATACTGCCCCTTGCTGCAGCTGAAACATTTCTGAAATTATTATCAAACCACACCCTAGAATTCTAGCTTAGCTTCAGTGCTCTGCCGGTGTGTGTGTTCTCCAATTGATGTCAAGCCCTCTTCTTATACTTTTCTCGTTGAAACATCAGTGACCGTGATCTAATCTTGAATCGACGGCTAAGATTAGAAGATGCTTGATCTGCGTCACTTAAGTCATTCTCATCACATGCTTAATTTAATTACCTTTAATAATTAGACTTAGGCTCCTTAATTAAAAAATTAATTAATTAAATATCTCTTAAACAAGATGGAACTTCCCAAAACGCTTTTTGGGTCTTAGAGATCTTATGTTCTCTAGTCCCTCCACAAAGTTTGGGAGCTAGAGCACATCCGATGCTACCCCAACACCCCAAAATTTCAACACACTTGACAAGTAAGTATCTTTATATTTATGTCTGAATCACACTTTATCAACATGACTTCATTACGCAGGAGAGCAACAAGCTTGGTTAGGTCATCAAATTTCCTTGCATGGAAAAAGATGATAGATTTGATCCTCTTAGAGAATGAAGTTCAATCTCCAAACCATCACAAGAGCAATCTCAAGCACTATCGAAGTACATGAAACTTGAAAGGATAAATAAGGGCTCTAAGAATCCTCATAGAATCAATCAAGGATTCTCTCATTCCTTATGTAGCAAAGTTGGAGAAATCATGAGAAATCTATGATAAGTTGGTAGAATTGTTTTCTGTAAGCATTGCAGGAGAAGTTATATCACTGAGAATCGAACTATACAAGATGAAGGTATCAAAGGAAGAAGGGGTAACCTCATATCTTATGAGGGTATCAAAATAAGAGATCAACTACAAGAACTAGGAGAAATAGTGTTTGATAAAGAGATGACCACCATTGTGCTAAATGCACTACTTGATGAATGGGTCAACATTATATCAAGTGTTTATGGAAAGAAGGAAGCCACTCCATTCAGTGAACTTTGGTCATTATGTAAGATTGAAGAAACTAGTTTGAAGGAAAAAAGCAATGTTGCATCAAATGAACAAGTTCAAGCATATACTGCCATGGCTAGGAGAAAATGAAAGTTTGGAAAGTTTGATCCTCGGAAAACTAAAAGGATCAATATGTCAAAGGTACAATGCCATGAATGTAATGAATATGGGCACTTTAAAAGGAATTGTCCTAAACTCAAGAAGGACAACAAGAAGAGAAAGGAAAGAAATGAAGCCCATGTTACCAAAGAAGTGGAAGAATCAGAAAAGAAGAAATCAAAGGAGGAAGTGAAAGATCTCTAATATGACTGAGATACTATCCTTCACTTAGTTCTTTTCAGTTATAGAAGATGATAGAAAGCATCACAAGTATGATAGGATGCATTATGGCAAGATAGAGATGACATCATCATAGAAGCCTGGAAGGATAGTCGAAGTAGAAAGTCTACATAGTTGTAGTAGTCATCATGATAGAAAGAAAGTAGCTCATGGCATCTCCATTGGAATCATATAAGGACAACCAAAGTAGCAGTATATATGGTTGGAGGAAAGTCATGTAGCAAGATAGAAGATAAAGAAATCATCATACATCATCATCATTAGGAAGACGCATTTGCAGAATGAGGATCATCAAGATCCTCCATTGGAATCTTCATTAGAAGGTTCACCTCTACTTAGAAGAAGCAAGTGACTCGCAGGAAGTCTACATTCCACCTTGTGTGGGATCCACTGGTTAAAAGGATGAAGGTATGGTGACAAAGAAGTGCAGCATGTCAAATTGGTTGAAGTACTTTCATCTTCAAGCAAGGAAAAAAAGTTGCTAGGAATCTAGATGACCAATAAAAGGAAGAGGTATGCATATATTTGGTAATAGATAGATAAAGTCATGTCATCATATGGTTGCAGATAATATCGGTTAAAATGCTCTATCTCATGAGCATGAAGAAGAAACTCTTCCTTTAGAATGATGCATGAAGGCATGTTGTTGATTTTGGACAACTAGGTCCAAACTCCCTGTTGTGATGCTTAGATGAAGATGCCAATATTTTTGTTGGATTCCTCTTTTGGAGAGGTGCAAGATCGATCTAAAGATCATCTTGATCCGATGAGCAGAACATTTATTTTGAATTTATTCAAAATATGTGCAGGTCGGCCTCAAATGAAATGTAGGCTTGAAGCCCCAGCAGTTGTGTCACACACCCTCATTGATGGATATAAATAGGTCAACTTTGGAGGTCATTTTCACTCATCCATCACATCACATTCTCTCTCCTCATCTGATTGGTTCAATCATCTATTGGAGTCTCTTCTTCTCGTATGTGGGAAAACACAACAAGAAGATTTATGTTTTTCGACCTAGGGTTTTTCAGCGCAGAGTTGACCAGCATTGAATTTTTTCAACACTTGGTAAAAATGACCCAAATCTGTCCCAGAATTCTGATTTTTGTAGTCCTCATTTACTGGCACAAAAATCGAGGCTAGACATTGAATTTAACCAGGCTGCGTTGACTCTTTGCTGCTACTGTTTTACATTGACAGTTGACTGTGACAGCGATTGACTTTCGTTGACTTTGGATTCACTGATATTGTTGTCAGAAAGTGCGTGTGACATACGGTTGGTGGCCAGGTATTTAAGACTTTTTCTTTGGTTGAAGCATCCTGCTGACTACCGTAACACACCAACACACATATTTTTGGCTTGTCTTATGTCAATCCACTGGTATGTTCTATCTGCATTTTACTTTCTTGTTTATGTGATTGCTGACTGATATTGGGGATAAAAAGTAAAGTTGCATCAAGCATAGAACATCTACAAAAATTTACATGGTATTAGAGCTGAGGTGAAGACAAAGCCCAAGTTTGTAGCAATCACCGAAGAAGAGCATGGGTACCTCAAACTACAATGGCTTTAAAGTTGATGACAAATTGACTGGGAAGGAAGACTTCCATGCTTGGAAGATGACATTGGATCTTATGTTGGAAGACCAAGATTTCATGGACTATGTGCAGGGTAAAATCCAAGAGCCTCCATCCACTGCCCTTGCTGCCACCAAGTCAAAATATAAGAAGGGGGAAATCAAAGCAAAGCTGATGATCTGGGATTCAATTCACAAGAGTCTGGTAGCCTACATATCTGAGCTACACACATCCAAGGAGATGTATGATAAGTTAGTCAACATGTTCAAGGCCAACAATGCAAATCAAGTCCTTTTCTTCAAAAACCAACTGAAGAATCTGAAGAAAGGCAGGGATGAATCCGTTCAATCATATTTTCTAAAGTTAATTGAAATCAGAAATAATCTTCTGGCTATTGGGGAGACAATAGTTGATCGAGAAATGGTTCTTACCACACTTGGAGAGCAGGGGCCCAAGGGAAGAAAGGTAAATGTTACACGTGTCACAAGCCTGGTCACTATACTAGAGAATGCGCTTACAAGAAGGATTCTCTTGATGATGATGACAACAAAAACAACCGGAGGAACGACAATCAAAGGAACAACAAGTTCAAAGGAAAGAGGAAGGCTTCCTCTGGTGGAAATGGGAAACCTTACAAAAGGTTGAGAAATTCCAGGTATGAGGAACCAAACGTTGTTGATGATAAAAGAAATGAATTCATTCTTGTATCTACCCTCTCTGCTGCATCTCCACCCGACACTACGGATGTCTGGTTGATAGATAGTGGTGCCTCAAGGCACATCACTAGGTTCAAGGAAGCACTTTCTGACATGGTTGAGAAGGATGTTAATCTAAAAATTATCCTTGGAGATAATGCCACATATCTCGTGAAAGGGACAGGGACTCTGACCCTCCACTTATCTCAAGGTCAAGTCCTCCACTTGCAAGATGTACTATATGTACCTAATTTGAAGAAGAACTTTGTGTCTATTTCGGCCATGGAAGACAAAGGTTTCAATGTGGCATTCATTGATCGGAAGGTGCGCATCTGGAAGAAGAGTTTCAAGGAAGCTATCATCATTGGGTTTAGTGTTGATACAGTCTACCAGGTTGGAGGAAGTCCATTAGGAGCGATGACATGTGATACTATTCGACAGACTGAACTATGGCACCGGAGGTTTGGACACCTTCAGTACAAAGCCCTTCCCGAAGCAAGGAAGCTAGTGACAGGGATGCCCGAGTTCACAAATAATCATGAAGGTGTATGTCAGGGATGTGCCGAAGGAAAGCATACAAGGGTACCTTTCCCCTCAAGTGTCCTGAACATACGATGTCTTACAGCGATACATTCGATCTACACAGTATGTTGCCCATGACATCCTTGGGGAGGATGTTCTTATTATATGACGTTCATAGATGACTTCTCTCGCAAAACCTGGATATACTTCTTGAAAAAGAAGGATGAGGCTTTCATGTGGTTTCGTACCTTCAAAGCCGTGGTGGAAAATCTAACAGGAAAGAAGATCAAGATATTGAGAACCGATAATGGCACTGAATATCAAACGAACGAGTTCAAGAACTTTTGCAGAGAAGTTGGCATCAAGAGGGAGAACACAACTGTCTATACTCCTAAACAGAATGGCGTTGCTAAAAGAAAGAATAGGACCATTGTGGAAGATGTCTGTGCCATGCTATGTGACCAAGGTCTACCGAAGTTTCTGTGGGGAGAAGCTGTGAACACTATTGTGTACATACGAAACCGATGCCCACATTCTGCAATGGACTCCAAAACTCCAGAAGAGGTTTTCTCTGGTAAGAAACCTGACATCTCACATTTTAGAGTTTTTGGATGTCCTGTTTATTTTCATGTACCGAAGGAGAAGAGGAGCAAGCTGGATGCTTCTGGGAAAAAGGGAATGTTTGTGGGCTAAAGTGAAACTTCGAAGCCTTATAGATTCTATGTGCTTGGTCAAAGAGAAGTGGAGATATGCCACGATGTTACCTTTGATGAAGATGGTTCCCTCAGAAAAGTAATCAATCTTTCGAACTCTGAGGAAGACCATGAAGTAAGGTCTGGAAATCAGGAAGAACCGAAGGATGAGACGATGCCCGATGTTGAAGGACCAATGGACCCTATTGATCCACCTCCTTCAATGAAGAGAAGACCCTCATGGCTCAGAGACACTCTCGAGGATGTCGAGAATCATATGGCCCCAAGGGAGACAGTCTGTGAGAGCAAGAAGTCGAATAGATACCAAGGGTATTAGCAGCCATGAGTACAATCGTACAATCTGAGCCTGGATCTTTTGAAGAAGTCGTCAAGCATCAAGTCTCAAAGGATGCTATGCACGAAGAATATGAGTCCATTATGAAGAATGATGTCTGGGATGTGGTTCCAAGACCGGAGGACAAAGCAGTTGTCACCTTGAAATGGCTACATAAGATCAAGCATGTATACGACGTTAGTGCTAAAAGTTCAAAGGCAAGGTCGTTGCCCTGGCTTCTCTCAAAAGGAAGGCATAGACTATGTTGACATATTTGCACACGTAGCTCGATATACCACCATGCGATCTATCATAGCCCGCAGCGCATGGATGGAATCTTCATCGAGATGGATGTGAAGACCGCATTTACGCATGGTGCGATAAAGGAAGAGGTATGTGGAGCAACCTATAGGATTCAAAGTCCAGGGATCGGGACACCCATGTTTGCGAGGTTGAAGAAAGCCTCTATGGGTTGAAGCAAGCACCCGAGCTTGGTCGAGAGGATAGACGACTACTTGATGAAGGTTTGGGCTTCACTCGAAGTAATGGCGATCCGAACCTTTACTTCAAGGTTGGTAGAGAAAAGCCTCTCATTCTGGTGTTGTATGTGGACGACCTCTTCCTGACAGGTGTTGACCCTCTCATTCATCAGTGTAAGAGGGAGCTCGCTGCTGAGTTCGAGATGAAGAACCTAGGACTGATGCATTACTTCCTAGGCCTGCAGGTCTGGTAGAGACCTGGTGAGATTTTCCTTTCTCAAGGAAAATATATTGTGAAGCTTCTGGAAAGATTTGGAATGGTGGATTGTAAGTCCGTGTCGACACCGATGGAGCTTAACTTTAAGAAGTTGAGTGGTAACATTGTTGAACCCGTGTTAGCAAATCCTATTGAGTATCGTCAACTCGTAGGGGCCCTAATGCTCTTAGTGAACACCCGTCCGAACATATGTTTTGCAGTGAACACTTTGAGTCAACATATGGTTGAACCTCATCACATTCACTGGGTTGGTGCCAAGAATCTGTTGAGATATCCTCGAGGCACGATAAACCATGGGCTGAGATACACTACCAGGAGCGTGACACTCCATGGATATACCGATGTCGATTGGGCTAGTAGTGTGGTGAATCGTAAGAGCACATCGAGATGCTGCTTCACACTTGGGTCTACTTCAATATCATGGATGAGCAGGAAGCAGAAGTCAGTGGCTTTGAGCACCGCGGAGGTCGAATACATTGCAGCAAGTATGGCCTGTTGTGAAGCAGTTTTTACTAGAAAGCTCTTCAGTGAGTTGTTCGGGCATGTGCTAGATACCACCGTGATACTCTGTGATAACCAGAGTGGGATTCGGTTGTCCAAGAATCTCGTGTTCCACGATCGATCCAAGCATATTGATATCAGGTACCACTTTATCCGGGATATGGTACAGCGAGGCATCGTAAGGCTCGATCATATAGGAACTGATGAACAGGTCGTAGACAATCTCACAAAGCCCCTGGGGAAGGTCAAGTTCCTAACCTTTCGTGAGAATCTTGGAATCGTGGAACGACCCTATGCTGAGGGTGCTGTTGGACGATGAGCTCTAGGATCTCTGGGGGCTTTGGGGATAGCTTCTCGAAGCTATAAGCACACACGAGGCTAGGCTTGCGAAACCTTGTGGTGCTTCTGCCCCTCCGTTATGATGTTGAATTGGTTCACCTCTCATGATCTGTGCCCCATATGCATCCTACCCATTGAGTTCCGGACTCATGTGAAGTACCTCTCATTTGGCCAGTGAGGTGGGAAAAGCTAGAGACTAGTAGCAAAGACTGATGGACGCATCAGAGATTTCCTTACTCTCCATGTCTAGGATGGCACGTGTCCAACCACTTGATCTGGGATCAAGTCTAGTGAGGTTTCGGACCTCCAACTGACTTCAGGTCAGGTAAACCAACTTCGGGTTGGTATGAGACTCTTTTTGAGTCCTATAGAGGTTTCAGACCTCTAGGCTGAATCTATCAACCGTGAATGATGTCTTTGTGACTGACCCACTTTTGTTCTGAAATAAAGAAGCCAGCAAAGCAAGTTACAGTGGGATGACGCACGATATTTAGATGGCACAGGTGGATGGAGTTCTCCCTAGTGGAGAGGGAGTGTTAATTTTGGACAACTAGGTCCAAAATCCATGTTGTGATGCTCAGATCAAGATGCCAATACTTTTATTGGATTCCTCTTTCGGAGAGGTGCAAGATTGATCTAAAGATCATCTTGATCCGATGAAGCGACATTATTTGAATTTATTCAAAATATGTGCAGGTCGGCCTGAAATGAAATGTAGGCTTGAAGCCCCAGCAGTTGTGTCACACACCCTCATTGATGGATATAAATAGGTCAACGTTGGAGGTCATTTTCACTCATCCATCACATCACATTCTCTCTCCTCATCCGATTGGTTCAAACATCACTTGGAGTCTCTTCTTCTCCACACGTGGTGTGAGACTTCTATATTTCACAGTATCACAAGGTGACTGATTATTGATTAGATTTTTCATAACTGAAAATAATATTCTATGGCTATCATTTATTTTCAGAAAAAGAAAGAGAGTCTCTTGATTGCAAAGAGCTTCAAAGGAATTAATCTACCTCTCCGTCCAATAGAAGGAAGGAAGTGTTGCTGACAAGATGTGATGGGGATCAAACTTCATTTCTGCCCTCGTTCCATTTCATTTCATTCACCCTATTTGCCCCCCTCATTTCCTCCATATTCTCCCATGCTCTGAATCCCATTCAAAACCCCCAAAAACCCACATATATAATCTTTCAGGGCTTATTATTTTATAAACCCACTTATATAAAAGGTCGAAAGTGTTAAATGTTATAAGCTCTTCCCCCGCTTCACAGCCGTTACAACACATTGTTATGTCACATAAACTTCATAAAACACTTACCGCTTAAAATTTCCGTCGCATTTGCCAATGGTTCCCTCTTCCCCGCATTTCGCAAAATTTAAAAGTTAACCCCCACAAGTTAAAAGATTTAACTTACGATGCGACCAAGCGCAGATCGCGCATCGCAAGTTTTACAAGATAGCTGCCAAGTTAAATGTTAAAAATGCCGACGTGCAATGTGCAATGCCCGATGGGGCCCGATCGCAAATCGTGCGTCACAAGTTTTAAAGATTAAAGTGCGAAAGGTAAATGTTAAGCCCTGCACCGTGCGAAGTGCGATGTTGGCGCAGATGCGATGTATTTCAGAGCAAAGGCCTAAAGGATTTCAAGTCTGGGTGAATGGTTTTTTACGCTGTTTGGCTTCAAAAAAGGGTTGAAAACGACCGAAAGAGCTTGGGTAGCAAAAAGACAAAAAGGGTCTAGTCTAGTCCCACCTTACCACCATGTCATTACCTTCTCCTCATCGCCCTTCATCTTTCCTCCATCTCAAAGCAGCCCCTCCTCATTCGGCAATGCTGGTGCATTTCGCACCCCCCCTCAGCTTTCGAAATTTAACCATAGGGGGGGTCCGAAATGAGTGGTATCCAATACCACCCACTCCTCCACGTGTCTTCCCCTCGTCATTTCATACCCCCCTTCTATATTACCACTTACCACCTAAAACCCCCTCCGAAAAGTTGTTTTCGCTCGCCTCCAAAATGCCTCCGTATTCATTTAACCACTACCACTGCTGCTGCACCACGTCCACCAATCGCCATCCCTCCACAACCGGGCATATAAGATCTGTGTGCCATTTATGAGGAAATAGGCTACGCACGGCAGGAGAACTTGGGTAGGACCCAACAAAGGAGCAAAAGGCAGGGTGAGGCTAAACATCACAAAGAAAAAGATGGTAAAAGTTAAGTCGGGCATTTACGCAGAGATCCAACAGCAGAGACTAAAGGGGCAGCAAAGCACACCAACACCGACACCAATCAATGAGAAGTAGCCAGCACTGCACCAGATTAATTACTAAATGCCAGTTTTCTGCAGAACAGAACTAGATGTCAGAGCCTCCATTGGTTACCTCTTCGAAACCATCACAGCCGCCTCCAAGCCACTTTGTTGATTCACGAAGAGCTGCCTAAGTTTTGCATTCTTGAAGAGTTACTGAAATTAATTCTACAGGCGGTGTTGTCAAAGATTTTTCTTTATTCGGGCCTTGTAAGGCCACACTTGTCTAATTTTAGTTTGTTTGTAATAAATAAAGGTTGCCAGAGTAGATTAGGGAAAACAGACTTAGTTGTTAGTTAAATACTGCTAGAATTCTTATTAGCAAGGGTTGGATATTTTAGCAACTGTATTGTAAGGACTACTATTGGAGCACTATAATTTTTGAAGCTGGACATCGATAATCAAAGACTGGTTACAGGATTCTTGAGCTGTGTTAAAATGGTGACGTGTCTCTTCTTTGTTTAAATGTTTCCGTTGTGTATCTGCTCATCTAATTGTAATTCAGAAATTTTAGATTAAGATTCGTTGTCGAAGCGCCTTAATTATGTCTGCATTTACAATCTGAATGTTTTCTACTGAAGTCTGATTAAAGAATTCTTAATTGCTCTTTAGTCACTGCTGAACCTTATTGTTTCTTCCACCTCCTAATTCATACCGCTCCTAAGATCCATTTCGCACAATTAGCTTGCCCTGCGATTTGCTCTTGATTTTGATGTGCCTTTCCAGCCTCTGACTCCATCGCCCAATGGAATAGCCTCTGCAGCCCTATCTGTCCAACCACCCAATCAATCAAACAAACAATCTTATTTCTATAACTAGCCTAACATCTGCAACTATAACCCTCAAGCTAAATCATACATCATAAAACAGAGAGAACCCTCTCTGAGTCTAGGAAGGCTAGGTCTTGGACTCCAAAGTGGTTTGATGTTGTGCTTTATATTTTAGTCTTGCCAATCTTCTAAATTATAGAGTGCCAACATAATGGCGACCATACTGGAGAATTACTGAAAGAGCTCAATATTTCATCAGAACTCGGGAACCCCAGTCAAAATTGTATGATTCAAGTATGTTCCAAGATTGGTATCTGGTTGTTGTTGGTGGACAAACAACCAGACACAAGAAGGTTGAAATCATCCACCTGGAGACTCCACAGTTTTTAGTTCACCTAAAGGCTCCACTGGTAGAAGAATCCAGATTGGTTGCGAATATACAGTGACCCCACTCTCTGACTGATAGACAAGATGAAACCAAGAATACAATGTAGGTATGCTCCAATGAATAGAGATCACATTCCTGGATTCCCACACAAAATGCCTCAGGTAAATTGGCAAAGAAATCTTCGTATTTTTCAAGATGAGACTGTTGATGATGCTTCGTTACATCTCGTTAAATTTCATATACATTCTTGGAAGTTGAAGGTCGAATGGCATGAGGATTGCCTCATGAAGATGTTCATGGCAACATTAGAAGGGAAAGCGAGGGAACGGCATGAAGGTTTGAACCCTAGCAGTTTGTTTTCTTTAAGGGATTTCCACAAGGTGTTTTATGAGAATTACAAAGAAAGTTCTCCATCTTTATCATTAGCTGAAAATTGATGTGATCAGTCTGAGGATCTTGTACAATACCTTGTGAATATTGATGAAGATCTGAGAAATTGGCATCTTGAGGATCTCTTAGAAGCAATTCATGAATTTCATTCTCAAGTTAACTGTCATGATAACCAAGAGAAGTTAGTTGAAAATGAAAGCAATCAGGAAATGAAAGAAGATCCACAGGATCTCTCTGTGGGGACAAATGATAGTTCATCTGCTCTTTTGTGTGAGGCTAAAGAAGGCATTCAGCCTCATGACCAGTCTTCACAGGAGAAAGAAAACAATTGTTGTTCAATACAAAGAAAACAAAGACTCCCTCCTCCTTTCACTGAAGAAAAAATCAATCAGGTTCTAAGCATGCAACCAACCTCTAAATTTCTATGTAATGAAGAGAATATTTCTATTTTTTCTTCTGCTAATTTATGTATTGAAGTGTTCTCTCATGAAGAAACAAATGTAGAGCATATTGATACTGATGTTGTTTTACATTCTTAAGAAGGCTTATTGCCAGAAGGTGCTTCTGTTCACCAAAATGATGGCCTTCGAACAAAATTCAGCAATCTCAGTCAAGACATACCAGGTTTGCTCGAGGATAGCATATTAGTATACAATGAAGATGCCATATCAGATGACCATGAAGAATATGTAGATATTCTCTTTCAGAAGGATCCTGAGCATGACAAAGTGGAACAAGGAGCAGCCCTAGATGAAGTCTGTTATTTAAATCCTCAGGGCCAGGTACTGTTCCAAGATCCTTTTCTTGTTTTCTTAAAATTATCTAAAGAAGGAGTATGCCATGTCAAGAATGGTTTGTTGCAAAGTTTAAGGAAAAGTTTGAGCACTGCTCTTCAAAGGCAGGTAAGATGGGAGTGGCCCTTTTGTTTTTTCAGCATACTCAAAAAGGTGAACAAGAATCAATCATGTAGTCATTTACTTGATTGGTTGCATTGAAGAAGGGAGTTCACTTAGTGTATATATCACCTCCAAGTTATATTAAGGTAGGTAGGGGTGCAAATAAGCTCGGCACTCTGAGCATCTTACACATCTTAGTTTTAGATTGCTTTTTATCATCAAATCAGTGTGTTTCTGACTGTAGTTTCATTCAAGTTTTAAAGGTGCAGTTGTATGTTCAGCTTGATGGATTGCAGTGGATAAGTTCAATTGTAGTTTCAGTTCAAATTTCAATATGCTAATACGCTGGTTGGCCAAGCATGTGGTCTATTTTATCAATCAAAGCTCAAGAGGAACAATCGGCTAGTTTCCAATCACCAAGTTGCTTGAAAAATTAAGGTACAAGTTGTGGGATCAACCCAATGGATCAGGCTACTAGTCTACGGTGTTTTTGACACCTCATAAAGTTGTTGCCATCCCCAATTGGGGCCACTATTAGACTCCTGTATTTCACAGTATCACAAGGTGACTGATTATTGATTAGATTTTTCATTACTGAAAATAATATTCTATGGCTATCATTTATTTTCAAAGAAAGAAAGGGAAACTCCTAACTGCAAAGAGCTTCAAAGGAATTAATTTGCCTCTCCGTCCAGTAGAAGGAAGGAAGTGTCGCTGACAAGGTGTGATGGGGATCAAACTTCATTTCTGCCCTCGTTCCATTTCATTTCATTCACCCTCTTTGCCCCCCTCATTTCCTCCATATTCTCCCATGCTCTAAATCCCATTCAAACCCCCCAAAAACCCACATATATAACCTTTCGGGGCTTATTATTTTATAATACCACTTATATAAAAGGCCGAAAGTGTTAAATGTTATAAACTCCGCCCCCGCTTCACAGTCGTTGCAATACATTGTTATATCACATAAACTTCATAAAACACTTACCGCTTAAAAAGGATTTCAAGTCCGAGTGAATGGTTTTTTACACGATTTGGCTTCAAAAAATGGTTGAAAATGGTCGAAAGAGCTCAGGTAGCAAAAATTCAAAAAGGGTCGAGTCTGGTCCCACCTTACTGCCACGTCATTACCTTCTCCTCATCGCGCTCCATCTTTCCTCCATCTCAAAGCAGCCCCTCCTCCCACCTTACTGCCACGTCATTACCTTCTCCTCATCGCGCTCCATCTTTCCTCCATCTCAAAGCAGCCCCTCCTCATCTAGCAGTCCTAGTGCATTTCGCACCCCCCCTCAGCTTCCGAAATTTAACCATAGGGGGGGTCTGAAATGGGTGATATCCAATACCACCCACTCCTCCACGTGTCTTCCCCTCGTCATTTCGTACCCTTCTTCTATATTACCACTTACCACCTAAGACCCCCTCCAAAAAGTTGTTTTGCTCGGCTCCAAACTGCCTTCGTATTCATTTGACCACTACCACTGCTGCTGCGCCACGTCCACCAATCGCCATCCCTTCACAACGGGGCATATAAGATCTGTGTGCCATTTATGAGGAAATAGGCTACGCACGGCAGGAGGACTTAGGTAGGACCCGACAAAGGAGCAAAAGGCAAGGCGAGGCTGAACATCACAAAGACAAAGATGGTAAAAGTCGAGTCGGGCATTTATGCATAGATCCAATAACAGAGACTAAAGGGGCAGCAGGAACGCACTAGCACTGACACCAATCAATGAGAAGTAGCCAACACTGCACCAGATTAATTACTAAATGCCAGTTTTCTGCAGAATAGAGCCAGATGTCAGAGCCACCATTGGTTACCTCTTCGAAACCATCACAGCCGCCTCCAAGCCACTTTGTTGATTCATGAAGAGCCGCCTGAGTTTTGCATTCTTGAAGAGTTATCGAAATTAATTCTATAGGCGGTGTTGTCAGAGCTTTTTCTTTATTCGGGACTTGTAAGGCCACACTTGTCTAATTTTAGTTTGATTGTAATAAATAAAGGTTTCCAGAGTAGATTAAGGCAAACCGACTTAGCTGTTAGTTAAATACTGCTAGAATTTTCATTGGCAAGGGTTGGATATTTTAGCATGTATTGTAAGGACTACTATTGGAGCACTGTAATTTTTGAAGCTGGACATCGATAATCAAAGACCGGTTACAGGATTCTTGAGCTGTGTTAAAATGGTGACATGTCTCTTCTTTGTTTAAAGGTTTCAATTGTTTTCTCTGCTGTGTATCTGCTCATCTAATTGTAAATCAAAAATTTTAGATTAAGATTCGTTGTCGGAGCGCCTTAATTCTGTCTGCATTTACAATCTGAATGTTTTCTACTGAAGTTTGTTAAAGAATTCTTAATTGCTCTTTAATCACTACTAAACCTTACTGTTTCTTCCACCTCCTAATTCATACAGCTCTTAAGATCCATTTCGCACAGTGAGCTTGCCCTGCGATTTTCTCTTGATTTTGATGTGCCTTTCCAGCCTCTGACTCCATCGCCCGATGGAATAGCCTCTGCAGCCCTATCTGTCCAACCACCCAATCAATCAAACAAACAATCTTATTTCTATGACTAGCCTAACATCTGCAACTATAACCCTAAAGCTAAATAATACATCATAAAACAGAAAGAGCCCTCTCTAAGTCTAGGAAGGCTAGGTCCTAGACTCCAAAGTGGTTTGATGTTGTGCTTTATATTTTAGTCTTACCAATCTTCTAAATTATAGAGTGCCAACAAGTGGGAAAATTGTGGCAAGAAGATTTATGTTTTCGACCTAGGGTTTTTCAGCGCAGATTTGACCAGCATTGACTTTGTTCAATGCTTGGTCAAACTAACCCAAATTTTGGTCAAAATTTTGATTTCTGCAGTCCACATTTTTTGGCATAGAAATCGAGGTTGACCATTGACTTGATCGGGCTGCGTTGACCTTTTGCTGCTGTTGTTTTGCGTTGACCGTTGACTGTGACAGCGTTGACTTTGGGTTGACTGATATTGATGTCCGAGAGGCTTGTGTGACACTTCTGGTTCCCTAACCCTATTGAGACTTTGTTGGTTGAAGCATCCTGTTGACCGCAATAATGCACCACCACACGTATATATTTTTGGCTTGTCTTTTGTCGATCCTAGGTTGCGGGGAAGCTTCAAACCCCTTGCGTTCCCGTTTCCGAAACGCGCTCCGTGCGGGAGCGTTTCGGAAACACGCTCCCGAAAACGCTCCCCTTAGCGCGTTTCTGAACCTGTTAAAACGCTCCCTGCCTTTTCAGGAGCGTTCCGAAAATGCTCGGGAACAAACGCTCCGTGAGCACTTCCGGCGTTTAAAAAACGCTCCCGAAGCGTTTTTTAAACGCCGAAAGCGCTCAAGGAGCGTTCGCTTCCGAACGCTCCCCGGAACAAAAAAACGCTTCCTGCTGGGCGGAAATTTTTTTCAATGAAAAAACGATTTGTTTAGGGCCAGAAATGGGTTTTAGGGTTGATGTGGAGGTAAGAGAAGCATTGACATTTCATGGTAATGTTAAATTCTTAAAGTAAAAGTGACATTTCCTTTATTTTTCATTTTCATCCTTTTACTTAGATTTTTAACATTACCATGAAATGACTCAGGATGTTTAAGAGTGGTTTCGACCTCATTGGATTTCATATGGAGAAACTAGAATTTTAGGTTTCACTCAAAATTCAGCAGACTTAATGGTTTTCAGGGTTTCATGGTTGGGAATTTGCAATGTTTCCATTTGATTCTATCATGTGTAAGGGTATGATATTGGCATTTGATCAAGAGCATGAAGTCCTTTAAGAACCTTGATGTACCCTTCAATCAAAGGAAAACAACTAGTTAGACATGCTAATCTTTTTCTATCGCATTTTAAGGTTGAGGAAATGAAACCTTCACTCAAACCAAAATCATTGGTTAGGCATGTTAAACTTTTTCAATTTCTATCATGTTATAAGGTTGAGCAATCCAAGTCTGAAGACTTTTGAGCTAGATGATGTTTATGTATCTCTTGTTGATGATCCCATTTCTAGTAGCGATGAATCAGCTGATAGGATTCATGGGGATTCATTGCTTTCAGTGATTTGTAGTTTGATGTCTATTTTACTACTACCTACTGCTAAAGTTGTAAGGAGTTTTAGGAGTCCTCAAACTTTGAGCCATATTATTTATGTAGCTCATCTTGATGATCCCTTGTCTAGTAGTGGTGATGATTTTGATCATGATGAGGAGTGATCATGTTGTTGATCACTAATATGTAGTCTTGTATTAGGCCAATGGCCTCATAGCTTGTAGCATTGTTTTTGGACTTTATGGGCCATTTGGAGCCTCATTGCTTATGTATTTTTCGATGATATGTATTGCACTCGATGCCATTTTGATATATTCACCTTTGCATGGTATATAAATGAGCAAACTTTGCATATTTTGTCTCTATTGGCTTGGAATCATGGTTGCAAATCTTAAAAATAGTTTTTTTATTAAAAAATAATTATTTAATGTATTTTTTTTAAAACCGGTTCATTGAGATCTGACCGCTCCCGGTTAGACCGGTTCCGGTTAGAAACCCAGTTCATTAGGTCCACCGGTCCGGTCACCGGTTCCGATTTTAATAACTATGCTCACACAAATCCAGAAGTACAAGAGGGGTACATGAAGGCATTGGACAAGTTGGTACCTGACAGGGAGGAGTGTGCTAGATTGCGCCTTGAATTAGGCAAATACTTCAGTTGCATTGCTAACTTTGGTTCTTTCCATGCAATGGAAGACGGGGACAGATTTGATGCTATCACATGGTGGGAAGCATATGGCGGCATGGGACTTTTGCCAAAGTTGGCTAAAAAAGTTCTCTCACAGTTTGTGAACACTTCTTCTACAGAGAGGTGTTGGAGCACCTACAGCTTCATACACAATGTGAGAAGAAATAGGCTGAATGAAAACCGAGCTGAAAGCTTGGTTTATGTGCATTACAACTTGAGGTTGTTGAGCCATTACTGTGATCGGGCAAATGAGGATCAATCATACAGAGTCTGGGACAACAACCCAGAGGATGATAATTTGGAGGATGGCACGGTACATATGGAAGAATTGGAAGCAGAACTTTTTAGGAATGATGAATTATGAATATGATGCTTCATGAAAGTTATATGGTGATCAATGAATCAATGATGATAAATGTTATATAATATCAATGATGATAAATGTTATATATTGAATTTTGAAATCAATGAATGAATCAATGATGATAAATGTTATATATCAATGATGATAAATGTATATTGAATTTTGAAATCAATGAATCAATGATGATAAATGTTAGATATTGAAATTTGAAATCAATGATGATAAATGTTATATATCAATGATGATAAATGTTGTATATTGAATTTTGAAAGCTTGAAACCTTCAGATTGATGATTTGCGAGACTCAAGAGTCAATATATTTGTATCTTTAACTATAGTTTCTATTAGGCGTGGTTGATGAAGATTATAACTTCTAGATGATTGATGTTATATGATTCAATCTATGTTTTTATGTTTTTTATGTCTAATTCATCATTCTACATGTTTTTGTTGACATATATGCATCAAAATATAAAAAATATAAAAAATATTAAAAAAAAATATATATATATATATATATATAAACGCTCCCGAAAACGCTCCGGACCGGAAGCTTTTAAAAATGGCGCTCCGCGCTTCGCTCTCGCTCTCGCTCCCGCTTCCAAGTAACCTTGTGTCGATCTATTGGTATGTTCTATCAGCATTTTACTTTCTTGTTTATGTGATTGCTGGTTGATATTGGGGATAAAAAGTAAAGTTGCATCAAACATAGAACATCTACAAAAATTTACACATGTAGACAATGTGCCTTGAACTCTTCTTCATATTGACAAGATGAAATCAACATAATGTAACCTCATGGTGATTATGAGGTGGTTGGAAACTATGGTTCCTATGATAAAGGAACTATCCTAAGGAAGCATTAAGTAAAGAAAGGTAAAGAGTTCATGAGAAGATGCATTTGTTGTCACATAAGATAAAGATGAGTGGTCAACATCTAATAACTAGAAGAATTAGGAAATATCGAAGGAAAAGGTATGAAGACCCTAATTTGTGTATTAGACAAGGTAAACCTTGGTAATGTATGCCTTGGAGATGGGTTCATACAATATGCAAAAGGATGTTGAAGCAGGAAGTGGATGTCATGACGAAAGGCCATCATAAAAAGGTAACACTGATTTAATGTTCATTTTGATTTTTGAGAAAAACATTTTGTTGGGTTGAAACAAGGCTACCGAAAGAGAGTTGTAGAAGTCACCACAACTAGTACTCGTGAGATTGGATGGAAGATCCAGAAAGTAACATGACTAGGAAGAGGTAGTTGTATGAAAGAATAGCCAGATGTGGACTAGAAGATCACTTTCGATGAAGAGAAGGATGACATGACTATTGGTTCAACACAAAGTTTTGTTGAAGGGTAGTGATGAAAAAGATGGTCGATACCCTATGAAGAAGATGGCTCCATGATGAAGAAGATGAAGTTCATGACATGAAACAGAAAGAGGAGCCCTAAAAGTAGTTGATTGTACCATGATCTCCACCAAAGAGCAGATAGTTGTTGTTGGAAACAAGTCCCTAGTTGAGAGGAACGATGGGCAAGTTCCCAGGTAAGAAGGAACTTGGGTATACCCCTTTTATAGGAATGAGTATATCTCCCTAGTTGAGATGGAGCGATAGACACATCATTCTTGTCTTTATGAAGAAAGAATGGAGGATTGGATAAGCATCTTAATTCCAATACTCTTTGAGGATGTGGTAGGGCATCTTATAGGTAAGAGTAGTCGAAGAGAAAATTCCTAGAGGATGTGTTATTCCAAGACAGGTATAGTCCTAAAAGGACATACCTTGTGAACATTCGGATGGGATACATCCCTTAAAAGACAATGATGATGGTGTCTAGCAATCATTGTATCGCCAGCATTGTGCTCTAATCTTGTGGAGAGATAGAGTTGTTAGTCAAGGCCTTGCTATGTGACAATGCTGGTTGGTGTGATATGCAATGAGATAAGGGCTTACCAATCTGACTCTTCTTATGAGAATTCTTCAGTTTGAGAATGTCCAAGTACCGTGTATGGATTATGAATACCTCCCTAGTTAAGAGGGAGCGTTGAAATGTTTAACTAGGTTTGGTCTTCATAATGTCTATTGTAATCATGATTTTATATATTTGATATTAAAGAGAAAAGAAATTTATTATCGTCATTCTTGATGCATGGGTTTCATGCTCAAGATAAATTTATTTATAGGTCAAGCACCCATTGAGTGCTTCTAGGTTTGTCATGAAATTATGAAGTCAAAAGAGTCATTGTCGTACATGTAAGACCCCTTTGGGCATGTTGCATCTTGTAAAGTCAAAAGTGTCATAAAGACCCTCCAAGACCTTGTCAAACTAGTCGACCTACAAGAAGGATCAAGTCGGCCTCATGGATAGCAATTTGACCTCCTAAGAAGCCTATATATAAGAGACATCAACCTCACTTGAAGATCATCCAATCATCTCACATAAAGTTCGATCAAGAAAGAAGAAGAGACCTAAAAGAGCAAAGAAGAGGACTAGAAGAAGGAAAGAAACGAAGTCTTTAAAAGTTGGTTTTGGGCTATCATCTCCTCACACGTGCAAAGATTAGGGCTACATCACTACAGCAACATAGAATTACAGAAAAGAGTTGAGTTAGGGCACCTAAAGGTCTACTTTGCAAGCTGAGTTCCAAAGAACGGAGAATCAAGTCAATCGAAGGAGAAGGAAGGAAGAAATCACCATCTTTTCCACGCATGCAAGAACTAGGGTTTTTGCAGTAGCTGAAAATTGCAATCAAGAAGTTGTTGGGGCCGAAGTCGTTGGAGAAGTTGTTGGGTTGAAGTTACTGGAAACCGTGAAAGTTGATTTGGTCTTGGAGGGGTCTTTGACAAGGGTCTTAGGTCTTGGAATTCGTCATCTAAACATTCTATAAGAAGAGAAGAGTTCTTCTGGGTTTTCCTCTCAAGGGGAGAGGTTTTGGCCCTGGCTTATCGCCTACATTCTAGCCTAGATTCTGTGTCCTCTTTTCTCATTGATCTTTATTGTTTGGTAATTGTTTGATGATAAAAAAACACAATAATAATCAAGTTGAAGAAGAAGCTAATTAAGTTAAGTAAAAAGACATCACAAGCAGTTATCAAACTAAAAAGAGAAATCACCTAATCTAGTTGCCCCTAGATTTCTCAACACTATGGAAAAACCTATGAAGGACGATATGAAAGCAGATGTAGTCTGGTGGAAGGGTTGACTTGGCACTTGGGACAGTAGTTATATGACTTGGATTTCTCTTGATTTTATAAAGAAAGGATTGTGGGTTTTCCCCCTTGGTGGGGTTTTGCCCTGGCTTGGAGCCTAATCTCTGGTGTCATTTGTCTCTTGTTTTATTTTCTTACATTCTAATGGTACTTGCTTGATGAAGAAGAAGATTAATAAACTAAGAAGAATCATAATAATACTCACAAGTAATTATCATGTTAAGGAATTCACTTTTCACTGGAATTCCAACATGGTATCAAAGCTATGGTGAGAACAAGGACACTGTTGTAGAAACCAAAATCTTAAGGGTTGTTGAGAGCTAAAGTTCAAATCTTTGAGGTCACCTTTCTCTAAGAAATCCAAGCGAAGGTCTGAAGATCAAAATTAGCCCTCTGTGATCCAGAACAGGCCTGGTATCACACCTTAATTGAAGGCCGAAAAAAAAAAACAAAAGGCTATAATCACCTCTTCTTTAGTTCGCTCTAATAATCTAATTAGGCTGAGAAGTCTATTCTTATATCTGAGACTCTGTAGAAGTCCTCTGTGGCATGAAGTTCTAAGAAGTCTTACGACTCTTGTTCTATAAACATTGCGATACAAATATCTGTAATAAATGTGAAGGCATTAACACAAGCATTTTGTGGCATCTCTCTAAACTAATGAGAATTTTGTGTATGCACAAATCATCTCCAAAAGTTGCAGAACGAAAGTATTTCTCTGTGGTATGAGAATCTACATATCCGAATAGCCTTATCATGATCAAGAACAAGTGGTATCCAAGCTTACTATACTACCGTGGAATGTGAGCTACCTCTGAATATAATCGAAGTTGTGTCATGGTCTGTGATAACATTTATACATGTGATGGTTTATCTTAAACTGAAGATTCATCAAAGAATTTGTATGACATTCAAATATGTCATCTACGAAGGTTGTCTCTTGTGAACATATATTCGAACTATTATAGAAGTCCGAGAGTAATAATTGTACCTTTGGTAAAGAAGAGAATTTCATATTAAAACTTTTGACTGTCGATACTAGGACGAGACCTAGTGTTTTGCAAATTGATCTCTTGTTGACTAGGCCAAAACCTAGTAGGGCTGAGATCAATGAAGAAGAACTATTTGTGGTTAAAGGGTCAATATTCCTGAAACTCATCTCTGTATGGAATCGAGATTCCTGAAGTCTCTTCTCTGGGAGAGTATTCGAGATTTCATCATATGACAATTGGTGCAAAATTGGAGAGTTCATACGATGTGACAAAGTCATCTATATGCGGATTCTGATGAACGTGTGGCACGTTACTCGATATACAGAAAGGTAAACTAGATAAAAGAAAATTGCTAGCAGCCTGAAGGAATTTCCATGGTTCGCTGGTCATCTTTGGTGGAAGAAGATGGCATACATCTGCTGAAGTGAAGGACTGTAAGTATGGACTTAAGTTGATAAGATTGGCAGGTTCTAGGTGTTGAAAAGTGTAACTAGGTCGGTCTTCATGTTGGCTATGTAATTATGTATTTATGAAAAAAAGAAGACAAAGATAATAAACTGTAATTTTGGTGTACTTGCTTCATGGGTTTCATGAGCAAGATTTTATTAAGTAGATGGACTTCTTCTTGATGTTCATTAGGTTTGAGTTAAGTGTCAAATCTAGTCTAGCTATATGCTCCAAGACCTTGTGAAAGAAGTTCACAACAGTCCTCAATGCAACGATGAAAGATGTTCAAAATGCAAGAATGAATTACCTCATCAATTTCGAGATAAACATTGATTTACGGCCTTCACTCACAGCTTATATGGTTGGCTTGGCTTAAGGGGATGTGCCCTATATATATACACATATGGTATATGTCACAACAGAAATAATCAATGCGTGATATCTTCGAGTCTAGCAGTGAGGAAGGAAGACCGCGGATCTATCTGAGCGAAAAGATGAAGTATATGAACCTATTATGAATTTACTTTCAACCACAAATGTCATATAAATACATAATGTTAGAATGTGTAATGTGAATATAACAGATACGTCTTAGCCAAATGCGTGAATTGTAACTAAACCCAAGAGTGACATCAATTACAACGTGACATCACCGAGTAAGCACGCGTGATACATTGTGGACATGGATGTATCTAATATTACAATGCAGATATCTCAAAGATTAATATGTGGACATCTCCAAGAAGTAGGTGCGAATCTATCTGAAAATACAATGCAGATGAAAGACAGAAAATAGTGCGGGTTCAAAAGAAGAGAAGTGCGAAAATTTAAGGGGAGCAAGTGCATATATATAAGGTAAGGCAGCATGGAGAACAGTGCGGTTTTTACTGTGTATGAAATGCAGACTTCAGGAGCTACGTACAGGATATAATGTGCGGACTTATCAACATTGTCTCAGTACCTATCTCGGACCCTAAAGCAAGGAAAAGGATGCGTATATACTATTGTTGTTTGATGTGTGATTCCAGAATTAAGAAAAGGTCCTGTAAGATAAAGTTAAGGGCAGTCTGCTTAAAAGAAGAATTTTATGAAGTCAAGACAGTGATTATAAAAAGAAAGGCAGATCTAAAGGTGGGAGAAAGTGAGGAAGGTAAATCAGAGATTTACATTCCTGACTACATTTCAAGAATTTAGTTGCAAGTGAAGATAATTCTGTCCCTACATTTGACTGAGCATCAAGAAGTGTAATTTGGAGACCGAGTTCTCTAGTCCCAGTGCAGAACAGTGGAGATTGGTCTAGACGAGAAGAATTAAGTTTGAAGAAGTTGTGACAAGGTCTTGGAAGCATATCTAGGTCAGGGGTCTGAGTCTTGGTCACGGTACTTGTCATTTGAAGACCTATAAGAAGAATTATTTGCGGGTTTTTCTCTCCAAGAGGGAGAGGTTTTTCCCTGGTTCTAGGAGCCTAACTTGTGTGTCTCATGTACTTTGATAATTGACTTGATGAAAGATTAACTAAGCTAAAGAAGAGAATACATAATTAAGCTCACAAGTAATTATCAAGAAGAGAATTTTGTATTAATCACCAGCCCTCCAAATTCTCAACACTAGGGATCTATATGTTGACCCTTGCAAAGTATGAATAAGGAAACCCTCATTGTTGAAAGAAGTCCTAGATCTTGGGAATGGAAGATGGGAAAAATGATCGTGTGGCTCAAGTTTAAGAGGGAGTTGACATTTCTTGAAAGATGAAGATGACAATGTGGATGCATGAAGTCCGTGGATTAAGAAGGGGCTGATCATTTTCAAAAGATAAGTATTTTGCGTCTTTCCTCCTTGATTGATGGTTCTGTTTAGTTTCTTGTCTATATGCTCTTTGTCTCTTTCATATTGATATTAGTGGGATTGCAAGGCCTACCTAGGGTTTAACAGCAAAATGATGACAAGGAAGAGTGTTGCATATCCAAGAGGACTTTCTAGTCTTATAGAAGACCTGACCATTGAAGGAATTGGCAATTCCATTTATTGTCCCCTAAGGACTGTCAATTTGGAGTGGCAAAGGGACAGTCAGTGGGCTGCTTATATAAGCCTTAAGGACTATGATTTGATGTGTTGTGAGGGCTATCTTATGTGCACCCTGAAGTACAATACTTGACAAATCAGAGTTGAGTGGGTTGGTCATTAAGCCATAGATCAGTGGACAATGTAAGGGATGGTTTGATGTCGTAGTTCAATGAAGTCTGCGATAGATGGGCTTTGTGCAGTACCTCAATAATTGACTTTTGGAGCAGCAAAAGTGCAGATCAGTGGGTTGTTCATGTGCCCTAGGAACAGCATTCTGAAGTAACCAGATTATTGACAAGATGGACAGATCTGAAAGCCCTAAGCAAGTGACAAGAACAGTCGATTTGTCACAGAGTTAGGGCAGTTTTGGTAACCCTGGGAGCAGTCTTCAAAAATGACCAGAAGAATGACAAGTGGGCAGATCTGGAGGATGGGAAGCAGTGCAAGATGCAGTGTTGGACGCAGTAAGTGAAGACCTCAAGTGTAGGATCATGAAAAGGAATCATGGTCTGTTAGGAGGCAGATTTGGAGCCCTAGGTCAAAGGTTGCAGATGAGCAAATTCAGTGATAAGAGGGCTGGTTGAGGAAGCTACAACATATCTCCACGGAATAACAGGTAGCTGATGTAAGGGAAGTATGAGTACTTCCAACACAAGCTGAGGCTTGTTGATGTACTCTCCCTATTTGGGAGGGAGTGAGTATGGATTTCTCCTCTCAAGTTGAGAGAAAGGTTGGACACATGGTTCTCCTTGTGTCATGTACTGTGATGGATTAGGATTGATATCCTAAGTCAAGAACATGGACATGGATAAGGAGAATGGTGGATTGGATAAGCATCTTGGATAGATATTCTTGAGTCATGTAGTGTGGCAGATTAGGATTGACATCCTAAGTCAAGTACATGGACTTGGACAAAGAATGGTCCGGTGGAGGACATACTCCAGGTATCCTAGGTGGAGTAGGTACCTCAGAGAGGGGGTATGGTGTCCTATGGAATGCCTCCCAAGGCCTTGGTAATGTGACTTCGCTGGCTATGGTGATACTATCATCATTGATGCTTATCAATCTGGATCCTTTTTTATAGATAAGAATATCAGGATGAGTCGTTATGAATACCTCCCTAGTTAAGAGGGAGTGTTGGAAATTGTAACTAGGTTCGGTCTTAATAACTACGTGAAGAAAACAATTTATTTAATAAAAGAAAATCAAATTGTAAAATGTCCCATTAGGACTTGTAAAAGAAAAAAAAAAATTAAATTTTCTTGTAATTATATTTGACTGTACAAGCAGCCAAGTCGGCCCTCCCAGTTGAACAGGTCGGCTCTGATGAAGAGGCACCTCTTTGGTCGTGTGAGAAACACTACATATTGGCTACCGTGCTCCTCCATTTGAGAACAAGTTTGGACATCTTCTATAGTGGTTGTCTGCGATAGAATGCGATCTTTTATGGTGGTTTTTTGTGAGGAAATGCGAGCTTACGTGATGTCTTTCTGAAGTTGAATGCAAGCTTCTGTGATGATTCTCTGTGATGGAAAACGAGCTCCTGTGGTGGATCCCTGTAATGACACGCAAGCACTTGCAGACCTATCTCTGATGGCATACGAACTCTATTATGTATCTCTATGATGACCTGTGAAGGACTCTATGGACAGACCTGTGGACAAATCTATGAAGAACAATATGAAAGAAGATGTTGTCTGGTGGAAGGGCTGACTTGGCACTTGGGACAGTGGTTATATGAGTTGGATTTCTCTTGATTCTATAAAGAAATGATTGATGGGTTTTCCCCCTTGGTAGGGTTTTGCCTTGGCTTGGAGCCTAACCTCTGATGTCATTTGTCTCTTGTTTTATTTTTTGGCATTCTAATGGTAATTGCTTGATGAAGAAGAAGATTAATAAACTAAGCAGAATCATAATAATGCTCACAAGTGATTATCATATTAAGGAATTCACTTTTCACTGGAATTCCAACAGGGAGGAGATCGCTCTTGGGCAGGGGTGGGATTTTCTACTAGCAGCAACATTCTCTCTTCAACTCTTCTATTCTATTCTACTCTAGCTTCTATACTTTGTGCAGGGGTCACCATTGGACCAGATCTGTACTCTGTCTCCATGGTGCAATCAACATTTTGGCTAACAAAGAATACAACTTGACTATGCTTCTTTCTAACAATTGAATTTTGTTGGTACTTTGTGGCTTCTTTAATGTATGAGATGTCTCTTTAGCCTTGTATCTTGATAAAAAAAATTGTTTATAAGAACTTTATTCTCTTTTAGTTGTCGCTTATATAAAAATGACCAATATTAGCCTAGGGAACCGCATTACTAACAACTATAATAAGAACTTGTGTTACATCCATAAGTCTTATTGTCATTGCTTGTGATAGGGACACAACATGTCCTTCCTTTCTAAAATGCTTGGAGCTCAAAGCATAAGGAATAAGTCAATAAAACTACGACAGCTGGCCAAAGTCATTCCCCTATAGCCGCACCAATAAGATAGAATCACAATACCATGCTGATTTTGTGCCATTCCACTCACTTCCTTCTCGAGTCCTATGTTTGGAGGGACCTGATGTTTACAGTGGGGAATAGATGTTGCCTTATGGTGAATCCACAATGCTTTTTAAGGACTCGTTGCCTGATTTGTTGCAGCAATTAATTATTTCAACTCTGTGTGGCTCTTCCAGAAAACAATCTCCACAAGGTAACAACTAGTTTGCAATCTTTGGGACTTTTATCAATTTTGTACTCTTCTAAAAAGAAAAGAAAAGAAAATGTTTCTTCAACAAAAGCTACAGCTTCTTCAAAATGAAAGAATGCTGAAGGTGGGAATTGGTCCAAAAATTTTGTTGCCACACGCTGCAAATTTAGCCACAGCCCAGCAGAAAGAGATGACCTGATGCCACTTGTAACAGACCAAATGGTAATTGCGCAGAACCATCACAAATAAGAGGAAAGAAGAAAAAATGATGTTATAATTTTTAAGCACACAAGAAAGACAAAGACATGATTATAAACAGACTCGTGAAATATATGCATTTATTATAATAATGTCATTTGAAATTTTTATTCAAAGGGGTTAATCCCCTTTTATTCCGTTAGCTGCATAGTTGTGTCGCCTGTACAACCTGACTTACCTCATTTAATAATGTCTAATTGACTTATCTATCTTTTTATAGTCACTTGTAGTGACATGATTTTATATTAAATCGTCAGTAGAATATACTATTTGAGTACTATACTATAATACTCCAACAAACAATCCATAAGGATCAAGAAAATATATATAAATTCATACAATTAAATGAATAAAATTGATCAATATGATCTTTATTATAATATTGATCAATATGACAATGAAAAGGTGTGACCCTAATGAAACCTAATTAATAATGAGTAATATTAATTGGCTTCATTACACTTTGATCTTGGTCCGGGTTTTTAAAGCCATGTATCAAAAAGTTATATAGGGATTACACACCAAAGATAGCTTAAATTACTGAAAAGAAATAGTAGCAGATCTCCAAAAAAAATTATAATGATATATCATATAATCATATAACACATGGCAGTACTATGAATTCTACTGAGTCCAAAGGGTAATGACAAGGCATAGTAAAAACTTAACAGGTGAACAAAAGCAAAGAGAACATGGATATCTCACATACAATGGAATGCTGGACTAACGAAGATTGAATCATGGGTATATAATTTCAGGTTGCTCCCAAGTTTGTCATGCAAGTTAGCCCAGAAGTTGAAGGCAAAGTTCTGGAAGTGGAAAAAAAAACAAGACCCAAGACCAAATGTTTAAAGCAGAGATGGAACATTTGCATACTCACTTCAGGAACAAAAGTTCGGAAGATACAAAAGGTAAAGAAAATCAATTAAGTGACTATACACTCTCAAATTAGTTCCTCCCCAATGATCATATCAAGTGAAAACGAGTCATAGAGTAACACTCTGGTCAAACTTAATCTAATAGTATGCCATGGGGGCCACATGATCTTCTAACTTGTAATGAGGCCATGCCAGGTAAACCTGAAATACATAATATGCAAATTGTGGAGATTGAGAAATAAAGGATCTGTTACTTGCACAGACAACCATCAAATGCAAGATTTCTCTCTCCAGATCTCTTCCTTGTGCATGCATGTATTTGTCCTTTTTCCTAAATTTCCCATGACATAGACTCCCAATTGATTCTGCAATTTTTAGATTAGACCTTTCTTATAAGTTAGGGTACATGATAATGGTAACAGCAATATGGTAATGATGGGAAGAAGATAATAATTATGATGGAAGAAGGGTAGTGTAATTTCTCAACTTGCCATGCAATAAGATGAAGACTACAAGGCATCTAACCCTAGTCTGCCTTTGAAAGCAAGATCCAGCATAGGGAACGGCTAGTACATAATGATAAAGGATTGAATAAAGGCAACTTTTCAAAGGTTAGACTTCTTCCTTGCATGAATAGGACATGAGGGAACAAATTATTTATTAACTATTAATCCATGGAATGAATAAGAGGACCATAACAGGACTAGACCTTCCCAAACTAAACCAAGATTCCAAATCCAGAATGGACCTGGACCACATCTTGAATATGATAAGAGCACCTCCTCCTATCATTATATTCTATAGTAAATCTCAAAGTAGTAATAGATAGGGGGAATTATCATTTTTTTTTCAAAATGCCTACCTATAAAACAACTCGATTAAAGGTGCTAACTACCACTAAACAAAACTGAATCAGAAAGCTTGAGAAGGACAATAGAAGACCTAGAGTATGTCTTTGTTAACATGTTTCAGCCAAATATATATTATGAAATCAAACAGCACCAATATAGAAAGATGGCTGACACTGACCCATAATCAACTCTTACAACACCTTTTAATGTTACATCCCCTTGTACCAAAGTTCAAAAAACCAGTACAGTCATGATTGTAACTACCCTAATTAATAGAGAGATACTTCAACCTCCCACGTGATTGATAATTGGCTAAAATAACATCCATAAATATTGGCAGCAGTAGCTTAAAAATCCAAAACATTGCTAAGCCAACAGTTAGAATTGTCCTGTAGCTCAACTCCATCCCCTACCTATAGTAAAAGAGAAAATCTCCCATTTGACCTCTTCAAGATTACAAGACATTCTAACCCTAGTCTGCCTTTCAAAGCAAGATCCAGCATAGGGAAGGGCTATTACATAATGATAAAGGATTGAATAAAGGCAACTTTTCACAGGTTAAACTTCTTCCTTAGATGAGTGGGACACGAGGGAACAATTTTTTTCTTGACAAGTAATCCACAGAATGAACAAGAGGACCATAATAGCACTAGACCTTCCCAAACTAAACCAAGAGTCCAATTCCAGAATGGATCCAGACCACATCTTGAGAATGACAAGAAAGCAACCTCCTATAATTATATTTGTAAATCTCAAAGTAATATGAGATAGGGGAGACTATCATTTTTCTCAAACTGCCTACCTATAAAACAACTCCATTCAAGGTGCTAACTACCACTAAACAAAACTGAATCAGAAAGATTGAGATGGACAATAGAAGACCTAGAGCATGTCTTTGCAAACTGTTTCAGCTAAATATATATTATGAAAATCGAAAAGCTGTGATATAGAAAGATGACTGATCCTGACCCGTAATCAATTCTCATAACTCCTTTGTTATATCATCTTGTACCAAAATTTAAAAAAACAGTACACTCATGATTGTAACTACCCTAACTAATAGAGAGATATTTCAACCCCCCACATGATTGTTAATTGGCTGAAATAACTTCCATACATATTGGCAGCAGTAGCTTGAAAATCCAATCCCTTGATAAGCCAACAAAGAGTTGCCATGTAGCTCAACTCCATACCCTACCTATAGTAAAAGAGGAAAATCTCCCATTTGACCTATTCAAGTCTACAAGATGTTCCACATTCTAGCACTAGTCTGCCTTTGAATGATCCGGATTGGATCATTATATTGTTTGTCATCCATCTCGATACATTTGGAGTGGAAAAAGTGGAGGAAACAGCCTACGGGACCCTTTTTACCGGCAAGACCTAGTTTGGCAAAACGGGGTCTAAAACCTTCAGGGAGCATTTTGAGGCATCAAACGACGTGTTTTGGGGGGTAAAACTTTGTCGCTTTAGCACCGCACCATCTCATGCTATTCTCCACACAAAGATATTTCCAACAGCGCAAGAAGCGCGTCAATCGAAATTTGTATGCAAAAGTTATGCCACTCAGAAGTTGACCTCCCTGTTTTCACACCTATAATTTGGGCAGATGCTGCATCAACCCCCATTATTCATGGAAAAGGGGCTAGCCACGTGATTGTGATGTAAAAGACTCTAGAAGAGTCTATATAGTAACTCTAGTTAAGAGTTGATGTAGTCAAACTTAACCACTAGAAGGCTATCGGGTTGTGTTATAACCGAGGCATTAGGAGGAAGAGGCAGTCGATTCTTTCGAGAGCATTTTGTTCCATATTTGAGCAAAGATAGCCAGGAGAGATAGGAGGTAGAGCACACACAGAGGATTTGTGCATTGTAGCAGCCCATGGGCCACAGGCATTACTTCTTTGAAATTGTAACTGCAGCCATATTTCCAGACAGAGAAAAAGAGTGAAGCGACCTCACCTTCCAGCTAGGTTTTCTCCCGAACGGGTTTCATAGAGCATATCTTGTGTTTTATGTGTGTGTGTGTGAGCTTATTTTGTCATTCTCTACTTTTCTGCATAATTTCTATTCACGTGCATGCACTAATTACAGTTCACTTTACAGATCTTAAAGTTTCATAAAAATGTAATAGTGTAGAATCTCAGATTTTTAATATAATATTATCAGATCTGTTGTGACAAATTGTCCAGTGGAATATCCATAGCAGTTTACGAATCATTTGGCATCAAAGCAGGTTTCTTTGGGTATTTTGTGGAGATTGCAAGGATCTAGATCGACGGGGCCGAAAATCGTAAAACCCTAATCATGGTCAACGAATTTGTAAACGAACCTTGTGATCCTGTAGAGGTGAGGTTTACGCGGTTGGAACAACAAGTCGTAGATATCAACCGCAATGTAAGCCTCTTCATGGTGGGGCCTTGAATAGCAAGTTGGGGATATTTGGAGAAGATAGGGGTTCGAATGCAAATGACAAATCAGAACGGGGATCAGAAGATCGAGGAGAAACGGAGAACCAGTCAAAGAAAGAACCTGAAAAAGATCGACCTAGTTCGAGTGTCGTGAACCAATCCTAGTCCCTGTTTAAAATGGAAGCAAAGGTCGATATCAAGTTGTACCATGGCAAGATCGACTCTCTGAAGCTAAACCACTGGTTGTAGGAATTGGAAGTTTATTTCAGTGTCCATCACATCAAGGAAGGGCAAAAGATCTCATTCGCACAGCTAAAATTAGAGGGCCATGCACTGACTTGGTGGGAGAACCACACAGAAACCCTGAGGTTAGAGGGAGAACCTCCAGTGACTAAGTGGGAGGATTTCAAAACCCCCATTAAGTCACAGTTTTATCCCATTGGGTACGTGGAGGACCAATGGATCCGGTGGCATTACTTCAGGCAAAAGTCAGGCCAAAGTGTGCAGGAGTACACCACAAAATTCAGAAAGATGGCTATAATGTTGAGTATCTCTCCAAAAAACCCAGATGTACTCCTCAAGTATTTGGGGGGTTTGCACCACCATCTGCGCTAGCAAATGATGTTGTTCAAGCCCAAATCGGTGGACGATGCTTGTGTACAGGCGCAATACCAGGAAAACATAGGCCTAAAGAGAGCGCAATCAAGTGGATTGAAAGCAAAAGGAGCAACAGGATACTTCTAAGGAGAGGGAGAATAAGAAAAAAGGGAGAAAAGATAAAAAGACAGCAGCCACAGCGCACCTGTGTAAAGATCCCAGCAACCACTGCAACATTGATGGGCATACAGAGGAGAAGTGCTAAAAGTTGCATATAGAGCTAAACCCAAAGAACAAGATTAAAGATAACAAGAAGAAGAATTTCATGGCCACGGATTCAAGAAACCAAGTTGAAAGCACCTTGGACGTGGATGAGAAGATCGTTTGTACGTCGATCTAGAAGGAGGTGAATCTAAGTAGCCTTCAGCAGCAGGAAGAGAAAGAAATGACCAAACCCTTCCATATACAGATACAGGTCAAGAAGACAAAGATTGATGCTCTATTTGACTCAAGATCACAGGCGAATCTCATTGCAGCTGAGTTGGTCAAGAAGTTGGCGCTAGAAGTTCATGATCATCCAAACCCATATCCACTGGGATGGATAAATAAGGATGCAGAGCTAAAGGTTACAAAACAGTGTAAAATTAGATTTGCTATCAATGTCGATTTTATTGATGAAGTAGATCTAGATGTGGTTCCCCTTGATACAATGGAGTCGTGTTTGGGAGTCCATACATGTACCAACTCGTCAAGGATGGAAAATCGTTCATCATCAACGCATACAAAGGAAAGTCGAAAATTTCACTAGTAAGTACCAACCAAGCCAAGAAATTGAGCAGTTCCAGCAAGAAGTATGTTTTATTGTCTTTAAGAGAAATTCAGTCTGCAGAGGAGTCAATAAGGGGCAAGGCATCCCTGGATGGGTGTACTAAGGAACAGAAACAACAATTGGAGGAGTTTTTACAGGTATACAGGGATGTGTTCCGAGAGCCTAAAGGGTTACCACATAAGAGAGAAGTGGAGCAAGAGATCCAACTATTGTCGGATTCCCCATTGCCGAATATTGGGCTGTACAGACAGTCTGTTAGATGCAAGTGAGGCGAAGAAATAGTTGCAGCAGCTGCTGGAACAAGGTGTGATTCGACCGAGTACATCACCATGTGGGTCACCCATCATCATTGTGTCGAAGAAGGATGGGACTTGGCGGATGTGTATAGATTACAAGGCGTTGAACAAAATCATGCTCAAGAACAGATACCCCCTAGCCAAGATAGATGATTTTTTGGATCAGCTGCAACAAGCAAAAATTAAAATACTTCACCAAGCTGGACTTATAGTCTGGATATCACCAGGTTCGAGTCAAAGAAGAAGATACATGGAAGACCGCTTTCAAAACCAGGCAAGGTATGTATGAGTGGTTTAGTCATGCCATTTGGCCTATGTAATGCACCAACTACATTTATGAGATTAATGAATTATATACTACACCCTTTTATAGATTCATTTGTTATTGTCTATTTGGATGATATACTAGTATATAGTGCTACTTGGGAGGAGCATATTTCACATTTGACGCAGGTGCTGGAAAAATTGAAGAAGCACCAACTGCTAGCAAATCTCAAGAAATGCAAGTTTGCATAGCAGTCTTTGGTGTGTCTGGGGTATGTGATTGGTGGAGGAGAGCTGAAGATAGATCCTTCCAAGATGGAGGCCATCATAAAATGGTTGGTGCCTACTAATGTTTCGGAGGTCGGGAATTTCAATGAGGCAGCATAGTACTTGAGGAAATTCATAGCCTCATTTTCAGCGGTAGCAACACCGCTTCACGCCATAAAAGCAAGTGGCAAGAGTTTCTGGTGGGGAAAGGGTCAGCAAAGACCTTTCGAGGAGCTAAAGAAGAAGATCAATCAAGCACTAGTTCTGGCATTACCAAACTTGCAATGGCCTTTCCAAGTGGATACAGATGTGAGTGGGTATGATATGGGAGTTGTCTTAATGCAGAGAGGAAGGCTTGTATGTTACCATTCTGAAGTACTTCATGGGGCAGTCCTTAACTACCCTAACTACAACAAGGAGCTCTATGCAATGGTGCAAGCTGTGAAGTAGTGGAAGCATTATCTGATGGGAAAGGAGATAGTAATCCACACAGATCATCAGTCGTTACAGTACTTGCAGGCCCAGAGTAAGCTACAGCAAACCAGGCATTACAAGTTGATGGGGTTTTTACAGCAGTTTCATTTGGGGATCAAGTATAAGAAGGGCGGCACAAACAAGTTGGCCGACATGCTTTCAAGGCCACCCACATCAAAGATTACAGCTTTGGGGACTCTTATGCACATGCAGCCATTCACCTATGATGCATACAGAGAGGCATATTCAGAGGATGAGGACTTCAAGGAGGTGTATCAGCACTTGCAGAATCAGAGTCATGTGCACGATGGTGACAACACCGTTGACTACCATCTCCAAGATGGGTTACTCTATAGGTTGGATAAGCTATGTGTTCCTAAAGGTGAGCGATTGCCGTTGATTAGAGAGGCTCACACCTCCAAGGTTCAGAGCACTTTGGTGTAGGAAATATCGTGGTTAATTTGCATAGGTAAGTGTATTGGCCCAAGATGCAAGACCAGGTAGCTAGGTTCATAAGAATATACATACTTTGTTGTACCAGTAAGCCTAGTAACAGGAAACAGGGTCTATATCACCCTTCTTGTACCTACTCGTCCTTCGGAAAGAATTTCCATGGACTTTGTGGGAGGTTTACCGACAAGCAGGAAGGGACATGGCTACTTGTTCATGGTAGTTGACAGGTTCAGCAAGATGTGTGTTTTGATGCCCTGTAAAAAGACCATCAGTGGGCAAGAAGCAACAAACTTGTTTTTTGGACAGGTCTAGGTGCACTTTGGGATACCAAGGAGCATCATTTCCGACAGGGATACAAGGTTTCTCAGTGCATTCTGGACTACATTGTGGGAGAAGATGGACACGAAGTTGAAGAGATCTACAGCATTCCATCCACAGACAGATGGGCAGACAGAAGTGGCCAATAGGACTTTGGTGCAGCTTCTGAGGGGATACAACCAAAGCATCCGAAGACCTGGGATGAAAATCCAGTATATATACAACATTCATACAACAGCGCAGTCCACACTTCTACAAGAAAGTCCCCATTTGAGACTTGTTTTGGATATTTGTCGCCTTCGACTTTGGATATTGCATATGGGCAGCAAGGAAGAGTGAGGAAAGATCTTACAGGAGATGCTTTGAGGGCTAGAAAAATTATAGAGAAGATCAGGCAAATCCATCTACAGGTACAAGAAACACTACAGAAGTCGCAATAGAAGTATAAAGCCAGGCTATAGACGAGTGCGGCACTACCGTACTTTTTCTTTTTCCAAATAAAGTATATAGACTACGCCTTGGCAACATTTGTTAGTTATTATCAAATGTTCTTTCAATATGCGGAAATAAACATAAACATCATTACCAATCCACAAGTACGCCCATACATACAAAGGAGGGGCAACTCCCTATTAATAATGAGTCCGCCCAATAATATGTTTCATAAATATGAAATTACAATGTCCAATCCAACAGAAACCACTCCTGCTCTTTGGCAAGGCAATTTGTCTTTTGACCAAGCTCTAAGGCTTGTCAACCATCAAACTAGCCTACAACAATCATTTACAATCATCAGATTTCACCTGCAGAATTTCCTGCACAAAACTGCCCAAGTGCTGCCAGGTCACCCGAGTCACTCAACCGTTACTGTAAATCAGTTCAGAACGTCCCTTGAGCTCCCTGTGTGTCCAATCCGCCTCCCAATTGTATGGTTGGATGCGGCCCGTCGATACGCACGTCCTGCAATTTACGGCACTCAAATCCGACTCCCGACGCTCCTGGAATCACTTCCGAATTGAAGCCCAGTTCTTTTAGAAGGCACCCAATCGTTCACGGCCCGACCTGCCCGTTGTTCAGAAGGCGCCCGACCTGCGGTGCGACTCGCCCAACTGCGGCCCGTCTCCCGTTCGTTGTTCTTCTCCAACGAGTTGTTGGTAACTCGTGGCTGCTCCAACGCTTGCCTTGACTGTTCGTTGACCAATATTTTTATTTGTTCCTCTTTCAGAGAGGTGCAAGATTGATCTAAAGATCATCTTGATCTGATGAGCAGAACATTTATTTTGAATTTATTCAAGATATGTGCAGGACGGCCTTAAGGTTTTGTGCCCCAACAGTTGTGTCACACACCCTCATTGATGGATATATATTGGTCAACGTTGGAGGAAATTTTCACTCATCTCATCCTCACACATTTCTCTCTCCTCATCTGATTGGTTCAATGTCCTTGGTGGCTCTTCTCTCCACACATGGGAAAATTCCAACAGCAACACATTTATGATTTCGATCTAGGGTTTCTGCAACAAACTTTGACCAACGTTGACTTTGGTCAACGCAAGGTTAAAATTGACCTGAAACTCTCCCAAAAGTTCGATTTTCCTAATCCGTATTTTCTGGCACTATTCCCGAGGTAAAATGTTGACTTTGACTTTTCAGTGTTGACCTAGCTGTTGCTGTTGTTTGTGTTGACCGTTGACTTTTGAGTTGACTGTTTGGTTGTCCTAGAGGGTTGTGTAACATTGCTGGTTGGCTGACCATATTGAGACTTTGCTGGTTGAAGCATCCTGTTGACCGTCGTAACGCACCAACACACTTATATATTTCTGGCTTGTCTTCTGTCGATCTACTGGTATGTTTTATCAGCATTTTACTTTATTGTTTATGTGATTGTTGTCTAATATTGAAGAGAAAGTAAAGTTGCATCAAGCATAGAACATCTACATAAATTTACATTGATGTTGTTGTAGCTCCTAGAGACAGCCTTGAATTGCAAAAGACCAGTGCCTAGGACATCTTAAAATCAGAGGTTAAGTATGGGCAATTGCATAAATGCCTCTGACAGAATATGGGTCAAGAGAATAATGGTTTTGGTGGTTCAAGAAAGGAGAAGACCATTTGAGCCTGATTCATGTGAATTCCCCAAACTGTGAGAGGGCTTGGGAGGCTATGAGGCTAGATGGCTTTTAAATGGGCCAAGTATAAAACAATGAGCAGAAACTTTAAAAATATGCAGAGGCGTTGAGAAAGAATGGAGAAGGAACCCACAAGAGACAGGCTTAAGAGGATTAAGAATCTGTCCCCTGTGAACTAAGAGGAAACGGATATGAATGAGATATGGACAACAACAGAGGTTCGTGGAGCGCGAATTAAGGGAGTGCAGCAAGGTTAATACATGAGCATTAACACCTGAGCGTCATACAGACACGAATTCATGAATAAGATTGCAGACTACCGACAACTACATTACACGAACCATCAAAGCAACATAGCATGAAACATGATTACACATAAAAAGGAGATTCTTGATAACAGAAGGAAACATATACATACTACTCATTGCTCCATCTGGAATCCAAATAACAGTTATGTATCATATTAAGTTTTAACAACTCTCCCAAATATGTGTCTCAGAGCACAGGGAGCACAATCATACAAAACTACAGCAGATTTCTTCAAAATTCGAGAACACTGCTTTCATCTTAGAACTCACTACATATAGAGTTCTCCTTGAGGGTTCACGATCGAATATTCGGTCATGATCGACCCACACATGTGAAACCAAAATATCCTAACAAACTATCAGAGTGTGCATCAAGCAATTACTCCGGCAACAGAAAAATCAAAACAGAATTGGGTAAAATCGGGATTTTACCAGCAAAACATCACTATCTAATCAATAAAAAGAGACAAAACAATTGGCCAGGGAGGCCAAATTCCAGAATCTTCAAAGGAGTGGCGAAAAGTGGCTGAGAACAGGTGAGCAGTCAGGCCTTCATCATATGATTCCTCCTGTTGTTTGAAAACCTCCACTCTCTAATTCTCATGATTTCCACTTCCCGTTGTGGAATAGCCAGTTGTGTTGTGCGTGCTGAACTCTTTAGCGGAGGTTATCCTGTGCAAACTGAATAAACCATATTGCAAGTTCCATCCAAAATCCCAAATCCCATATTGTGTTTCAAATTGCAAACCAGAACCGGATTTTGGAGGGGGCATGAATGGCGGAAGCGAAAATGAATTTAGCGGGACTTTATCACTGAAATGGGCGAAAGACAAGCCACATGAGGGCTAGTGATGATGTGGCAAGGCGATGGGACCCACACCCACAAATCACAGATCGCAAAGTTTATGTGCGCGCAGCAAAAGGTAAACAGTAAAGAGTGTGATGCCCGAAGTGCGGGGAAGGTGACGTGGCACGAACGGTGGTGGGACCGCCCGCAAATCGCAGGTCGCAAGTTTTATGTGGGAGCAGGCAGAGGTTAAACGTTAAAACCTGCGAAGTGCGAAGTGCGGGAGTGGGGAAGGTGACGTCGCAAATGGAGGTGGAGCCCCGCATTGCAATTTAAACAGAATACTTTGCAGGAGCTTAAAAGGTGAGTTACAAAATGGGCGAAGCGTGAAAAGTTATAATCAAAATTTCTATTTAGCGATGTGCGATGGATGGTGGGTGAAAGGGTGACGTGTCAAGGTGAAATCACCCCACTTTAATCGCAATCGGGGAATCGGGAAGGCGGACGGTAAGTGAAAACAATGCTATGGCGATGAAAAAGGCAAAGTAGAAAGATGAAGCGGAAAGGCGGAACGATAAGGTTTAATGATGTTTAAGGGAAATGAAATGAAAGGAAGTGTGGAAGGTGAATGGGTCCCACTTCATTGCATATCACGTTTCGAAAGGTTTGTAGGAGATGGCAATTAAAGGATTTTGGGATTTGGCCGATGCGAAAAGCAATTTGAGTGTGCGATCATGAAATAAAAAGGGAATGACTTAGGGGAACAATTTTTAAAAAAAAGGGGATAAATGGTATTTATAGCGTTGGAGTTCAGAATTAGGACAAATGAAGGGTAGGAAGGGGGTAGATGGAATGAATGAGGGCAATATGGATTTCGCTCACCATCACACTTGCTTTGGGTGATGGCTAATTGTAAAGTTTTGTAGATGTTCTATGCTAAGAGCAATTTCACTTTTCTCACAGCAATCATACAAGTAGTTAAGCAAAATGCAGATAGAACATATAAGCAGATCTTACAGAAGACAAATCAGAAACAGAAAAATGTGTGTGTTCGTTTCGGCGGTCAACAGGATGCTTCAACCAGCAAAGACTCCTTTGGTCAGCCAGCCCAGCATGTGTCACAACAACCCTCCAATCAGTAGATGAGTCAACCCAAGTCAACTCTGCAAAAGTCAACGCTGTCCTGAAAAGTCAACGCAGGGGCAGCAAGCTAAAAGTCAACGCAGCAGCAAAACGGTCAACCCTTTGACCTCGATTTTTGTGCCAGGTAGTACGGCCTTCAAAAATCGAAACTTCCACAAGTTTTCAGCTTGTTTGGACCATGCATTGACCAAAGTCAACGCTGGTCAAACTTACAGCGAAACCCTAGCAGCAGAAAATCGTACTGCAGCTCAGCTGTACGGTTTGTCCTCTTCGTCCTTCACACGTGTGGCTGAAACTCGTCCTTCTTGGTAGCTCGTACTCTTTAATGAGAGAGGAAGATGTGAGTTGTGATGATGATGAAAATCTCTCCAACTTTTCCTGTATATATATCCATCAATGAGGGTGTGTGACACATCTGTTGGGCATGTGAGCCTACATTACAAAACTGACCGACCTTGCACATATAATTTATTAAGAATAATAAATTCAAAATATAAGTTCTGCTCATCAGATTAAGACATATTTTATATGGATTTTACACCTCTCACAAAGAGGAATCCAACAAAAATATTAGCCTCTTAATCTGAGCATCTTAATATGGAGTTTGGACCTAGTTGTCCAAATTTAACACTCCCTCTCAACTAGGGAGAACTCCATCTATCAGTGCAATCAACATCGTGCGTCATCCCGCCGAAACTTGCTTTGCTGGCTTCTTTATTTCAGAACAGAAGTGGGTCAGTCACAAAGACATCATCCCCCTGACTGACATAATCAGTCCAGAGGTCCCAGACCTCACAAACCTTGATCCCAGATCAAGTGGTTGGACCGTGCCATCCTAGATAGAGAGTACGGCAATCTCTGATGCGTCCATCAGTCTTTGCTAATAGTCTCTAGCTTTTCCCACATCATTGGCCAAATGAGAGGTACTTCCCATGAGCCCTGAACTCAATGGGTAGGATGCATACGGGGCACAGATAAATGAGAGGCGAACCAGCTCAATAATCACAAGGGTGGGGCACAAGCATTATGAGTGCTTATAGCTCCGAGAAGCTATCCCCAAAGCCCCCCAGAGCTCCCAGAGCTCATCGTCCAACAGGACCCACATCATAGGGTCGTTCCACGACACCAAGACTCTCACGAAAGGTTAGGAACTTGACCTTCCCCAGGGGCTTAGTGAGAATATCCACGACCTGCTCATCAGTTCCTATATGATCGAGCCTTACGGCGCCTCGCTGTACCATATCCCGGATAAAGTGGTACCTGATATCAATATGCTTGGATCGGTCGTGGAACACAGGATTCTCAGTCATACGAATCCCACTCCGATTATCACAGAGTATCACAGTGGTATCTAGCACATGTCCAAACAGCTCACTAAAGAGCTTCCGCAACCAAACTGCTTCACAACAGGCCATACTAGCAGCAATGTATTCGGCCTCCGCGGTGCTCAAAGCCACCGACTTCTGCTTCCCGCTCATCCATGAGATCGAAGCAGAACCAAGATTGAAGCAGCATCCCGATGTGCTCTTACGATCCACCACACTGCCAGCCCAATCGGCATTTCCAAGATATCCACTAGGTTATCACACTCCCTACACAGATTCCTACCCCATGGTTTATCGTGCCCCGAAGATACCTCAAAAGATTCTTGGCACCAACCCAGTGAAAATGATGAGGCTCAACCATCCGTTGACTCAAAGTGTTCACTGCAAAACATATGTCCGGACGGGTGTTCACTAAGAACATCAAAGCTCCTATGAGTTGACGATACTCAGTAGGATTGGCCTAGATAGGCCCAGCAGCGCTGCCACTCAACTTCTTAAAGTTGAGTTCCATTGGTGTCGACACGGACTTACAGTCCACCATCCCAAATCTTTCCAGAAGCTTTACAATATATTTTCCTTGAGAAAGGAAAATCTCTCCAGGTCTCTGCCAGACCTCCAGGCCTAGGAAATAGTGCATCAGTCCTAGGTCTTTCATCTCGAACTCAGCAGCTAGCTCCCTCTTACATTGATGAATGAGAGGGTCATCACCTGTCAGGAAGAGGTCGTCCACATACGCACTGTATGGAGAGGCCTTTCCTTCCCTTCCCTTGAAGTAAAGGTTTGGATGAGCATTAGTTTCGAGTGAAGCCCACCATCAAGTAACATGGTTCCCCTCCGGCGTCCGGCGTCCTCCTCCGCAGGTACCAATTCAAGTCTGAGGGCTTTCTTCAACCTGCAGACATAAGTGTCTCGATCTTGAACTTCAAATCCCAGAGGTTGTTCTACATACACCTCTTCCTTTATTGCACTATGCAGAAAAGCGGTCTTGACATCCATCTGATGAAGACTCCATCCTTGCGTAGCAGCAAGGGCTATGATGGATCGGATGGTGGTGTATCGTGCCACAGGTGCAAATATATCGTCATAGTCAATTCCTTCCTTTTGAGAGAAACCACGGGCAACAAATCTTGCCTTAAACTTTTCAGCACTCCCATCAGATCCATGTTTAATCTTGTAGAGCCATTTAGCGGTGACAACAGATTTGTCCTTCGGTCTCGGGACCACATCCCAGACATCATTCTTCATAATAGACTCATGCATAGCATCCTTCCAGACTTGATGCTTGATGGCTTCCTCAAAAGATCCAGGTTCAGATTGTACAATAGTACTCATGGCAGCTAGATACCCTTGGTATCTACACGGCTTCTTGCTTTCTCGGAATGTCCCCCTTGGGGCAACATGACCCTCAGCATCTTCGAGGGTGTCCCTGAGCCATGATGGTCTCTTTCCTAGAGAAGGGGAAGGATCAATAGGGTCCATTGGCCCTTCAACATCAAGCATAGTCTCATCCTGGGGTTCTTCCAGATTTCCAGGTCTTTCTTCATGATTTTCTTCAGATCTAGGAAGATCTACTACTTTCTTCAGGGAAGCATCTTCGTCAAAAGTGACATCATGGCTTATCTCTACTTCCCTTTGACCAGGTACATAGACTCCATATGCCTTAGAAGTCTCACTGTAGCCCACAAACATTCCTTTCTTCCCAGTAGCATCCAGCTTACTTCTCTTTTCTTTCGGCACATGAAAATAGACAGGACATCCAAAAATTCTAAAATGTGAGACATCAGGTTTCTTACCAGAGAAAACCTCTTCGGCAGTTTTGGAGTCCAAAGCGGAATGAGGGCATCGGTTTTGAATGTACACAGCAGTATTTGCAGCTTCTCCCCACAGAAACTTTGGTAGACCCTGGTCACATAGCATGGCACGGGCAGCTTCCACAATAGTCCTATTCTTGCGTTTAGCAACACCATTCTGCTCAGGAGTATATGTAGTGGTAGTCTCCCTCTTAATGCCAGCTTCTCTGCAAAAGTCTTTGAACTCATTTGACTCATATTCAGTGCCATTGTCGGTCCTCAAAATCTTGATCTTCTTTCCGGTCATATTTTCCACCAAGGTTTTGAAGGTACGGAACCACATGAAAGCCTCATCCTTCTTCTTCAAGAAGTATATCCAGGTTTTGCGAGAGAAGTCATCAGTAAATGTCATATAGTAAGAACATCCCCCCAGGGATGTTACAGGCAACATACCGGAAAGATCAGAATGGACCAGTTGCAATATCTCAGATGTCTTGACACTTGAGGGGAAAGGTCCCCTTTTATGTTTTCCTTCAGCACAGCCCTTACATACACCTTCATGGTTATTTCCAAAATCAGGCATCCCTGTCACCACCTTCCTTGCTTCGGGAAGAGCCTTGTAATGAAGGTGTCCAAATCTTCGGTGCCATAGTTCGGTTTGACGGATTGTATCACAAGTCATAGCTCCCAACGGACTCCCTCCAACCTGGTAGAGTGTACCAACCCTAAAACCAATTGATATAGCTTCCTTGAAGCTCTTCTTCCACAAGAGTACCTTTCCATCAAAGAAAGTTACATTGAATCCTTTGTCTTCCATTGCAGATACAGACACAAGGTTCTTCTTCAATTTGGGTACATAGAGTACATCTTGTAGACGGAGGACTTGTCCTTGAGACAAGTGGAAGGTCACAGTCCCGGTCCCTTTCACAGGATAAGTGGCATTATCCCCAAGGATAATTTCTAGATTAGTATCCCTTTCAACCATGTCAGAAAGTGCTTCATTGAATCTAGTGATGTGTCTTGAGGCACCACTATCAATTAGCCAGACATCCATAGTGTCGGGCGGAGATGCAGCTGAGAGAGCAGATACCAGAATATACTCATTTCTTTTATCAACAACATTAGACTCCTCATACCTGGTATTTCTCGACCTCTTAGAAGGTTGATTGTTTCCTCCAAAGTGTGCCTTCCTCTTTCCTTTTGATTTGTCATTTCTTCGATTCCCATTCCTTCGGTTGTTGTTGTTATCGTCACTATCGGGAGAATCCTTCTTGAATGGGCATTCTCTAGCATAGTGTCCAGTCCTATGGCAGGTGAAACATTTACCCTTCTTCTCTTGAGTCTTAGTCCTTATTTTGTCCTTAGAACCACCAGAGTTCTTCTTTCGGAAATGAGCACCATAGGCAGCATTTCTTTCATTATCAAATTCCTTCATCCTTGTTTCTTCTTGCATACATCTAGACAAAAGCTCATCAAAGTTAGGAATGGTATTATTGTTGAGAATGGTAGTTGTGAATACTTGCCATTCATATGGAAGTCCTCCAAGTGCGGTGAGAACCATCTCACGATCAGCTATTGTCTCCCCAATAGCTAGCAGATTGTTCCTGGTTTCGGTCAACTTCACAAAGAAAGTTTGAATAGACTCGTCTCGGCCCTTCTTCATATTCTTCAACTTGTTCTTGAGGAATAGCACTTGGTTCACATTGTTTACTTGGAACATAAGTATCAATTTGTCATACATCTCCTTGGATGTGCCTAGTTCAGATATGTAGGCAACCAGACTCTTATTTATGGATTCCCTGATCAGCAGCTTTGCTCTGATTTCACCCTTCTTATACTTGTTTCTAACAGCAGCAGAGGCATTTGATGGAGGTTCTAGAATCTTCCCTGTCACATGATCCAGGAGATCATGATCTTCCAATTTGAGATCTAATATCATCTTCCAGGCATGGAAGTCATCACTTCCAGTCAGCTTGTCATTCTCCCTGAATTCAAGACTAGTGAACCCATTTCCTTCGATGATGATTGCTATAGATAGAGTTTGTCTTCACCTCAGCTCTGATACCATGTAAAGTTTTGTAGATGTTCTATGCTAAGAGCAATTTCACTTTTCTCACAGCAATCATACAAGTAGTTAAGCAAAATGCAGATAGAACATATAAGTAGATCTTACAGAAGACAAATCAGAAACAGGAAAAATGTGTGTGTTCGTTTCGGCGATCAACAGGATGCTTCAACCAGCAAAGTCTCCTTTGGTCAGCCAGCCCAGCATGTGTCACAACAGTCCTCCAATCAGCAAATGAGTCAACCCAAGTCAACTCTGCAAAAGTCAACGTTGTCCTGAAAAAGTCAACGCAGGGCAGCAAGCTAAAAGTCAACACAGCAGCAAAACGGTCAACCCTTTGACCTCGATTTTTGTGCCAGGTAGTACGGCCTTCAAAAATCGAACCTTCCACAAGTTTTCAGCTTGTTTGGACCATGCGTTGACCAAAGTCAACGCTGGTCAAACTTACAGCGAAACCCTAGTAGCAGAAAATCGTACTGCAGCTCAGCTGTACGGTCTGTCCTCTTCGTCCTTCACACGTGTGGATTAAACTCGTCCTTCTTGGTAGCTCGTACTCCTTGATGAGAGAGGAAGATGTGAGTTGTGATGATGATGAAAATCTCTCCAACTTTTCCCGTATATATATCCATCATGAGGGTGTGTCACACATTTGTTGGGTAAGGTGAGCCTACATTACAAAATCCGGTTTATTTTGCACACATAATTTATTAAGAATAATAAATTCAAAATATAAGTTCTGCTCATCGGATTAAGACATATTTTATATGGATTTTACACCTCTCACAAAGAGGAATCCAACAAAAATATTAGCCTCTTAATCTGAGCATCAGAACATGGAGTTTGGACCTAGTTGTCCAAATTTAACACTAATCAGCGACACTTTCCTCTTTCAACTGAATTAAAAGACAGATAGATTCATTTGAAGCTCTTTGACAGTTAGGATTTCCCTTCCTTTCTCCTTCTCCACTTTGTGTGCAGTCACAGGCCAACAGATGCTATGGTCTAAAATTTAATTTCAGCAATATAGTTGTTTGACTGCGATCATAAGCATGTTAGTCATCTAGAACTTGAAATTTTCACAGCAAATGGTTCAAACTTCAACCTTCAGCCCAAAGGGAAGAACGTGTTGACTAGACATTTTTGCTAAAGTAAACAATGCAAGAGTGAGTGGAGAAAAGAAAGAGGTTCTTAATCTAGGTCAAGAAGAATTTCTCATTTGATTAGTTACAAGACGGAAAGTTATCCTACCATGACACCCAATACGATATTTGGGTGTTACATTTTGGAGTTGATGTGCCCTTAAAGACTTTGTGGGATTAGTTCTGGACAAATTTGAAAGCAAGTTTCGGAGATGGTTTTCTTAGGATATTATGTTATCACCATAATGAACAAAATCTTGGCCGCTAATTCTTTAGAAATTGTTTAGGGCAAGCAAGGTGGGTAGAGATAAGATGAGGTAATTTTATGAGTGTCCAACAAATGACAACAAAGTTGGTCAATGGGACAAAAATAGTACATCTAGAGGGTTTTCATTAGTTTCATAGGACATGTGTAATCTCCAAGTTAATCTGATAGCGTCTTCCCTCACTCCTTTACTCACATATCTTTGAAGTGCCAGTGTGGTTTGTGGGTCCCCTTGCTTGTGATTGTTGTTTTTGTAATGACTTTTTAAATGCAAATCCTATTCAACTCAGTTAAATATCCCTTGTTGGAGATTTCTATCCACGTTAATATGATTGACTACTTGCTGCTAAATGGTTTACATAGTCAACATGCTATTTTGTCTTGAAATTAGTTTTAATTTATATTCATATGTGAATTTGGCAATGAACAAACAAAACTGCAACACAAAAAGACAGCTGAGGAAAAACAACAAGAGTTGATGAGAAATAGGTGTTCATGAGATTACTATGATAGTCCGAGAAAAGAAAAAGAGCATCAAAACTGTGCAGAACAAAAGCAGAGCACATTATGCAGATGAAAAATAGGAGGAAAGTCCGGGAATACACATTCAGGCAAACCCTAGATAAAACCTCAAACCGTGCCAATACAATTGTGGTTCAGCAGCAAACACAGTGGTGCGACAGGCCACCCACCAAGGTTCAAATCCCCAGAGTGCACAATAAAGCGGTTGAGACCAAGTCCAAGTCCCAGGTGATTTAGGTGATTCTGAAGGAAGAGTACCCAGTTATTGCAGCAGCTTTGCTAAAATAAATTCAAGGCTAACTACTTGTGGATTTGGGTCTGTAACCAAAATCCCAGGCCAGGGCATTCGGCAAGGTACCCAAGTCATTGGTAGAAATTAAGTTCATGGAACTGTGTGGAGTTGTAGCAATGCACAGACACGGCGGGATCCAAGTTTGCCCTTCAAGAATTGTGTCATTTGTGGTGCTTGATGTATCGGGTTCAATTGTAATGCTTATGGAGTCTAGAGGAAGCATTTGTTTATCTAGGGAAAAAAGGTAATTGGTTCTCTAGGTATAAAAAACATTGTCAATAACATTACATCTGCTATAATGATTCACTGTGCAGATATTGCAGATTTAACTTATATTAATACCAATACAGCATTCAAACCAATTGATCTCTAATTTCAAAAGACAACAATGCCATCATTCCATGGACTTAAAGTTGGGATAGCATACATGTTTGCAAGGGATCCCTAACTTCTTGAGCGTCATGGTCCTGGTCTCCAGGAGCTTTTGAAGGTCTCCCACCTCGTTTGCGAGCTTTTCACCATGGGCCTCCACTCCATTGCCGACGGCTTTTAAGAAATCCGGTAAACCCACTTCCTCTGTTTCCACATCGAACTATCAGAGCTTCTATTCTTGGAAAAACAAATTTGCAGAAAACCAAGCGCAATGTCAACATTCGTTCGAAGAAGTTAGAAAGAGTGATTATACTTAGGTATCGCGGCTGTTTCGAGATGCTCCGAGATATGATGTTGCAGAGGGGAGAATAAGGGTTCAGAGAATATGAAGAGAGGATATCTGTACAAATTCTTTTGGAGAGTGAGGCCAACGCCATCGTTGAGACCGAACGCCTTCTTTCAGCAGTAAAGAAAAACAAGCCGATTCATTCTGTGAATGGGGTGTGTTTGCAGTCCCTTTGAGTATTCTACCTTTCGAATGGTATTATTTTTTCGTTTGTGGATAAAAGCTATTGATGTGATACTTGCATTTACTTAAAGATTTATGTTGGGTTTTATATGTACTTCCTTCCTATTTAGTAATTGGGTATTGTTAGGAATTAGACATTGCTAATTATAAAGGTAAATAAACCTTTTCCTGATTTTTGAGAGTTGTTATTATATTGTATTATGATACTGATAAGTATCATTTGGATGTTAATGTAATTTTGGTTCTAGCTTTTTAGGTTGGAATTTTTTTTTAAGTGTGGTGTGTTTTAACCTTTTGTTCACATTTGTATCAATGTTAAGAAGAGGTAATGTGTGAAAATTGAATAATTATTATTTTATTTTTATTTTTATTTTGGGTACAAATAGATTTTCATTAGCAAAAGATAAAGACCTAGGAGTGGAGGTCTCCTAATTACTATAGCATACATCCATAATGTATAAATTCGTAATGTTAATTGTAGGATGAACTCATTCTATATTTTATGGTGTTGATTGTAGTGTGAGTTATAGTTGGTTTTTATATTTTACATTAATTCATTTTTAAAGTTTTAGACCATGGTGGCATAATAAATTTACATTTTATTTGAAATAGTATTGTTATTAATGTTGTGGCATTATATATGAATTTTGTTGTGGGAGCTACTTGTGTTTAATAAATAGTTGAATATGTCATGTTTAGCTTTTTGGAATAGTTTCTAAAAATTTAAAATATCATTTTCTCTTATGCATTATTCCACATTAGTTTTGAGGTTTGTTATGTGGGAGCATATAAGTACGGCATGCTATGATCTTTATGCTAATAGGGGTTTCAACAATGATGACCCTTATACTAATATAATGGTTGAACTCCTATGTGAGATGTGTTGTTAACATCTTGGAATTGTTTCTAGAAATTTAAAATATCATTTTCTCTTACGCATTATCCCACATTAGGTTTGAGGTTTGCTATGTCGGAGCATATAAGTCTCACATGCTATTATCTTTATGTTAATAGGGGTGTCAACAATGGAAACCCTTATAGTAACATAATGGTTGAACTCCTATGTAAGATGTGTTGTGTGGGTGCATGTGTGTGATAATAAACAATGAATGATAAACAAGAAAATAATCAATTTGATACGTAGTATTTGATGTCTTGGAATAGTTTTTATGACTTTAAAATATCCTATACCCATTTGGCAACTGAATTGTTAAATTATTTTAACATAAAAGCTTAGGCCTTGCCCTAACATTCATATCGTCATCAAACAATTTATATATTTTGATAATTTAAGTGTGTTGATTGGTTGTAGCCTTAAATATCCTTACATGTCCAACATGGTGTAGTGTTAAAAGCATAAGCTTATGAGCATGTTACATGCTTGTTTAAAAGGATTCAATGTTTAAGAGAGAAACTTAAATATTTTTGATACTGTAGAAAACATCTAAAAGAGCAATAGAGAGAGAACTTATTAGAGTAAAGATTGTAACTTCAGGAGCAACCTTGAACCAAGGGTTGAACTGAAGATAAAGGTGGTTAATCTTTTAGAATTAAACTCGGAAGTGATAAATGTAATAAAAACGTTATAAACCTATATAATGAAAACAACATCAAGAATATCGATATCAATGGCAGCTTTTAGAGCGAAGGCAACGTCAAAATCATCGATAACAAATGTAGCAGCATCTAGAGCATCAAAAATGAAGGTAGCATCATTAATAACATTGAGGATTGTGATAACAAATGCAGCATCAAAATATTCAATAACAGATGTGGCAGCATCAAGAGCATTGAAAACGAAGGCAACAACATCAATAACATTGAGGATTGTGATAAAGTAGGTAGCAACATTGAAAGTATCGAGAGCAGAGACATTAAAGAAGGTAACAACATCGAGAGTGTAGATCATTTGAAGATGAAAGAGAGAATGTGAAAGCAACGAAAGCAACTTAAATCAAATTGATACTAAAGAGATCATCTGAAAGAGCCATAGAAAGAGAGTCAATGAGAGTAAGGATTATAACTTGGGGAGAAACCTCTAACCAAGAGTTGAACGAAGGAGAAAGGTGGTTAATATACCATCACAAGAATTGAGATCATAAACTATTAATGTTCTCGACAAAGGCTTAGGGTTTGTTATTGCCCCAAAAGACATTCCTATAGAAAACATCATTTATAAGGGATTCAATGCATTTTCTCTGAGGACAAAGAATGGTTAAGACAAGAATGTGCTCTCATTTTGAAGAAAGCCAAACTCCCAAAGAGAATTTTAAATAAGAAGGAACAAATCACTCTTGAAGACCTTCACAATAATGACAAAAGTGTAGTTTTAAAAGCAGACAAAGGTGGGGCCACAATTGTTATGGATAAATAATATTACATTTTTAAGATGAATGAACATCTTAAATGTGGTAGTTATAGAAAACTCAACGCCAATCCCATATCCAAGGTCATAAAAGAATTAAAGAAGGCAATTATAGAATCCAACCTTGATGAGAAATTGAAGAAGAGGCTTACTCCTTCATGTGAAGTTATACCTAGAATTTATGGGGTCCCAAAGATTCATAAAGAATGGGCTCCTCTTAGGCCAATAGTCAATACCATTGGGTTCCCCACTTATTAATTAGCAAAGTATGTTGCCAAAATCCCTAAACCTCTTATTGGGAACACTAGTTATTTTATTAAAGATTCTAGTGATTTTGTTAAGCTTATAAAAAATGGAAGAGTGGATCCTAATGACATCCTTGTAAGTTTTGATGTGTTATCCCTCATTACCAAAATTCCATTAGAAGGAACCATTCAAGTTGTTAAGGAGGTTGTTGGTGTTGAAACAACAAAACTTGTTGAGGTATGTATGTGCTCTACATTTTTTAGTTTCCAAGGAGACTATATGAACAGATATATGGAGTTGCAATGGGATCGCCACTCTCGCCAATTGTTGTCAACTTATACATGGAGTTCTTTGAAAAGAAAGCCCTTGAATCCTACCCTTTAAAGCTGGCTTGGTGGAAAATATTTGTTTATGACACAAACGTAAAATGGACGCATGGTCAAGCTAACCTTGATAAGTGTTTTAATCACCTTAATTCTATATGTTATGAAATAAAGTTCACTATGGAATTGGAAGAGAACAAAATCATTTCATTCGTAGATGTTCTAATTGCCAAGAAGAAGGATGGCACATTAGGAAAACAATTTTCAAAATGAAAACTCACACAAAGAGTTACCTCCATGCCGATTCATATCATCATCCTTCTCAGAAGTTTGGTGTCCTCAATACTCTTGTTGTTAGGGCCCTTAGAATACTTGACTTAGAACACCTGGATAAAGTGAAGAAGCACTTGACTAATGTATTTAAAAAGTTAGGATACAAGGAACATGATATTAAGAGGGTTATAAGAAGATCTGAAGGAAAGGTTAACTCCCAAGGCCCTCAATCACAATGTGGTAAGGTATACCTTCCTTATATTCAAGGGGTTACTGATAAGATTGCAAGGCTTCTTGGTAAGAAGGACATATCCACTCATTTCACAACTGCGGGAACAATCAGGCAAAGAATGAGATCTGTGAAACACAAGATTGATCAACATTAGTTGAAGGGAGCCTAAAAAATTGAGTGTTCCTATGGTAAAAGGTATATAGGAGAAACCAAACATTCTTTGCAAAGAAGACTAAAGGAGCACGAAGCTGACATTAAAAATGACAGATCTTGTACTTCAACGCTTGTTGATAATTCCTCGAAAACTAAGCATCATGTCTACTTAGAATATGTTAGGATCATCGCTAGAGAAGACCACCATCAGAAGAGGACAATCGTAGAGGCTCTTGAGATAATGAAACATCCTCATAATATCAATAGGGATGGTGGCATTGAGATCAGTGGCAATTCGTTCCCTCTAATCAGACAAATTGTCTCTACCGACTCATCATAAGAAAAACATCCAGTATGAATCTCTTCCCTAATTTAAATTCACTTATAAAAACTAATATTAACACATAATATGATAAATATGATATATTGTAATATAATATGTTATTGATATCATTGTATTATAAAAAATATATAATATAATATAATATAAAACAATATTTTCATATATTTAATTTATAGAACAATAGTTTCATCAATTACATTAATTAATATAATTAATAGTCATTTTATTACAATTAACATATGTAACACTAATTTATTAATTTATTGAATATTTATTAATCAATAATTTAATTAATTAATACTTATTGATGTTGAGATTGCAACAAGATGATGAGCTTAGTGGAAAGAAGTCGCCTTCGCTAAGTGGGCTCGCAGGCTATTTTTGGCGCAAGTCTATTTTTAGACATGTTGATCATATTCTATGAGTTGCAGGATGCTATTTGTGGATGGTTGGTCAAGTTGGAAAAATAGATGGACTTCTATTTTTAGACATATTGGGCGGAATCTATTTTTAGATTGCCATTCTAAAAATAGATATGTCGAATATTATTAGCTCTTAATAATATTTGGACTCTAAACATTATCTTATTCTCTTGGAGCACTTTAGTTAAGTGCACATATGTGGCACAGGAGCTGACAGAAGGAATTACGCTATTCCTGAGGGTTAAGTGGAGCTATTGCATGGATACTTCAGTTAGAACTCATGTGACAAATTTTGGTGGAGTTATTGAGCTAGTTGATGGAGTTGTGTTCAGTTTAACTGAGTTAAACATAGTTGAGATAGTTGTATCTAGTCTAACTGATTGATACACTAGTGAGAGTGGTGTGAATTAATTATTAATTAATTCACTAATTATTAACTCATTAATCAACTAAAGAATAAATCAGTTAACTACAGTGCATGGACAGTTTCAGTGGAGACCAGTGAAGAGGTAGGTGAAAGAGCAGTGTGACTATCAGTTGTGACTATACTGTTGCATGATTTGCAACAACCAGTGATTGGAGATGCCAATGAGGATTGCGTGAGCAAGGCTAGACCAATTCGAGTTCATTCAGAGCCATTCTTTAGCAGTTATTGCACAGTAGAGGCAGGCTATCAGGTGGCAGAGATTGGAGCATGTGGTTTGCTAGATCGGGCTTGATTAGTGTGTAGCAATTGGAGATTATACTGAGAGCTTGTGAGGAGCTTTGTATAATGATTGTTACATGATCTCTATGACATATAATATACATATAGTTGGGGGTTTTCAGATTTAAGCTTTCCCATAAAATATTGTGTTCATATGTGTGATTGTTTATGGTTTTAATGTGCGCATGCGATTGTTTTTATTTCCACAATTAATGATCAATGGTAGAAGAGATTATGTATTGTGCATGAAGTTGAAATACTGTGTGATCAGGAGAATCTCGTTGAATAATATATTAGTTATTCAAATTTTCTACATGGTATCAAAGCAATATTGATCATTGGAGCAATTGAAAAACATTGAAGCGGTTGAGTTTTGAGCTGGTGGAATTCAAATTTGTAGTAGTGTTTTCTTGGTGTTGAAGTTGATATGTCTTTCAACAGATTGCAATTGGAGTATGCCCTTGAGGGCAACTCAAATTATATTGCATGGAAGGACAGGATGGATGCGATGCTGGATGACAATGGGTTGAAGGAGTTCATAGATGCAGAAATTCCAAAACCTGCTTTTAGCGATGCTGCCGCACTTGACGCATGGCAAAAGAAGACAGCAAAGTGTCGAAGAATTCTGTTGGAAGGTGTAAAGGATCACATAGTGTCCAGCCTTCATGGTAAGGCTTCTCCATTCTTAATGTGGAAAGCTTTGACAGACTTATTCCAAAGCAAGAGCGACCAGAGGAAGTTGGCGCTCAAGGATAAACTCGGAACATAAAAATGGAGAAAGGCGACAGTATGCCCATGTACCTGACGAAGTTCATCCAATGCAGGGATGAGCTGGGAACTGTGGGGGTGACTGTAGATGACGAGGACTTGGTGAGCTTGGCTCTCCTTGGGCTTCCGAAGAGTTGGCATTCCTATTAGGACTCTGTCAATGGTCAGGAGAAATTGCCAGGATGGGAGCGACTTTGGTCGGATCTTGTGTAAGAGGAGATAAGGCGAAGTACCAGGGACGGATCTTCATCAAAGAACTCATATGAAGAAAATTGCGCTTTAGCTACCAAAGAAAGGAAGGGGAAGAGCAAGAAGAATGCTTCTCAATTCGGTGCGAAAGGCAAGAAGCAGGACATGTCCAAGGTGAAGTGCTTTCACTGTCACCAACACGGACATTACGCCACTAATTGTCCACAGAAGAAGAAAAATAAGCAGGTTGTTGGATCCTGAATGGAGAGGCCTTAGCCCTCGCAAAGAGCGATTTTTCACCACCATATGCATGCTTGGTCTCACACATGGTCCGGGTATTTCTTGACAGCAGCGTCTTTTAATATGACCTATTTTTAAAGATTTGTTTACTGATCTGGATGAGAAAGATCTTGGAGTACACATCGAGATGGGCGATGATGGTAGATACAGTGCGACCGGTATCGGTACCATTTCCTTTGAGAGGGAGTCTGGTAAACCCTTCGTATTGAAGGAAGTGATGCATGTTCCAGGATTGAAGAAGAATCTTATCTCTGTGGTGATGTTAGAAGACAAGGGATATGATGTTGTCTTTAGAGAGGGAAAGGCTTTCCTATGCAGTAAGGCAACTGGTGAAACCCAGAGGATAGGGGTTCGAGTTAAGAACCTTTATCAATTGCAGGTAGATGGTTGTGCAGCAATGGCAGGAAAGGTAGAAGGAGTGGTGAGCCGGGATGAGGGCGAGCTGTGGCACAGGAGATTGGGCCACCTTCACCATGGAGCTTTGAAGACACTGCAACAGATTTCTACTGGGCATCCTAAGGGTACTCTTGTGCAGTCAGATCAGTGCAAGGGATGTACCTTGGGAAAATTTGTGAGAGCCACCTTTCACGAGAAGGATAGTCGCGCCACAACGATCCTTGAGAGAATTCACACAGACCTGTTTGGACCTTTCTCAGTAGCTTCGACAGCAAAGCATAGGTACTATGTGATATTTGTTGATGTTTTTTCTCGGAAGTGCTAGATCTTCTTCATGCAGAAGAAGAGAAAGACATACTCAAAGTTACGTATTGAGTTGAAACTGCTTGGTTAGAAAAGAATCGGGAGACGAAGTGAAGGCTCTTAAGGGCGGCTTGATAGCTGATGAATTATTTTCACAGCGAATTCAAGGACTTTTGCAGCACAGAAGGAATTCGAAGAGAGCTAATAGAACATCATAACCCAAAACAGAATGGGGTTGCTGAGCAGAAGAACAGAACGATCATGGGTGCTGCATGGGCGATGTTGCATGATCAGGGCCTTCCCATACACTTGTGGGTTGAGGCATGCAATACTGTAGTATATGTGTAGAACCGTTGTCCTCACAAGATACTTGGCATGAGTACATCCGAGGAGGCGTTTTCTGGTAAGAGGCCTGATATTTCCCATTTGAGGATTTTTGGCTCACCTGTTTACATTCATGTGACTAAGGATGCCAGGAAGAAGCTGGAGCCGACTGCAGAGGTTGGGATATTTGTGGGGTACACTGATACACCCCACAACTATCGCGTGTATTTTCTAGATAGTCGCAAGACTGTTGTGCGACGGGATATCAAATTTCATGAGGAGAAAGCCATGAAGTGTTTGCTTGAGAGGGAGCCACACTTGCATGCAGATGAGGAGATTTTAGTTCCTAAGGATGAGCCTCAGGATGTGGATCAGCCACAAGAAGAGGTTCATGGAGTGGAAGAGACCACTCATGCAACACCAACCATCAGAGGGTGGAAGCGCACTACAGAAGCTGAGCGACTGGCTCAAGATGTAGAGAGGATTGTAGGAGCACCTACATCACAGCGCAGACAGAGACAGTCACTTGACTGGTACACTGGATACATGGCTCTTATGAGCAAGTGTATCGTGACAGAGCCATCCTCTTTCGAGGAAGCTATGGAGAATCCCGCATGGGTAGATGCCATGGTGGAAGAGTATGATTCGATTGTTAGAAACATTGGATGGGAGATTATCCCAAGATCGGAAGGGAAATCAGTGGTGGGTTCGAGATGGATCCACAAAGTGAAGCAAGCAGCTGACGGGAGTGTGGAGAAGTACGACGCAAAATTTGTTGCCCGAGGCTTCTCACAGATTGAGGGGATTGATTATGAGGAAACATTTGCACCTGTCACAAGGTATTCTTCCATACGGACTATTCTTGCTCTCTCAGCACATATGGGGTGGCACATTCATCAGATGGATGTGAAGACTGCGTTCCTCAATGGAGTGATTGAGGAGGAGGTGTACATAGAGAAACCCGAAGGTTTTGAGATCTTCAGCAACAAGTCGCATGTGTGCAGGCTCAAGAGAGCGTTGTATGGGTTGAAACAAGCACCTCGTGCTTGGTACACACAGATAGACAGTTATTTTACCGGACTTGGATTCTCCAAGAGTGAGGCGGATCCGAACCTATACCAGATTGTGGTGGAGATGAAGTTCTTGATCATTGTACTTTATGTAGATGATTTGATTTTGTGAGGTGATGGGCATTTGATACACTCATGCAAGGTTGATCTTGCAAAGGAGTTTGAGATGAAGGACTTGGGCCTCCTTCATTATTTCCTGGGATTGGAAATTTGGCAGCGCAGTGATGGATTGTTTGTGTATCAAGGCAAGTATGCCCAGGAGATACTGGAGAAGTTCAACATGCATGGCTGCAAGCCTATCAACACTCCTCTTCCTGGTGGATGGAGGAAAGAGAATGCTACATCGGCAGAGGTAGTGGATGCCACTATTTACTGACAGTTGGTGGGGTCACTTATGTATCTGGTCAATACACGACCCGACATATGCTATGCTGTTAACCAGCTTTCACAAGCTATGGTTAAGCCTACCAAGCTCTACTGGAAGGCAGGCAAGCATGTATTAAGATATCTCAGAGGCACATCGGGATATGGATTATGGTACAGACAGTCAGATGAGGTGAAGCTGTGTGGCTTCACGGATGCAGATTGGGCAGGGAGCCCAACAGACAGAAAGAGCACATCTGGAGGGATTTTCAGTATCGGGTCAACAGCAGTTTCTTGGTACAGCAGGAAGCAGAGATCCGTGGCACTCAGTTCAGTAGAGGCCGAGTATATGGCAGCGAGTTTGGTTGCATGCGAGGCTATATGGATGAGGAAGATCCTAGTCGGGTTGTTCAGTTCACACTTAGATCCTACTGTGATATATTGTGATAATCAGAGTTGCATCAAACTCTCGGTTAATCCAGTATTTCATGATAGATCTAAACACATTGACATCTGGTATCATCATATTAGAGATTGTGTGCAGCGGAAGATCATGTTACTTTCATACATTCCCACGAAGGATTAGGATGCTGATATCTTGACGAAGGCGCTCACCAGAAGAAAATTCGAATACCACAGGGGCAGGATAGGGGTGGAAGATAATCCTTATCTTGTTGAGAGGAGGTGTTGAGATTGCAACAAGATGATGAGCATAGTGGAAAGAAGTCACCTTCACTAAGTGGGCCCGTAGGCTATTTTTGGCGCAAGTCTATTTTTAGACTATGTCTATTTTTAGACATGTCGATCATATTCTATGAGTTGCAGGATGCTATTTGTGGATGGTTGGTCAAGTTGGAAAAATAGATGGACTTCTATTTTTTAGACATATTGGGTGGAATCTATTTTTAGATTTCCAGTCTAAAAATAGGTATGTCGAATATTATTAGCTCTTAATAATATTTGGACTATAAACATTATCTTATTCTCTTGGAGCACTTCAGTTAAGTGCACAGATGTGGCACAGGAGCTGACAGAAGGAATTACGCTATTCCTGAGGGTTAAGTGGAACTATTGCATGGAGACTTCAGTTAGAACTCATGTGACAGAGTTTGGTGGAGTTATTGAAGTAGTTGGTGGAGTTGTGTTCAGTTTAACTGAGTTAAACATAGTTGAGCTAGTTGTATCTAGTCTAACTGATTGATACACTAGTGAGAGTGGTGTGAATTAATTATTAATTAATTCACTAATTATTAACTCATTAATAAACTAAAGAATACATCAGTTAACTATAGTGCATGGACAGTTTCAGTGGAGACTAGTGAAGAGGTAGGTGAAAGAGCAGTGTGACTATCAGTTGTGACTATATTGTTGTATGATTTGCAACAACCAGTGATTGGAGATGCCAATGAGGATTGCGTGAGAAAGGCTGGACCAATTCGTTTTCATTCAAAGCCATTCTTCAACAGTGATTGCGCAGTAGAGGCAGGCTATCAGGTGGCAGAGATTGGAACATGTGATTTGCTAGATCAGGCTTGATTAGTGTGTAGCAATTGGAGATTATACTGAGAGCTTGTGAGGAGCTTTGTATAATGATTGTTACATGATCTATATGACATATAATATACAGATATTTGGGGGTTTTCAGATTTAAGCTTTTCCATAAAATACTGTGTTCATATGTGTGATTTTTTATGGTTTTAATGTGCGCATGCAATTGTTTGTATTTCCGCAATTAATGATCAATGGTAGAAGAGATTCTGTATTGTGCATGAAGTTAAAATAGTGTGTGATTAGGAGAATCTCGGTGAATAATATATCAGTTATTCAAATTTTCTACATGGTATCAAAGCGATATTGATCATTGAATGATCTGATCACGGGTCGAGTACTACCCAACCATCACGTGTACGGTACTAAGATCTTTTAAAACGACTATGGCTTATACAGGTTTAAATGAGCATGTTAGTCTGCATACACATAATAAAATTAATTGTACATAATCAAGAAGCACAAAACACATAAGAGAAAGACAACCAAATTGGTAACGGACTTCACCCCTCCATCTCACTGGGGCTACATCTCCGGATTTTCTTCAATTGGAATGTAGATCCTCTATATTTCATCTTCAAATTAAGCTTCCATACATTCAAGCTCTATGGCTGAGCATTAGCCAAGCATAATGATATAAATGGCTAAGCTTTCTATCCTTTCTTCTCCCCCTCTGTTTCAAAGGCTCACATCATGAGTTTATATAACTCGTCAATCCACAATAGTAGGATCTCAAGACATTTTAAGGAAAGACAAACTCCATGATTCTAGGATCTTAAAACTTACTCAAGGCAAAAATGGTAAAATCCAACTTCAAGGATCTCAACCATGCCAAGAAAGCTCAACCTCTCAATGAGAAATAGAAAATTAGTTGTGAGGTCAATTCTCACATAAAACTAATTTCTCAAATGGAAAATAAGTGAATATTTTTGTGAGTCAATTTCCACTCACTCAGAACATTATCCACTACATAATTTTTTAAATGAAATAATGCATTAATCTTATTCCTTACTTTGTCACCTATCATAAAATTTCTTCATGGTGCACGAAGTACTTCTTCATTGGTGGAGATCCTCCTGGATCAAACCTCCCCAAAAAGGAAACTTTTGGTCTCCAAAAGTATCAGCTTCGATCAACTCAACTGTATGCAAATGTCTCTGAAAGGCAAATTCCATCATGACTCCTTCACCTACTGTTCTTCGGAATCGGAAGATAATGCCAACACCTGCAACTGCTGCAACACAAATGCCTGAAAAGGCACATTCCTGCAAGATTCCTTCACCTTAGTCCTTCAGAATCGGAATGCAAAAGTCCACATCTGCATAAAGCTGCAACACAAATGTCTGAAAAAGGAACATTCCTGCAAGATTCCTTCACCTCAGTTCTTCAGAATCGGAATGCAAAAGTCCACATCTGCATAAAGCTACAACACAAATGTCTGAAAAAGGAACATTCTTGCAAGATTCCTTCACCTCAGTTCTTCAGAATCGGAATGCAAAAGTAAGTCCACATCTGCATAAAGCTGCAACCTGTAGCTGATCATACCTGTTTACAACACTTTCCAAGAGTTCATTGGTCAAGTTTACATGCCAAAATGGCTTTTAGGAAAATTGCCTCATTCAACCTGATTACAAAGAAGCCAACAAGGCTTAATGCGTAAAAATACGCCTCACACTCTCCCTCACATAAGAGTGGCTGAAACAAGCCTTTTACAATGCTTCATAATCAACTTTACATCATCTCTTTCGTTTGGCCACTTTGGCCTTTTACATGACATTCAATAATGCAAATTTTTTTTAATGCCAACTATGGCCTCTTATATGGAAATTACCAAGTAATGTAATGTTCCAAATATGTGCACAATGGAACAATATACAAATGGTTCAAAAAAAACCCCTTTTAATATGCACGGGCTCAAACTCCTAAACAATACCAACTCACCGTGGGTGTCTTTGTCCGCTCATTCTGCTGGTAGCGCTTTTTTCATTCACTGCTTTCTCAGTGTTTCAATAACACAGCAAAACCATCTATAATTTTCCTGTATCTTGGAGGGCTTCCATTGCAGTTGCCGCACCAACATTTCCTCCTGGCATAACTCCAGAACCACCTGCAATACCAGCTGCAGTGTTTGCAACCAAGTTACCATACAAATTTGGAGTAACCATCACATCAAATTGCTTTCCAGGTTTGAAACAAGTTGCATCTGGCCAGTTATCAACAATGATCTCATTATACTTGATACTTAGGTATTTCTTTGCAACTTCCGCAATGATTCGAGAATAATCCATCATTACTTTCAGCATCTCTGATGCTTCAATTTTATTTTCCTCGACAATGTTTCAAGGGATGTCTGACCAACGACCATTCTTGATTAGCTTATCATTTGGACCAAGTTTACGTCCAACGCACTATGCAATGATTTCTGCTAGTGCGTCTGCAGCCATTTTTTGTAACACCTCTTCCTGTTCCCTTTTCAGAGCAGCCATCAGTGGTTGAATAACTGGATTTAACCTAGCAGGCAATTCCACCATCCAAACAACTGCACCTGACATGAGGGCCGAAACACTAACATGCAAATTGCCCTGAACAGTTTTCAAATAACCTGCAGTGGCCAAAACTCGTTGCCTTGATGCCTCCAAAATCTCAATAGTTTGTTTCTCCTTCCCATCTCCTGATAATGCATCCTTGGACGCTGAAAGCTTTGTGCCAAGATCAATCACGGCATCTATACCTAGCTCATCTGCTGGAGGAATTCCAGCAGCGAACACATTTTGAAAGGAACCCGAGGCATCTGCAATTCGGATCAGTGAAGCAACCTCTGCTCTCATCTTTGCATAGGTTTGTGAAAGTTCAGCATATGGAAAGGATGAATCTCGATTAGGCAGTGCAGGATCAGTGCAAGCCAGGAGATCTAAAAGCCGCTGCCTAAGAGTTTTCACAGCATCAATTGCAAAGTCCATTCTTTCCATAGGGATAGATCCACGAAGCTCTTTAAACCATGACACAACAACAATAGATGCAACCTGCCGCTGAACAACAGATAATGATGTTAAATGCTCCATTAATGAATCTGGTCTTTTTGGCAATTTCGTGTGCTTCAATTGAAGAAATAGGCAGCATCGTTTGTCAAAAACCAATCCTGGGATAGCATCTGCAGTTATACGCAGACGCAACTTCGATGTCGTGGCCATAGCTTCTGCTAACACGACGAAAGAACGATCCCCCAAGATAGATTCAAGCAATTGTCTCCCAACAAATGTCAAAGGCAACATGACTTGGCAGAAATGGCCCCCAAAATCTGTAGGAGATCCCAGCAAACTCGGCGGAGTTCTGTAACCAATCTGCACCCCAATCACAGGAGGAAGGCCTACCAAAATCGGATTACACCACTCTCACCCATAACGAATTCTGAGATCCATTCTTCCTGGGAGTCATCGTAAATACTGAGATCACATTTCTTTTCATTATAGGGGTAGCAAGTAACAAAAACAAGGCTGCTATTGGTGTCATGTACATCGGCAGATTCTTCAGAGAAAGCAGAATGCCTTGGAGGACAGATTTTAGAGCCTATGTAGCTGTTGTACCCATGCACGTATAAATCCATACCAAACGAAACTTGGTTCTCCTCCATTGGCAATCGCAACTCCTGCAACTACAGACACAATGGTGGAAGATGTCAAGGATCCAGCTATAAAAACGTGAACCAAATCGACACATTTTGATGCGTGGGCACAAAAGCCATTAGAGAGTGAATCTAAGAGCATCTGCTATGTAAGCATTTGTTTTAGTTGTAGGTATTCCATGTTTCTTTCACAGGTTCTGAATCTCTCTCCTGGAGAGACTACGATAATCTACAACTCCCATCTGTGCTACCATTAAGAGCATCAAAAGCCAGTAATTGCAGCTTATGGTTGCCGTTGTTGAAAATTTCATGGACACAGAAGTGCTTTTGTCTTAAAGCACATGATGGTACTGATCTTCAACGACTTACGAAGTGCACTGGACAGCAGGTTATTCATATCAAGGTGTCCCAAGCTACCGATCGATTCAGTGAGAGGTCGACTAGCAACCCCTTTTTTTTCTTTTTCTTTTTAACTTCAGGTCGCATTAACTTTCCATCCAGAGGCCGTTTGATGCTATTCCAGTGTCATCGGATTCCTCTTGTCAAGCTCTTTGCGATGGTGCCATTATTTGTTGATTCTGAGTCATACAAATTTTGAGAATTTTCCATCAAAAGACGGATACCTGCTCCCATAAAACTCGAAATTTTGCAAAAGATGAGAAATATAACTTGCAGAAACATCATGAACTACTTACCAAACTGGCCCCAGGTGATTCCTTCTTGTAAGTGTGCTTTTCGAATGGTAGGTAGAACCTTCTTCACGAGCTCTTTCACCATATGTCTGCTTGACTTGTGGCGAATTTCGGGGTGCAACTTCCAACACTTCTTCTCCCAATGGCCACTGATTTTGCAGAAACTGCGGAAATTACGCTGTTTCCTATTCAACTGTGTCTTCATGATAGAGGTTTCAGAAGGTTCTCATTCTTCTTGGTCTCCCTTCTTGTGGGCACATTTGTCTTCTTAACCCACTCTTTATTTCTATGATGCTTAACTACATCACGGTTAACAGATCTATGAAAGCAATCACTTCTCTTATATGCAAAAGTAGAGTTTGAATGATTTTCATACCTTCTTGGCTTGTCATTGAACTTATGGGGACTAGGTGGCTTGATTCCTTTCTTGGAATCAGGTGATGAAGAGATGGATTTTGCTTCAACTACCTCCGAGCATTCTCCTTCTTCCTGTCCATAACCCAAACATGCAAATGGTTGTCTCGGTACAACCTCCAATGGCTGGGTGATTCCTTGGCCATTTATGCCAAGTCCACCTCTGCTATACCCCATCTTCGTGAGGATTTTGATGCCAACATTAGTTTCATATTGAGAGAGAACATAACTTGAAGTGACATCATATACCTCGGTTTGAGATGCAGCCTCCGTCGTCTCAACCTTTTGAAATTTAGACAATATCTCCTCTTTAGGTTGTAGCATCTCCTGAAGCTCCTGCTTATCGAGAAATAATCTTCGCAATTCTGCATTTTCGGCTAGGAGGATTTCGTTTATCTCTTGCAACTCTTGGAGTCTTTTAGCGTGCTTCACTCCTTTTCCCATCCTGCAAAGCAGTCACCTGCTCTGATACCACTTGATCCGATCACGGGTCGAGTAATACCCAACCATATCGTGTACGGTATTAAGATCTTTTTAAACGACTATGGCTTATACACGTTTAAATGAGCATGTTAGTCCACATACACATAATAAAATGAATTGCACATAATCAAGAAGCACAAAACACATAAGAGAAAGACAACCAAATTGGTAACATAGTTCGCCCCTCCAAACTCATGGGGGTTACATCTTTCTCGAACACCTTCGGTGGAAAGCCGAGCCAGATCCTTTATATTTCATCTTCAAAATTTAGCTTTCATACATTCCGATTCCATGGGCGAGCATTAATAGCTATGGCTTTCAAAGGCTAAGTTTCCTATCCTTTCTCCTCTCATCCTTTTCAAGGAAACTCCCACATCATGAGTTTATATAGTTTTCCCCATAACCCCAATCCACAATAGTAGGATCTCAAAGCATTTTAAGGAAAAGACAAACTCCTTCCATGAGTCTAGGACTTCAAAACTTCAAGGTAAAAATGGCAAACCCAACTTCAAAGGATCTTAACCATGCCAAGAAAGCTCAACCTCTTAATGAGAAATAGCAAATTAGTTGTAGGGTCAATTCTCACATAAAACTAATTTCTCAAATGGAATAATAAGTGAATATTTTGGTGAGTCATTTTCCACTCACTTTAAAACATTATCCACTTCATAATTTTTAAATGAAATAATGAATTAATTCACTCATTACTTTGTCACCCATCATAAAGTGTCTTCATGGTGCATAAGTAAACTTCTTTGTTGGTGGAGATCCTCCTGGATCATTGGAGCAGTTGCAAAACATTGAAGCGGTTGAGTTTTGTGCTGGTGGAATTCAAATTTGCAGCAGTGTTTTCTTGGTGTCGAAATTGAGATGTCTTTCAACGGATTGCGATTGGAGTATGCCCTTGAAGGTAGCTCGAATTATATTGCATGGAAGGACAGGATGGAGGCAATGTTGGATGACAATGAGTTGAAGGAGTTCATAGATGCAAAAATTCCAAAACCTGCTTCTAGCGATGCTGCCACACTTGACGCATGGCAAAAGAAGAAAGCAAAGTGTCGAAGAATTCTGTTGGAAGGTGTAAAGGATCACATAGTGTCTAACCTTCATGGAAAGGCTTCTCCATTCTTGATGTAGAAAGCATTGACAGAATTATTCCAAAGCAAGAGCGACGAGAGGAAGTTAGCGCTCAAGGATAAACTCAGAAACATTAAGATGGAGAAAGGCGACAGTATCACCAAGTACCTCACGAAGTTCACTCAATGCAGAGATGAGCTGGGAAGTGTGGGGGTGACTGTCGATGAAGAGGAATTGGTGGACCTGGCTCTCCTTGGTCTTTTGAAGAGTTGGCATTCCTATCAGGACTCTGTCAATGGTCGGGAGAAATTGCCGGGATGGGAGCGACTTTGGTCGGATCTCATGCAAGAGGAGATAAGGCGGATTACCGGGGACGGATCTTCATCAAAGGTATCTGATGAAGAAAATTGCGCTTTGGCTGCCAAAGCAAAGAAAGGGAAGAGCAAGAAAGCTTCTCAGTCTGGTGCGAAAGGCAAGAAGCAGGACATGTCCAAGGTGAAGTGATTTCACTGTCACCAAGACAGACATTACGCCACTAATTTTCCATAGAAGAAGAAAAATAAGCAAGCTGCTGGAGCTACAGCTGGAGATGCCCTAGCCTCGCAGTTTGAGCTGGATTTTTCGCTGATCGCATTCTTGGTCTCAATTATGATGGGTTCAGTGTGGTTTCTTGACAGTGGTGCGTCTTTTAATATGACTAGAGACAAAGATTTGTTTACTGATCTGGATGAGAAAGATCTTGGAGTGCACATAGAGATGGGTGATGATGGTAGATACAATGCGACCAGTATCGGTACCATTTCCTTTGAGAGGGAGTCTAGTAAACCCTTCGTATTGAAGGAAGTGATGCATGTTCCAAGATTGAAGAAGAATCTTATCTGTGTGGCGATGTTAGAAGACAAGGGATATGATGTTGTCTTTAGCGAGGGAAATGATTTCTTGCGCAGTAAGGCAACTAGTGAAACCCGGAGGATAGGGGTTCGAGTTAAGAACCTTTCTCAATTGTAGGTAGATGGTTGTGCAGCAATGGCAGGCAAGGCAGAAGGAGTGGTGAGCCAGGATGAGGGCGAGCTGTGGCACAGGAGATTGGGCCACCTTCACCATGGAGCTTTGAAGATACTGCATTAGATTTCTACTAGGCTTCCTAAGGGTACTCTTGTGCAGTCAGATCAGTGCAAGTGATGTACCTTGGGAAAATTTGTGAGAGCCACCTTTCACGAGAAGGATAATCGCGCCACGACGATCCTTGAGAGAATTCACACAGACGTGTGTGGACCTTTCTCAGTAGCTTCGACAACAAAGCACATGTACTATGTGATATTTGTTGATGATTTTTCTCGGAAGTGCTAGATCTTCTTCATGCAGAAGAAGAGCGATACATACTCAAAGTTCTGTGAGTTCAAGGCACTGGTTGAGAAAGAATCAGGAAGCAGGTGAAGGCTCTTAGGAGTGATAATGGTGGTGAATTCATCTCTGGCGAATTCAAGGACTTTTGCAGCGCAGAAGGAATTTGAAGAGAGCTCATAGCACCTTATAACCCACAACAGAATGAGGTTGTTGAGCGGAAGAACAGAACGATCGTGGGTGTTGCACGGGCGATGTTGCATGATCAGGGCCTTCCCATACACTTGTGGGCTGAGGCATGCAATACTGCAGTATATGTGCAAAACCGTTGTCCTCACAGGATACTTGGCATGAGTACACCCGAGGAGGCGTTTTCTGGTAAGAGCCCGATATCGACTGGTGATTTTTGGCTCACCTGTTTACATTCATGTGACTAAGGATGCCAGGAAGAAGCTGGAGCCAACTGCAGAGGTTGGGATATTTGTGGGGTACACTGATACACCCCACAACTATCGTGTGTATTTTCTAGATAGTCGCAAGACTGTTGTGCGACGAGATGTCAAATTTCATGAGGAGAAAGCCATGAAGTGTTTGCTTGAGAGGGAGCCACACTTGCATGCAGATGAGGAGCTTTTAGTTCCTAAGGATGAGCCTCAAGATGTGGATCAGCCACAAGAGGAGGTTCATGGAGTGGAAGAGACCACTCATGCAACGCCAACCATCAGAGAAGGCTGACGAAGAAGAGCTGAGCGACTACCAAGATGCAGAGATTTGTGGAACCATCGTTAGCCAAGCAGACAGAGACAGTCATCTCATCGTGATATTAATCGGATACATGGCTCTTATGAGCAAGTGTATCATGACAGAGCCATCCTTTTTCGAGGAAGCTGTGGAGGACCCCGCATGGGTAGACTCCATGGTGGAAGAGTATGATTCGATTGTCAAAATGGGGGCAGCATGGTACTGTCCCAAGACCGAAGGGAACGTGGTGGTTTGAGATGGATCTACAAAGTGAAGCAAGCAACAATCCGGGAAGTTAGAAACGTAAAGTAAGCAGGTGATTTAGCCACCAAGGCTTCTCACAGATTGAGGGGATCGATTATGAGGAAACCTTTGCACCTGTTGCAAGGTATTCTTCCATACGGACGATTCTTGCTCTCTCAGCGCAGATGGGGTGGCAAATTCATCAGATGGATGTGAAGATTGCGTTCCTCAACGGAGTGATTGAGGAGGAGGTGTACATAGAGTAACCCGAAGGTTTTGAGATCTTCAGCAGCGAGTCGCATGTGTGCAGGCTTAAGAGAGCACTGAATGGGTTGAAACAAGCACCTCATGCTTGGTACACACGGATAGACAATTATTTTATCGGACTTGGATTCTCCAAGAGTGAGGCGGATCCGAACCTATACCAGATTGTGGTGGAGGGTAAGTTGATGATCATTGTACTTTATGTAGATGATTTGATTTTTACGGGTGATGAACTGTTGATACACTCATGCAAGGTTGATCTTGCAAAGGAGTTTGAGATGAAGGACTTGGGCCTCCTTCATTATTTCCTGGGATTGGAAAGTTGGCAGCGCAGTGATGGACTGTTTATGTCTCAAGGAAAGTATGCCCAGGAGATATTGGAGAAGTTCAACATGCATGGCTGCAAGCCTATCGAGACTCCTCTTCCTGGTAGATGGAGGAAAGAGGATGCTACATCGGCATAGGTAGTGGATGCCACTGTTTACCGACAGTTGGTGGGGTCACTTATGTATCTGGTCAATACACGACCCGACATATGCTATGCTGTTACTTAGCTTTCACAAGCTATGGTTAAGCCTACCAAGCTCTACTGGAAGGCAGGCAAGCAGGTATTGAGATATCTCAGAGGCACATCGGGATATAGATTATGGTACAGACAGTCGGATGAGGTGAAGCTATGTGGCTTCACGGATGCAGATTGGGTAAAGAGCCCAACGGACAGAAATAGAACATCTGGAGGGATTTTCAGTATCAGGTCGACAATAGTTTCTTGGTACAACAGGAAGCAGAGATCCGTGGCACTCAGTTTAGTAGAGGCCGAGTATATGGCAGCGAGTTTGGCTACATGCGAGGCTATATGGATGAGGAAGATCCTGGTTAGGTTGTTCGGTTCACACTTAGATCCTACCATGATATATTGTGATAATCAGAGTTGCATCAAACTCTCGGTTAATCCAGTATTTCATGATAGATCTAAACACATTGACATTCAGTATCATCATATCAGAGATTGTGTGCAGCGAAAGATCTTGTTACTTTCATACATTCCCACGGAGGATCAGGATGCTGATATCTTGACGAAGGCGCTCACCAGGAGAAAAATCGAATACCACAAGGGCAGGATAGGGTTGGCAGATAATCCTTATCTTGTTGAGAGGGAGTGTTAATATTGCAACAAGATGATGAGCTTAGTGGAAAGAAGTCGCCTTCACTAAGTGGGCCTGCAGGCTATTTTTGGCGCAAGTCTATTTTTAGACATGTCGATCATATTCTATGAGTTGCAGGACGCTATTTGTGGATGGTTGGTCAAGTTGGAAAAACAGATGGACTTCTATTTTTAGACATATTGGGCGGAATCTATTTTTAGATTGCCAGTCTAAAAATAGATATGTCGAATATTATTAGTTCTTAATAATATTTTTACTATAAACATTATCTTATTCTCTTGGAGCACTTCAGTTAAGTGCACAGATGTGGCACAGGAGCTGACAGAAGGAATTACGCTATTCCTGAGGGTTAAGTGGAGCTATTGCATGGATAATTTAGTTGGAACTCATGTGACAGAGTTTGGTGGAGTTATTGAGGCAGTTGATGGAGTCGTGTTTAGTTTAACTGAGTTAAACATAGTTGAGCTAATTGTATCTAGTCTAACTGATTGATACACTAGTGAGAGTGGTGTGAATTAATTATTAATTAATTCACTAATTATTAACTTATTAATCAACTAAAGAATACATCAGTTAACTACAGTGCATGGACAGTTTCAGTGGAGACCAATGAAGATGTAGGTGAAAGAGCAGTGTGACTATCAGTTGTGACTATATTGTTGCATGATTTGCAACAACCAGTGATTGGAGATGCCAATGAGGATTGCATGAGCAAGGCTGGACCAATTCGAGTTCATTCAGAGCCATTCTTCAGCAGTGATTGCGCAGTAGAGGCGGGCTATCAGGTGGCAGAGATTGGAGCATGTGATTTGCCAGATCGGGCTTGATTAGTGTGTAGCAATTGGAGATTATACTGAGAGCTTGTGAGGAGCTTTGTATAATGATTGTTACATGATCTCTATGACATATAATATACAAATATTTGGGGTTTTCAGCTGTAAGCTTTCCCATAAAATACCGTGTTCATATGTGTGATTGTTTATGGTTTTATTGTGCGCATGTGATTGCTTTTCTTTCCACAATTCATGATCAATGGTAGAAGAGATTCTGTATTGTGCATGAATTTAAAATAGTGTGTGATTAGGAGAATCTCGGTGAATAATATATCAGTTATTCAAATTTTCTATAATTGTTTGTTAATATAATCAACAATTAAACATCCATTAATTTAATTAAGAATTATATATATCATATAAATATTATCTTTGTATTTGTTAAATATTTATTATAATAATTTATATTATCATCGGTAATTTATTTCATTAATAATATTAGTTTAGGTTGTAATTTAGTTTTAGCTAACCATTTATTGTTTTTCATTTTAATTTTATGTCTTTTCTTTATTTATTCTTCATTTTTTGCATTGACTCTTCTTTTCTCGAGCATAGTCTTGATGATTGATCCTCTTTGGGATTTGAAATGTTGACAAAATTCAAATTCAACTGTGGAAAATATGATTTCTTTATCTATAATAGAAAATCACAGAAGTCTAAAAGTTAACAAGATTCAATGATTTATAACATGCATGATAGTTATAGAAGTATATGTTTACATTTTTCATTTGGTAAAGAAAACATGTCTACACATAAAAATATTTAATTATGGATGTTCTGCACTCGTGTTGATTCTTGGTTTTTTGGTAACATAATGGTCATTTCACTACATATATTGTTTTCATCATTGTTGGGTTTGTGGTTGTTTTAATTACTTTTCTTGTTAAGATTAATTATTGGGATTTATAATCACTTTTCCCTTGGTAGAGAGACTAGAAATAAGGTATGCCTACAATTTTCACTTAATACACAGCTACTCTTACGTACAAGTAGTTATATTTCAAGCCATTTCTTAATGGTTGAAAGAACAAGCATTGACAAGACAAATCCAAGTAGAAAACATGGTTGTTCTAGTTTGCGAAGACTTTGGAAACCACACAAGGTTTTTTTGTGTAGTTTTTTAGTAATGGATGCTCTATTTATAGATAAAAATTTAACGTACCTATAAGTTCAAAATCTATGACGCCCCCACTACAAGCAAGGAAAAACCTTGAAATGCTTCATTTTATGCCTTAACAAAGTAAACTTAGGTTGGGAAAAGTCTTTATGATGTAGTGCTACCCACTATCCATTACATGGATGCTAACCCTATTAGGACATTTCCCTCTTTGAGATATAGAGTTTCATTCCACCTAGGTGCTTGTTTAGGATGAAGTATTTTACTTTTATGTAAAAAATATAATGATGTCATATTTAATAAGAAAGTGAATGTAGTAATTTCTTATAATATGATAACATAGTAATGTCCATGAGCATATCTTTGTATATTATAATGCAAGTGCAATTTGGATGTAACATATGCATTTAAATAAATTAGTAGAGTTTTGAGGTAGGTCCCCCATAACATGAGCGAGTAGCCACTATGACCTTCTCACCATGGTTATAACATTATGCCCTATAGGCTTGAAAAAAATTCTTACGAGAGGCAATAATACAAACACATTTGGCTCCCTCCCCTAATGCATGATCACAAACCCCTAACTCTAGCACTAACCATTTCTAAGGCTTTGAAGCCCCTTAACCTAGTTAGTGACGAAAAATTCTGGTCAACACTTATCGTCATGTCACTGTTAAGGGTTTGTGAGTTTGTCTCTTAGATGTATGCTTGATCATGTAAGAGCTTGATTGATTAGCACATGTAAAAATGTTACAATTAGATAATTTTGTGCTTGGTGTAGGCTCATTGAACTTATTGTATACCATATATCATGATTATGGAATTAATCAATCTTGTGTCATGTGTTTGGCCTAGGTCTTTAAATTTCCAAATCATAATGACACAATAAATCCATGTTTCATTTAAATTAGTATTGTTATCAAAAAATTTGGCATTTTCTACCTAAGGTCAAGTGAGGCAAGTCTTGATCTCATGTGCATCTAGAAATAAGGTTTATACATAATTTCAAACTATCAATGGGGTCTAGCACGGGTGGTTAAAATGAGAGATGATCATCCTCCCCGTCAAATTCAATTTCACCTTGTGATTTACTTACCCCTTATGGGTTGATTTCCTCGTGTTGAGAATGCAACAAGATGATGAGCTTAGTGGAAAGGAGTCGCCTTCACTAAGTGGGCCCGCAGGCTATTTTTGGCGCAAAGTCTATTTTTAGACTATGTCTATTTTTAGACATATGGATCATGTTCTATGAGTTGCGGGATGCTATTTGTGGATGGTTGGTCAAGTTGGAAAAATAGATGGACTTCTATTTTTAGACATATTGGGCGGAATCTATTTTTAGATTGCCAGTCTAAAAATAGATATGTCGAATATTATTAGCCCTTAATAATATTTGGACTATAAACATTATCTTATTCTCTTGGAGCACTTTAGTTAAGTGCACAGATGTGGCACATGTACCGAGCGGCATGAATTACGATTGCCTCGAGGGTTTAGTGAAGTTATTGCATGGAGACTTCAGTTAGAACTCATGTGACAGAGTTTGGTGGAGTTCATTGAGGAAGTTAGTGGAGTTGTATTCAGTTTAACTCAGTTAAACATAGTTGAGTTAGTTGTATCTAGTCTAACTGATTGATACACTAGTGAGAGTGGTGTGAATTAATTATTAATTAATTCACTAATTATTAACTCATAAATCAACTAAAGAATACATCAGCTAACTTTAGTGCATGGACAGTTTCAGTGGAGACCAGTGAAGAGGTAGGTGAAAGAGCAGTGTGACTATCAGTTGTGACTATACTGGTGCATGAGTTTGCACCACACATTGATGGAGATGCCAATGAGGATTGCGCAGTACACACCAGGTGGATTCGAACTCAGATTGAGCCATTATTCATCTTGGATTGCGCAGTAGAGGCAGGCTAACAGGTGGAGCAGATTGGAGCATGTGTTTTGCTAGATTTGAGCTTGTGTAGTGTGTAACAATTGGAGATTGTACTGAGAGCTTGTGAGGAGTTTGTACAATGATTGTTACATGATCTATATCATTATAATATACAGATAGTTGGGGGTTTTCAACTTTAAGCTTTCCCATAAATAATGTGTTTATATGTGTGATTGTTTATGGTTTTAATGTGTGCATGCGATTGTTTATATTTCCGCAAATTGATGTTCAATAGTAGAAGAGGTTATGTATTATGCATGAAGCTCAAATAGTGTGTGATCAGGATAATCTTGGTGAATAATTTAACATTTATTCAAATTTCTACACCTCGTAAGGAGTTGTTTCACGTGAATAGGGTTAAGTGCCATCCCTAAGTGACTTTTATGGGTTAGATTCACCCTAACCATGGATTATTAGCTAAGAATAGGTTTCACATGATTACAAGTGAAATTATTAGTAGTGGCATTGATCCAGGTGGATATCGGTGGCCACCCACCTATTCCATTTGGACCCGCAACATCAATTCTTTTTGTCTTCACTGTCAGCACAACTTACTATTTTTAACATGTTTTCAGGTCCTTCACTCCTGAAGCCGTTTTGGAAACTTAATGATCCAGGTGGATATTGGTGGCCACCCACCGATTCCATTTGAACCCCCACCATCAGTATTTCAGTTTGTAAGTTTCAACACAACTTACTATTTTTAGCAGTTTTTCGAATCCTGAACTTCCGGAGTCGTTTTGAGTCACTAAATGAAACTTTTTGGGAAAACCAGGATCAACATAGATCTTTAGATCGATTTTGCTCACTCAATAGTTGTAGTCCTCGAACAGATCTTTCTAACGAGCTATTGAGCGCGTCAAACAAAGATCGGATGCCAAAGTTACGTCCCTGGGAAGTTGAAACACCAACTTACCCAAAAGGGGCCCATAGTATTGGCGCTTCATCTCCTAGGGTTAGGTTTTTGGACGTTTCTGGTTTTACATTGTTTCTCAACGATAAATAGGCCTTTGAGCCTCATTGTAACACAGTTCAGGGGTTGGTAGACGACAAATATCTTCTCAGAGATAAGCGCTACCAGTGCCCTAGCTCGCTTGTTCCCATCATTTCAATTTTGTAACACAGTGGGGAGGCCTGTAGCTGTCACATATCTTCTCAGAGATACGATACTAGTTCCCTCGCTTGCTCATTTCCATTATGTCTCATTGTAACAATTCAAAGGCCTATAGCCGCCACATCTCTTCTTAGAGATACGCCTACCAGCGCCCTAGTTGTTTATTTCAGTAATTTATTTTATTAATAAAATGAATCATTATTTCCACTGCATCTCTATATCTATGGTTATATGTGTATTATGTTGCGTTCCTGCATAAATCCGGATCAGTGGTATCAGAGCGGTCTGCTCTTTCTCTATTTTTCTTTTCATGTCCCCAATGCAGTCAGGGTATAAGAAGTTCAACCTCGTGAACCTCAATGACCCCCCATGGTGGAAGGAAAGAAAGACGAGGGAGCAGGAGATCCTATCAAAATCTTGCTCGAGGAGGCCCTCGAGAAACAAAGGAACGCGATGATGGATAAATTTTCCCATATCCTTCAACGGCTGCCCACCAACGACACATCTACATCCAACATGTCCACCAATAGGTCTGCGACTTCTTAAACAAATCCAATACTAAGTTCAGCAGAATTTCCCCCCTTAGGGGGGAACTTAACGCAATGGAGGCCATTGCTTGCCAAGGAGGGAGGAATGAATATCAGTGGTCGCACACCTATTCCATTTGGACCCGCAACATCAATTCTTTCAGTCTTCATTGTCATCACAACTTACTATTTTTAGTAGGTTTTCAGGTCCTTCACTCCCGGAGTCATTTTGGGGACTTAATGATCTAGGTGGATATTGGTGGCCACCCACCGATTCCATTTGAACCCCCACCATCGGTTCTTTCAGTTTGTAAGTTTCAGCACAACTTACTATTTTTAGCAGTTTTTCGGGTCCTGAACTTCCAGATCCATTTTGAGACCCTAAACGATGCTTTTTGGGAAAATAGGGAGCAACATCGGTCTATAGACTAATGTTGCTCACTCAAAAGTTGCAGTCCTCAAACAAATATTTCTAACGAGCTATTTAGCGCGTCAAACAAAGATCAGATGCCAAAGTTACGTCCCCGGGAAGTTGAAACACCAACTTACCCAAACGGGGCCCACAGTTTTGGTGCTTCATCTCCTAGGGTTAGGTTTTTGGACGTTTCGGGTTTTACATTATTTCTCAACAATAAATAGGCCTTTGAGCCTCACTATAACACAGTTCAGGGGCTAGTAGCCGACACATCTCTTCTCAGGGATACACTACTTATGCCCTAACTCGCTTATTCCCATCATGTCTGTATTGTAACACAGTTCAGGGGCTGGTAGCCAACACATCTCTTCTAATTGATACACTACCAGTGCCCTAGCTCATTTATTTCCATTATTTCTATAAGGACGTTTCAGTCAGTTGTTTTGTAACATAGTTTAGAGGCCTATAACCGCCACATCTCTTCTCAGAGATAAGCTACCGGCACCCTAGCTAGTTTCTTTCCATTTGTCTGTAAGATAATTTCAGTTCTTCGATATTAATGAAATGGAGTGTTATTTCTGCTACATCTTTGTATTTATGGTTATATGTGTATGATGTTGCGTTCCTGCATAGTTCCTGCTTAAAACAAATGACTGAATTAAACAACTAGGGCGTTGGTAGGCATATCTCTAAGAAGAGATGTGGCGGCTACAAGCCTCTAAACTATGTTACAATGAGACATAATGGAAATGAGTGAGCAAGGGAACTAGTGTCATATCTCTGAGAAGAGATGTGATGGCTACAGGTCTCCCCACTGTGTTACAAAACTGAAATGATGGGAACAAGCGAGCTAGGGCATTGGTAGCGCTTATCTTTGAGAAGAGATGTGTCGGCTACCAGCCCCTGAACTGTGTTACAATGAGGCTCGAAGGCCTATTTATTGTTGAGAAATAATGTAAAACCCAAAACGTCCAAAAACCTAACCCTAGGAGATGAAGCGCCAAAATTGTGGGCCCTGCTTGGGTAAGTTGGTGTTTCAACTTCCCGGGGACGTAAATTTGGCATCCAATCTCCGTTTGACGCGCTCAATAGATCGTTAGAAATATCTATTCGAGGACTACAACTTTTGAGTGAGAAACATTAGTCTATAGACCCATGTTGCTCCCAGTTTTCCCAAAAAGCGTCGTTTAGGGCCTCAAAACGGCTCCGGAAGTTTAGGACTCGAAAAAATGCTAAAAATAGTAAATTGTGCTGAAACATACAAACTGAAAGAACTGATGGTGGGGGTTCAAATGGAATCGGTGGGTGGCCACCAATATCCACCTGGATCATTAAGTCCCCAAAACGGCTTCGAGAGTGAAGGACCCGAAAACCTCCTAAAAATAGTAAGTTGTGCTGACAATGAAGACTGAAAGAATTAATGTTGCGGGTCCAAATGGAATAGGTGGGTGGCCATCGATATCCACCTGGATCAGGCATGTTATTGTAAAATCTAGCACCTTAGTGAAAATCCTTCCTACGCAATCTACTTTAAGAGAAACAATGGGATCACACCACATTCACCTTAGTAATTGTTTCCCTGTTATTATGTGGTTGAATACTATCCCCATAGGGGAGGCTTCCCCAACAAATTTTAGCAATTAGACAACCCAAGTGCTCCTAGTATAAATACCCCCTAAGAGTTATACAATAAACTACACCTAATGATAAATGTTCAATAACTAGGGTCGAGATAGGCTGTAATTCTAAGAAAAGGACCCCTGGCTAAATCTAGAAGACGTAACAAGTCCTAGATAGTCCTAAAGTGGCTCAAATAGGTTCCTAAACACATGTTATATTTAGATTAGAAATTGTTACGATAAACTAGGGTTTTAATTAGCAAAATTACAACAAGAAAATGTTTATGATAGTGATAACGAATAGCCCAAAATCAATAATAAACAAGTGAAAAATAAGGGATAATCATGAGAAACTAGGAAATCAAATACAATAATTTTCAATTGTTGAAATACATAAAACATCAAGAAAATATCTACATGTCAATCCTAATTAATGGTTGAAAAGCAGATGAAAATTAATATATTTGTGTGTGTATATTGTTCCAATTTAGTGCATGCAAAGCCTAAACCTAGGACTATAAGGTCCAAGGTAAATAATGTTGAAAAATGTATCTTTTGTCATAGTGTAACGCTAATTTACCCTGAAAAGCATTAAAAAAGGAGAATAAGAAGAAATTTGGGGTTTTATTTTTATGGGATTAACATAAGAGTAGACTAGTGCCTTTCTCAATCAAGGGCTAATGGAGTATAAGACTTGTTGAAAAAATGTAGCAAGAAAGGCTCAATTTGACTTAACCTTGGTCAAATTGAGAAAATTCAAAATTTCCACATCAGCAGACAACTTGGAGGTAGTTAATTAAGGTGACATGGATTTTGTCACTTAGTTAGTTCAGTTATGCATGTGTGATTGCTAATTTGTAGCAATCTAGTTCAGTTATTTCTAGTTGTACTCAGTCAAACTAGTTATAACAGTTGATAGAACTAGTTAGATGTCAGTTGTGTAGTGAGACAACAACCTAACTCAGAGATCATCTAGTTAACTGATCAATCAACCAAAATTATCTCATGCATGCAAGGAATTAAAATTGCTCAGTTGTGGTGGAGATTCCAAGGCAGTGTAACATCAGTTGTAGACTAGTTTTGAGTGTACACATGTTGCATGAAATCAATGATCAATCCTTAGGAATTGCGCAATAAATTTGGAGGAAATTCCTAAAGAATATGGCCAATTTCCTTAGGATTTGTGCAAGGAAATAGGAGCTCAGGTGGGGGTAGAAATTGACTAATTCTAGGTCCAAGCTTCTCATTGAGCAATGAGAATAATTATTCACTTGCGGGTTGATCTCAGAGCAAGCTATCAATTGTAATACATTCTCTATTCAAATGATTGATGCAATCTAGATTAAGGGGTTTTTACCAGTTGGTTTCCCCTAGAAAAATATGTGTACTTTTGTATGTGATTGATGCATGTTTGTGAATGTTGTTCTAAATTGTGAATTAATTTTCGCAGAGCATTAGAGTAGAATTGTGTCTCTTGATTTAGATTAAATTTCTTGAGAAGTTGTAATTCTATCACCATATTTCTACATGGTCTCAGAGCATGATTCACATTAGAACAAGAATTTTGAAGCTGTTCCTCAAGAGGTTCGAATTTGCAGCATTAGTGTAGTAGGATCTCTTAAGAGTTGGGAGAATAGCCTCCAATGGACTCATATTAGAGTATGCCTTGGAAGGCATCTCTAATTTCATTGCCTGGAAGGATCGAACGAAGGTAGTGCTTGATGAAAATGGATTGTTGGAATATGTCAAAACAAACTTTCCAAAACCAAGATCAGTTGATGCCTAGAACATAACCTAATGGAAGAAAGATGTAGCCAGGGAAAGGAGAAAAATATTGGAGGGAATAATAGAACACATTGTCTCAAATATCCATGGGAAAGAAAATCCTTTCACAATGTGGAAGGCATTGATTGAACTATTCAAGAATATCAGTGACCATAGAAAACTGGCTGTTATGCGGAATTATGAATTACGGATAAAACATTCTTCCCTAAATGTGGTGCATTGCATTTAGAACAATAGGTTAAAGACTTTGCAGATACTTTTCCTAACAGTAAATAGACACACAAAACATATCAAGAAACTTACTTGGAGTCCAAGCACTTCCAATTCTCCTTATGTCGCTCTTGCTGTAGCTTCAAATCCAAGCTAGATCGCCAAAATATTTCCCGCAAGAATGAACACTAAACAACAAAGAGATAGCAATATACAGATGCCTATTCAATTTATTCAGTTAAATCAATGAAACATGAACCATATACATCAGACAAGAATTCATAACATGAAAGAAAGAAGCTTATACAGATACATATGTGGGAAAGTAAACAACAATCTTTATTAATGGATAGAAGGGGAGGTTACAACCAGTGATTGATTTGATGTCACCGTCTCCACCATCATCCTAGCCTCATAACAATGAACATCTCTCCAGCAGCATATCACTCAAATCAATTCCTCAATTGAAATTCCACCAGCATTTCTCCACTCAAATTCTTCCTTCTCAAGCACTAGGATCTATGCTCAATTTATAGATGAATTGAAGGTAGTTTTACAATAAAAAAATTTATAATAATAGGCAAGACATGTTCCCAAGCTCAGAGGTATCAAATGGACACATGGATTCGAAGTTTGACACATATGCACTCTTCTAGAAGGCACTAGCCAAGTGGAGATTCTAGAACAATGAGAATTTCGCTCCCAATTGACCAACGCACCCTTGAGTGTCAGGAAGTGCTTTGCAGAGCACCTTTGATGGAGGTACCCGCATATGCAATGCACTTAGCCCCTTGAGAGACTGCGTTGGTGAGCTCATAGGTGTTATAATATATACTTCAAATATTTGAAACTTTGCAATGGAAGTCAAGAATGATCTGTCTTTGTTCTTTGGCTTAGGGCATATAACAACTAAAATGATAGGGGATGATAGACCCTATTCATTGGTTCTGGGGATGATGTCCAGTTAAACCAGGTCATTGGGAATGATGCCCGAATTGACCTATAACATATTTACCCCTAAAGCATGAAGTCAGAATAATAATAAAAATATTTTTTGAATGAGATGCTTGACACTGTGATGGGCTGGAGTTGAAGTGGAGTGGCGACCTGCATAAATCTTACAATACATTACATCATGATATATCCTCTTGATCATAAATTGCTGAGGGAAGGCATTCCCATGCTCAGTGTTAGCCACCTATAAAATTTGATATAGCAAAAGGTGGCTAAAACTTTTTGGAGCCTTCAAGGAACAAATTTTATTGCTAAAAAGTGTTGGCTCTTGAAGACTCTTGAAGGCTTGATGCCTCTCTCCAAATCTCCACCACTGTTCCCTTTTTATACTCAGAAATCCTACTGATTTCCAAGACGACATACTGCTGCAAACTCCCTTCCCTTTCCTCTCCTCTTTCTAAACTAACCTCATTTTCCCCTTTCCTTTCATCAAAATCCCTTTGATAAGGTTTAAGGCTCTTTCTTTGCCTTATCAAAACCCTCACAACCTTTGAAAATCATTGAAAATCTATAAAAAAATCACATTTTTTTATATATTATAGACTTAAGCCCCTTGGGCTAAGTCTTTAATCCATCCACTCCATATGTCTTGGTGCTAGAACCAAGCGCTGGCCATCCAAGCGCTTATCGCATCGCTCGATGCTGATTATCCCTGCATCCATTAACCCCCCGGGTCATATGGCTTTCCGTATAGACCATGGCCCCGCAGACGAGCGCCAAGCCATATTGAAAATTAATATTTCGCCCCCAAATTATAAACCTTTGTTTTTATGAATTTTTCAGTTTTTATTATATCCTAAAGTTTTCCGCCTGTGCAAAGTTCTAGTCACTCTCCACCGTTGATTTGATCTGCAGATCGACAGCGCGCAATCTATCGCCCTGGTGGTCCCCGCTAGCCACTCACTATTGCAAAACCAAGTGGAATTCATCGCATTGCTTTCGAGAGGGAGGTGGTTTCTTTCGTTTGGCAGTGATTCCATTCACCACCCGACGCTTGGCCTTGAGCACTATTGAAATACCGCCCTCATCGCACATTAAAGTTCGGACATGGACCCTGCGCGATATTTGCGTCCACCGTCCGATCTGAGGGCGCTCATCGGACGGTGATCGCTATTTGAAGATGCTCGTGAAATAACCAGGGTACGACGCAGTATTAAAACAATCTCTGCCATCGATTTGATCTGTAGATCGACAACCCACACTTCATCGCCCTGTTTCCTCATCCAGTCAGCATTTTTGGACCCGGGGTTTTATTTCGCCCTAATTTTATTGAAAATCTGAAGTCCGGGCGCGTTCTATAAGGTTTTTATTGGGGATCTCTGCCGTTGATCGCTTGGGCTGCTCTCATTCGACGGCCCACGATCGTCCCAATTCCCGATCTTGATTTTTGATCATTTTTTCCTGAAACAAAGGTTTTAAAACTTTGTCTCTGCTTTTTATTTTATTTTTCCGAATAATGTGACCCCTTCATGTTATTTATTCACCTCTCTCCCATCTGACCTTGATCGATCTCTGTGTCCGTGACTCTGATCAAATTCTTCTTAGCCTTCCCGCTGACTCCCTCGTCAATCTCACTCTCCACGTGCCTTTTAAAGCATGAAACCTATACATGCAGGATTTTGTAACATTGTTCATATTTTGCAGGGTTCAGTGATGGATTTTTTTCCGCTGTCAGACAAAATTCAAGGCGAGAGGGTGACGATCCCTCCGGCCTTCGATTTATCAAAGGAAATCACTTGCGAGGTTTCAAAATCCACGTTTCGTCGATGATTCATGAGGCATTGATGCCACATGACCCTTGCGCGGCCACACACCAACAAACACGGTCGGGCACAAATCAAAGAGTATCGGTGTCGAAGACAAAAATGCACCAGGACGGAAGATTGAGAGACGGTCTGACAGGGATTACGTCTAAGATGGTTTATCAATAAATCCCCAATTAAAACATAGTTAAAAAAAAAAAATCATAAAGGATCATCCAATGAGAAAGCCTCCACCGCCACATTTGAGGCAAATTGATTCCTCCCAGCTACCACAAAGCCACCTGTGCCTCAAAGCATTCAAACAGAGGCCGAAATTATTGATCAAGATCAGATATTTGTCTCAAAGCGCAGCCAGAGAGTAAATTTTGCCAAGGAACTTAATGTAAAAATATCAACAGAGTTACTTTGACATCACATAGAGCCTCAAAGGTCAAAAAGAGCTCCCACCGAGCTTAAATCATTATGTAAATCATTTAATACAGAAGTCACCCATGTAAGTTTCTTCATCGAGCCCCCCAAAGGCCGAGGAACCATTAAGTCTGTATTAATTATCTTTAGAGATCTTTCATCAGATCTCACCTCCTCATTCTTCTATATATACTACTACAAAAGATGAGTGAGGGGTTGGTTGATGTGGTTGCTGATCATTGTAATGTAATTGAGCTTGAGACTTCTATCTGTAAATAGTGTTCACTGGCCCTTGGAGCTCTGCTTGTGATAGATAAGTTAGGCTGAGATGAGTAGATGATTGCTAAACTAAAGCATTGGACTTAAAGCTGTAACTGGTTTGGAGCATCAATACAAGCTGATTTATGGGATCCTGGTCTATGTTGACGGTGATGTTTTTCTCATTGTAACTTGTCATTTTGTTTTTGTTTTCACTGTGTTTCATCTTCTCTTATAAAGAACAGCATGCATAGAGTTAGGACCTACTGTATATCAGTACCCTTCTCTCACTGAAAATCTTTATCTGAATGTTTTCTTCCAATTTGTGTTATTTGGGAATGATTTAATTCAGTTTAAGCATAGGAATGCTAGCGTTCCCTCGTCTTATTGCCTTAACTGAATATTATTCTTGAATGCTATGTTCAGTCTTAATTAAGTAGAGATGAACTAAGGAAGATATGGTGTGCCCTGGTCCTAGTTTTATCCCCAAAGACTGTCTGAATGTTTCCCTTGGAATGTGTTAAAAGCTGGCTAGTTTAGAAGTACTTACTAGATCTTAGGCCATTCTGTGTTATCTTTGTGTTTGTCTTGAAAGTAACCAAGTAAATTAGAGCTAGGAGAGGATTTGTGGTGAGCCTGGCCCGCTAGTCTCTACTCCAACAGTTGCCTTCAAGTTTCCCTTTGTTTTAGAATGTTTTCTATTGAAAGTGTATCAAAGGCTGGCTAGTTTAAAAGTACTTACCAGATCCTAGTTTACTTTCATGTTTTTCTTAAGTGTATGTCAAAAGTTGGCTAGTTTAAAATTACTTACCAGATCTTGGGCTGCTCTTTGTTCACCATCTGTTTAAATTCTCCTTCTTATTGTACCATTTCATTCCATAAATCAAACTTCAAAGAGATCCTTAGACATAGATGACTTGCCCCATGGACCACTCTTGCCTCTTGCTATTCCAATTAAATCCTATTATGACTCCATAGCCCAATGGACTAAAACCTGCAATTATCTATCTTTTTGGCCGAAGCTTACTCTCATTGCTTGCAACTTCTCACCTTTGAAACTCTTTCCATTTAGGATTTTCCCTCAAACAGTAATCATGCTCAACCATCCAAAAACAAAACAAACCCTCGGCCTTCATAACTAGCCTAACATCATTACCCCAAACTTCAAAGACAAATCCATCTTTGCACTTATTGGAGAGATCCCTCTCCGGATTCAGGAGGGCTAGATCCTAGAATCCCAAAGTGGTTGAAACGATGTTGTTTCTGTGATTGGACTTTGCCAATCTTGCTAATTACAGATTCCTAACATTTTTGGCGACTCCGCTAGGGATAGATTTCCCTTAAAAGCTTCATAAAAACTTGTGAGTAAAAATAAACCTCTTCAATCACTACTAAGAAATGGTAATCATGGTGAAACTTGTTTGAATCCGTGACAAACTAGGCAAACCCTAGGATTCTCATAAGCATTTATCTAACCTTGAAAAATCAGCTAGCTGAGCCATAAGAGTAGACTGTCTCTGTCTCATAACCGTAGCTAAGTTTTTAAATAGAGTTAGGACATTATTAGAAACCACACAACTGAAAAATAACTTAGATAAACTAAAAATATTTCAGATTGGTATCTAATAAACATGGTGGTGGACCATAAAACCTTTTACCTCCAAAAGAGCTAAAAACTTCCACTTGGCGACTCCACAATCCTCAAAAGACCTTAAGACTCCACTGGTAAGAACCCTTATCATTATAATATCATTCAAACTCAGTTAGAGGACTGTAGGATTAAAATTATGTAAACAGATTAGTTGACCTCTTAAATATTTTCATATCTGGTAGAAATTTTCTTGTTTATTTGGGTCTGAAAAACACAGCATAGTGGCTCCTAGAAAGATTCACACTAGAGCCCATCCTGACCCTGACCCACATGAGATAGTTGATAACCCAGAAAGTATCCTTAGGAAGTCTCCTAGGATCACCCTTGAGAGCTAATTCAGTTCCTGAAAACCTTGCAACTCTACAAGAAACACATGGTGGTGGAACCATAAAACATTTTACCTCCTTACGAGCTAAAAATTTTCCACCTGGTGACTCCACACTCTGAAACTCTCGAAAGACCAAATGACTGCACTGGTAGAAGACTTTGAACTGGTTGACCAGACACAGTGACCTCTTTTCTGATTTACAAACATGGATTTAGATATAGATCCAGAAGACAAACATATGCTCATGATGGAAAAATTAATGTACATACTTGGAAAAAGAGTGGATAGGTTTATAACCAATATGAATATTGGTTATCAAGAAGAACAAATGCTTTTCCTTAAGCAAACAAAATCTCTGCCACTACAAGACATGTATGATGAACATGAAGAAAATAATCAAGAAAAATTTCCAATCATGATGGAAAAAATGATGTACATGCTTGGGAAAAGAATGGATAGGTTGATGGCTAATATGAATGTTGATGATCTAGATCAAGCTAGGCTTTACCTTGATCAAACGCAAGCCCAGTCACCTCAAGACCAAGATTCTGACCAAGGCATGTATTATGATCAACACTTTATAAAAGATGATGAGCAAACTTACAAAGAAAGCAATGGAGAAGGTTGTCAAGAAAAACTTGATTGCCTGCCTATGTCTTGTACCATGCTGATAAAAGAACTCCATGAACTAAACGCAAAATTTTTTAGTGACACAAATGAAGTTCTGCTATAAGAGGCTCAAGAAAACATCAAGCCTCAAAATCAGCCAACACAAGACAAAGAGGACTGTTGTACCTCTGTTCTAAGCAAAAAGGAAACTCCTTCTCTCTTCACAGAGAGAGAGATTGATATAGTATTGAACATACAACTAGCATCCAAACCTTCATTTGAACCAAATGCTTCTGCTCATCTACCTACTCCATCTTGTTGTCTTGATACAAGAAATAAACTTGTAGATCAGTTAGAAGAAAAGCAAATTGATATCCCAATATGTTTGACTGATGAAAATATTTATTCAGATAAATTTTCAAACCTTAATCAGTCTGATGATGATGATGATTTCCACGCAGAAAATAATCATGCAGGGCAACCAACATTTGATTGGTGTTATGAGTTTCACCATCGTCAGCTTGAAAGCCGCAATCATCCATTTCGATCCATCATAAATGGCTTTCACATAATTGGGAATCAGCAGCCTTTCAACTCAGAAGGTGAAGAGAAGAGCGATGAGGAAATTTTTGAGCAAGAGGAAACCATTGAATACACCCTTAATTAAGAGTATAATAACCTCTTCACAGAATTTAGCCCACTGATTCCAAGCATACCAGGGCTATAAGAGGACAACACTGCCAAATATGATCAGTTCTCCAATTCAGATGATGATGAAGAAGAGGGAGAGAAACAAATATAAGACTGTCCTACTAAGGATATACCATCTTCTCAAGAAGAATCTTCTTCCTTTTCTGTTAAGAATAGTGAAGCTTCCAAGCAACTTTCTGAAGGTATACCCCTCAAAGTTGAAGCCTTGGAAGCAGACAATCTACCAAACATGAAGGGCCAAAAGGAAGAGAATCTTCATCTTTTCTTTGTTGATCCTATAGAAGAGTGTGTGGAAATCCCAACTGGCTCAAATTATCAAGCAATGATCCTTTGCAAGAGCCAGAGACATGAAAAGTTGTCACCACCTGTGATAGTCTTGGTTTTGAAGATTAATCTTCAAAATGTACTATGGATACCCTTGGCAAGCAGCCAGAGTTTCTTTTTCTTTATGACACTACTCAACTGGCTACATTGGCACTTTTGTATCATATAAAGATGTAAATACTTCAAGTTAGAATAGGTTAGATAGGAATGTCAATATAGCTCAGTTTTGAGCAGTCAGATAGTTGTTGATTTTTTGTCTCCGAAGAAAAATCAAAGACACAAAAATACAAAAACAATAGAAGAAAGAAAAGAGGGCAGATTGTGAAAACAAGAAAGGTATAGCCCCATACCAAAAAAGAGAAACAAATCTGAAAGTGTGCAAGCTTAAATGCCACTCCTGAAAACACACTTCTAGTTAGTCATACTGCCTAATCTTGACTAATTAGTTTTAAATTTTCTGCTGATAGGATAGTGAATTCGATTTTCCAAACTGTTTAATCTTGGCTTATCAGTAGATAGATTAGGATAGAAATTAAAGGTTCAAACAAGCTCAAAATTTGAACCTAGGTTTCCAAAGAGAGATGACTCAAATCTGTTTTATTTTTTGAGTCAAAAAAGATGTAAATATGGTTCTAACCTGCTCAAAATATGAACCAGAGAACAAGGAAGAAACAACTCAAACAAGAGTCAAAACATAGCTGTAAAAGGATGAAGGAAGTGCTTTGAATTTTAAGATCTTAAGCCTTACATTTTGTTTTAAATTTTCCACAAAATAAATGTCTATGTGCAGCTTGTTTTTATGCCATATATCACAGCAAGTCAAACAACTTAATCTTGACTTGACTGTTTTTAAATTTCTATTGTAAAATTTAGAGAATGAAAGTCTGTTGGACAGTTTAATCCCAACAGACGGTAGATTAGGTAGAGAATCATATGGGCTCAACTGTTTAATCTGAGTCCATGGAGAAATAAGGAGTAAAAATAGATTAGATTTCCTGCTTTCAAAAGAATAAAATGTTGTGAAAAGAGTTTTCCAATCCAAGTGCACTCTAATGAAGAAAAAATTTTAGATCAGTAGGATTGGGTAGGTAGAAAGCTTGTTGATGAAAGAACCATTGTTTTTATGGCTGCTAATATGTTTTCAAAGAAAGATCATCCCAGCAAAGGAAGGGCAGCCCAATGGATGAGGCACAGGTCAGCCTCCCAGAGAACACAATGGATGTGGCACAGATCAACCTCCCAGAGAATGCAAGTCTGAAGTTCTTGATGCCTTCAAGAAGGTACCATCCCCAAGTGGAGCCACTGTTAGCCATCTATAAAATTTGATATAGCAAAAGGTGGCTAAAACTTTTTGGAGCCTTCAAGGAACAAATTTTATTGCTAAAAAGTGTTGGCTCTTGAAGACTCTTGAAGGCCTCATGCCTCTCTCTAAATCTCCACCACTGTTCCCTTTTTATACTTAGAAATCCTATTTCCAAGACAACATACTACCGCAAACTCCCTTCCCTTTCCTTTCCTCTTTCTAAACTAACCTCATTTTCCCCTTTCCTTTCATCAAAATCCCTTTGATAAGGTATAGGATTTTTCTTTTTCTTATCGAAACCCTCACAACCTTTTAAAATCATTGAAAATCTATAAAAAAAACACAATTTTTTTTTTTTTTTTTAATAGACTTGAGCCCCTTGGGCTAAGTCTTTAATCCATCCACTCCATACGCCTTGGTGCTAGAACCAAGCGCTGGCCATCCAAGTGCTTATCACATCCCCCGATGCCGATTAGCCCTGCATCCATTAACCCCCCGGGTCATATGGCTTTCCGTATAGACCATGGCCCCGCAGACGAGTGCCAAGCCGTATTGAAAATTAATATTTCGCCCCCAAAGTATAAACCTTTGTTTTTATGAATTTTTCGGTTTTTATTATATCCTAAAGTTTTTCGCTGGTGCAAAGTTCTAGTCACTCTCCACCGTCGATCTGATCTGCAGATCGACGGCGTGCAATCTATCGCCCCAGTGGTCCCCGCCAGCCACTCACTATTGCAAAACCAAGTGGAATTCAACACACTGCTTTCGAGAGGGAGGTGGTTTCTTTTGTTTGGCAGCGATTCCATTCACCGCCCGACGCGTGGCCTTGAGCATTGTTGAAATACCGCCCTCATCGCGCATTAATGTTCGGACATGGACCCGGCGCGATATTTGCGTCCACCGTCCGATCTGAGGCCACTCATCGGACGATGATCGCTCTCTGAAGACACTCGTGCAATAACCAGGGTACGGCGCAATATTAAAAGTATCTCTGCCATCGATCTGATCTGCAGATCGATGACCCACACTTCATCGCCCTGTTTCCTCGTCTAGTCAGCATTTTCGGACCTGGGTTTTTATTTTGCCCTAATTTTATTGAAAATATGAAGTCCAGGTGCGTTCTATAAGGTTTTTATCGTGGGATCTCTGTCGTTGATCGCTTGGGCCGCTCTCATTCGATGGCCCACGATCGTCCCGATTCCCGATCTTGATTTTTGATCATTTTTGCCTGAAACAAAGGTTTTAAACCTTTGTCTCCAATTTTTATTTTATTTTTCCGAATAATGTGACCCCTTCATGTTATTTATTCACCTCCGCTCCTGACCGTCGATCTCTGCGCAATTGATGGCTCCGATTCAAATTCTTCTTCTGCCTTCTCTTTGACTCCCTCTGATCAATATCAACCGTTGGATGATGCCATCCAACGGCCATGCTCTCTCCACGCGCCTTCTGAAGCAGTAAACCTATACATACAGGATTTTGTAACATTGTTCGTATTTTGCAGGGTTCCAATGGTTTTTTCTGCTATCACTGAACACAATTCAAAGGCAGAGGGTGACGATCCTCCAGCCTTCGATTTATCAAAGGAAATCACTTGCAGGTTTCAAAATCCACGTTTCGTCAATGATTCATGAGGCATTGATGCCACACGACCCCTGCGCAACCCTGCACACCAACAAACACAGTGAATTAGGCACAAATCAAAGAGTATCAGTGTCAAAGACAAAAATGTACCAGGAAAGAAGATTGAAGACAGATCTATGGGGATTACGTCTAAGATGGTTTATCAAAAGCCTAATCCCCAATTAAAACACAGTTAAAAGAAAAATCATAAAGGATCATCAGACAGAAAGCCTCCACCGCCACATCTGAGGCAAATTGATCCCTCCAGCTACCACGATGCCACCTGTGCCTCAAAGCATTCATATCCGAGGCCGGAGTTATTGATCAGGATCATATATTTGTCTCGAGCGCAGCCAGAGAGTGAATTCTGCAAATAAACTTACTGACAAAACATCAACAAAGTTACTTTGACATCACATAGAGCCTCAAATGTCAAAAAGAACTCCCACCGAGCTTAAATCTTTATGTAAATCATTTAATACAGAGGACACCTATGTAAGTTTCTTCATCGAGCCCCCCAAGGGCTGAGGAACCATTAAGTCTGTATTAATTATCTTTAGAGATCTTTTATCAGATCTCACCTCCTCATTATTTTATATATACTACTGCAGAAGATGAGTGAGGATGTAGTTGCTGGACTTTGAAATGTAATTGAGCTTGAGACTTCTATTTGTAAATAGTGTTCACTGGCCCTTGGAGCTCTGCTTGTGATAGATAAGTTAGTCTGAGATGAGTAGATGATTGCCAAACTAAAGCATTGGACTTAAAGCTATAACTGGTTTGGAGCATCAATACAAGCTGATTTATGGGATCCTGGTCTATGTTGACGGTGATGTTTTTCTCATTGTAACTTGTCATTTTGTTTCTGTTTTCACTGTGTTTCATCTTCTCTTATAAAGAACAACATGCATAGAGTTCGGACCTACTGTATATCAGTACCCTTCTCTGACTGGAAATCTTTATCTAAATGTTTTCTTCCAATCTGTGTTATTTGGGAATGATTCAATTCAGTTTAAGCATAGGAATGCTGGCGTTCCCTCGTCTTATTGTCTTAGCTGAATATTATTCTTAAATGTTATGTTTAGTATATGTTAAGTAGAGATTAACTAAGGAAGATATGGTGTGCCCTAGTCTTAGTTTTATCCCCAAAGACTGTCTGAATGTTTCCCTTGGAATGTGTTAAAAGCTAGCTAGTTTAGAAGTACTTACGAGATCTCAGGCCATTCTGTGTTATCTTTGTGTTTGTCTTGAAAGTAACCAAGTAAAGTAGAGCTAGGAGAGGATTTGTGGTGAGCCCGGTTCGCTAGTCTCTACTCCAACAGTTGCCTTCAAGTTTCCCTTTGTTTTGAAATTTTTTCTATTGAAAGTGTATCAAAGGCTGGCTAGTTTAAAAGTACTTACCAGATCCTAGTTTACTTTCATGTTTTTCTTAAGTGTATGTCAAAAGCTGGCTAGTTTAAAAGTACTTACCAGATCTTGGGCTGCTCTTTGTTCTGCATCTGTTTAAATTCTCCTTCTTATTGTACCATTTCATTCCATAAATCAAACTTCAAAGAGATCCTTAGATGTAGATGACTTGCCCCATGGACCACTCTTGCCTCTTGCTATTCCAATTAAACCCTATTATGACTCCATAGCCCAATGGACTAAAACCTGTAATTATCTATCTTCCTGGCCAAATATTTTTCTATTTGCTTGCAACTTCTCACCTTTGAAACTCTTTGCATTTAGAACTTTCCACCTCAAACAATAATCATGCTCAACCATCCAAAAAACAAAACAAACCCTCGACCTTCATAACTAGCCTAATATCATTACCAAATCCATATTTGCACTTATTGGAGAGATCCCTCTCTGGATTTAGGAGGGCTAGATACTAGAATCCCAAAGTGGTTGAAACGATGTTGTTTCTGTGATTGGACTTTGCCAATCTTGCTAATTACAGATTCCTAACACTCAGCACATAAACTATCTAATAACATGTACCTAGTGCAGAAAGTCGTCTATATTGGAATGTTGCCCAATACAGACATGCCTACAGATATAGGCCCATGTTCGGATGACGATCTATATGTAAGGTCATAGTACAGATGAAGTGTACAACAATCTTGAAATCGCAACCCAGATGGATGAAACTAGATCTTGGGTCTTCTTATCTCGTTCACTCGATCATTCGTGTACAAGTCTAGCCATGCGAATATATGATTTGTAGTCGAACATGGGAAGACATCGTTTGATTACTAGCCAATGATGTGAGCTATTAACAACATGATAGAACCACCATTGATGTCGATGGCCCTTACGGTAATCAGTACAGTTCGTAAGGCATGAATAGATGATTTGATGTCGAACGCCAAACAAAATATTTCGGTCAAAAATCCGGAAGCGAGGATCTTGTCGATGTTGTAACAAGCCTCATGGTACTGGAATATGATGTTTATAGGTGAACTTCCTGGATGATGATTTGCCGTCGATAAGAAGCCACTTTATTGCGAAATGGGAGTTACTGATTTCAGAGACAAAGGATGACTTGATATAGCAATGTTCAGGGATGACTTTCATGAGAATGAAGGTTTATGAGTATTGCAGAAGGATGAGTATTCACTGGATGACTTCTCTTGAACATATTGGTGACACTAAGATGAGTTGGCAGCATTGACCCAAAACTGAAGTGAAGGTATGATGAACCATATGTATGAATGAACCGTCAAGAAGATTACGCAACCCAAATAGTCACGATGATGGAGTGAAGTGTCATGTTCAAGAGCGACCTGCTACCGTAAAAAGTTCTATTCACTTTCCCAAATTTTCCTCAGTCATTTGTCGACCAGTACCTCTTTATTTTTTAACAAGCTTGAGGAGGATAACATTTGCTTGATCTATAATTCAACCCTTCGGGTGAATAATGTATCACTATTTAATAATTTAACGAGTCTAGCAATGAGTGAAACTCGATTCTTGCCATGATCAACAAGCTCATCGTTATTTTATGTTTTAACGAGCCTAACGACACTGACAACCTGGTCCTTTTTCATATTTAGAGAGTTTGAAAAAAAGGACGAAAAGAAAACTCCATAATTCCTTGTCGTAAAGTTGTCACTCAAATCCGAAAAAGTGTAAAATAATATCTGAGAGAATCTCTTTAATCATGTTTGACCAAGGTATTCCTTTTTCGTAAATAATCTATCTCAGTCTGGAAAAGGGTTAAACTTATACTAAGTAGATATCAATTCATTTACTTTTACGAGCTCGAAAAGACAAGTGCTTGACAATCTTTTCACATTATCGGAGTCTGAAAAGAGTTGAAAGAAGACTCCAGGGGTTCCTTTTTCGCTGTTATCGAAGCTTGAAAAAGAGATAAAAGTGTGCTTCAAGTCCTTTTTCATTTTTAACAAAGCTCGAAAAATAAGGATAAAAATTATGCTTTGTGGTCAAATCATTCTTGAAATAAATCTACACGACTAATCTATTCATCAGTTGTAAAACCTGTTCAGAACAACATCAAATGGATTAAAAATATGTGTTTCATGATAAAAATATAATAAAACCATAGTCATAGCAATAAATTGCAAATAATTAAATGACTAAATAAAAAGAGTTTTACTATTCATTTTTACCATTCAATAGTTACTATTTGCATTTTGGAGCTCTGAACCTGTTTTTGCCCCCGAACTTTAGTAGCTGATTGTGATCGATTCTGTGGACGGTTTTCATCGCCGTTTGATCCAGGTTAGTGCCATGAACCTTCTCTTTCTTTCAGTAATCATTTCATTTCATTTCATTGTAGATTTTTAGGGTTTTGAGCCCCTTAGGGTAAATTTTACTTCCAAAAAGGGGAACGCACCATTGAGCATCAAAGGGAGTCTAATGATTCTTATGGTTATGTTTTAGGATTTCATCGGACTATAATGACAATTACATGGAGAGAAAGAGATCATGAAGAACATAATATGGTTGCTCTAAATGATCCAGGTACAGTAACTTCCCTAAGAGATTGTGGCTTGTTAAAGTACTTCTATTTGTCAGGGATGAGGCGACAAATAGAACTCTTTGAGTTCCTAGTTCGAGCATGGGATTCGGCTATTGAGTCATTTCAAATTAAGAACAAAGTTCTTCCTATAACAGTGGAGGATGTATATTTTATCACAGGTTTGTCGAGGAGAGGCTTGCTCATTTCCCTTTCAGGGTCTGCTCTTGGAGGAGAGACTGTGAAATATTATGTTTTGCAACATTGCTATCTAGGGGAAGAGCCAAGCAAATATTGGAAGATAAACATCCAGGATGTTAGATATTTTCCTTTGAGAACCATTATTTTCACGATCGCAAAACTTGCCAGCATCGTTACACTACATGTAGCAAATAGATCATATATGTAGTATGCGCTAGAGTGCATGGAGCCAACAATCTTCAATTGGTATGAATCTGTACTTCTCAGATAAAAGAACAACTGAACAAGGAAAAAAGAGGAAGGAAGAAAAAATTTAGTTATGGTTCAATCCTCATTTAGTTTGCCTTAGAATAGATTCCACTGATGCAGCACCAGCATGTGACGTTGGGTGTGTCTAATCCTAGATATCCGAGGATGCAGAGATGGGTAGAACTAATCGGTAGGCATGTAGGCCAATCTACCATTGTGTTCTCGACTACATTCTTCACCTGGTTCAGGCGACAGGTTGTCGCCATCGATGAGTATGCATACGAATGCGTTGATTTCCGAGGAGATCCAGACTTAGCCTTACCAGAAGGCGCTCAGTGGGGTGCAATAGGTAAGAATGTTTTGACCATGTTTTTTGATTTTTCTAAGGTTTATACATGTTTTTTTATTTTTGATGTTTTCCCAAGACTAAAATAAAGTTTTTATGTAATGCAGATGTTGGTCGAGTTCAACCAGTGGAGGAACCAGAGCATGGAGCAGATGAGCCAACAGAGAGGACTATTGGGAGAGTAGTCCTTTAGGATCTATACATGGTTGAGACTCTGACTGAGCTTTGGCAGCATATAGAGGGGTTGACCTTTGGGATTCTGGATTGCCGAATCGAAGAGTTACCCATGCGATTGTAGCATCACACTATAGGTGTTCCTAACCCTTAGATGCGGTTACTGCGTAGGATAGCTAGATCTGTAGCATGTTACCATGAGCATCGCTAGTTTACTTTTGACATGTTGCATACATTTTGTGGTCAGATGACCAATGTGTCTTGGGCACAAATTTTTGTAAAAACCTATAACTATCTATCTATTTGACTTCAGTGTTTTCTTATGTTTATTGTGCAATCCTATTCAATTATGTGAAGGTTTTCTTTACATGTGTTGCAAATGTCTGTCTAAAACTTGATTAGCCGAAGAATCTATCAATGTGTTCAAATTTATGGAAATGTGTTGATATTGAATAAAATCAAAGTGTATTTCCAAAAGTCGAACTCCTAAGAAAAAATGATGCAGTGTTGGATTTCTAACAGTATAAACAATAGTAAATTGTAATAACACAAATTGTGAGTCTAACCTTATGATAATCCAGTTAATACCAAATGAAATGGCATCAGAGAGAAGTTCAATCAACGCGTTATACTCAATGATATTGTTTATCTATCTACCAATACATGTCCCTTGAAAACTCACTAACTCACCGTTCGGAGCGAAAATGGCCCATGCTGCAGAGGATAGATTCTGCGTACTACGACTAGCACCATCAGCATATCCAAAAAATGGTTCCAAAGATTCAGACATTTGCGATGAAATGTAAAGTGGATTACTAACATTAAGAAAACTCTAAAAACAAACTAAGATAGTGAATGCAAATCAATAACATATATATACAATATAATACAAAAAATCACTATACTCGTGATTAAGCATAGTAACGTTTCAGATACAACCCATTTTTGGGTTGCGCCAACGGAATTCCATCGTAATCTACTAAATCATAGGCGCCCTTAGCAAGAACTCTTTTGAAAATACAGGGGCCATGCCATAATGGCTAAAATTTCCCTGTACCTATTACATCAGCTTCTTGATCATAAAGAAGGACCAAGTCACCCTTTGAGAAAATGCGAGGCTGGACATTTTTGTCGTATTGCGCCTTTATATGTCTCTTTTGCGCTTCGTTGGCCAATTGGGCTTCACGACGCGTTTCATCAAGATGGATGAGGTTAAAAAGATGTGCTTCTTCTTCTGAGGTGTCAGGTAACAAGTTGATTGCGAGTTTTAACGATGGTATTTCACATTGGATAGGTAAGATAGCTTCCAAACCATACACCAATTGAAAGGGAGTAAATCCAGTTGCATTTCTCACCAAGGTTCGATATGCCCACAAGGCCGAGTACAAGATCAAATGCCAGTTTCTTTTACGAAATCCTATCATTCGTTGAAGCATACGTTTAAAAATCTTGTTGATAGCCTCAACTTGTCCATTTGATTGTGGATAATAAGGAATAGTATTATCATGTGACAATCCTAACTTGGCAGTCAATTAAGTCATCATGTGGTTGCGAAAATGCTTCCCATGATGTGTAACTATAGCCTGTGGGACCCCAAACTGTGCAATAACATGATTAAAGAAAAACAATGCAGTTGTCTGTCCTGTGTTGTTGAATGTAATCATCACTTTGGCCCATTTGTTAAAGTAGTCTACTGCGACAATAATATAACCATGCCCCCCATACAAACGAGGGTTATAGGTCATGAAGTCAATACCCCATTTCAAAAATGGTCCCACAGAGACAACAAGATGCATTAGCACTGGCGGTTTGCAGATTTTACGATAAAAAATATGGCACGCATGACAACTTCTGACTGCGAGGATGCAGTCGCGAAATATTGTAGGCCAAAAGTAACCAGCGTAGAGTATCTTCTACGTGGTAGCGTATCCAGACAAGTGTCCACCACAAGCCCCAGCATGACAGTCATTTAAAACCTTTTCGGCCTCCTCATGAGTGAGGCACCTCCTTAAAATTGTATCGACACCACGACGATAAAGTGTATCGCTAACGATCAGATAATATTTGGCTTGGTATTTAATATGTCGCTGTTCAAAGCGAGAGGTATCAGGCTAAAAAGTATGAGTTTGGTGATAAATGATGAAATCCCCATACCAAGGATCAGATGATCCTATCAGAAATAGAGACTCATCAGGAATTGATGGTTCCGACGTAGTAGCAATACTATCAGAGGGAAGGTCACAAAGAAGCTTAGCCAAAACTAAAGACTTATTTGACTTGGATTTGATGAATTCCAAATCAAATTCCTACAAAATGACAATCCATTTTGAATATTTCCCCCCCCAGCAATTAACGTGATAAGATATAATTCATGGGGTTACAATCCGAAACAACAATGGTCTTTCGGAACGGGATATAGTGGCAAAATATTTGGACAACTTGAACAGCTGCCAAGGCAAGATTTTCTACGTATGAATACTTAACTTCCATATCATTGAGAGTATGACTCAAATAATAGATCAGATGTTCTATCCCATTTTCTACTTGGACCAATACCATAGATATGGTCGTATCAGCCGTGGTGATATATAGGAAATATTCATTATGATAATTAGGGGGATACATTAATGACGCCCAGACAAGAGTATCCTTGACAACATCAAAATAAGCTTGCGCAACTTGGTCCCAATGGAAGGGAACCCTTCTTTTCAATAGTCGAGTAAATCCTTTAGCCATTTCGGCATAGTTGGGAATGAACCTCCTTAGGAAGTTAGCCTTTCCTTGAAGTTTCTATATCTGAAGTAAATTTGATGGCGTAGGCAAATCTAGAATGGCCTGAACCTTCAATGGGTCAATTCAAATTCCTTCTTTTGAGATGACGAATCCAAGCAAACGACCAGAACCAACACAAAACACACATTTATGTGGATTGAGGCATATTTTGTAGTGTCGGCAGCGTAAAAATATGGCTCTCAAATGCATCGGGTGATCAGTCTGATTTCGTGAATGCGGTGGTAAATCATCTAGATAAGGTTGAACAATGTGCTTGATGTCATTGAAAGCATAATCCATTGCTCTATGAAATGTTGCCCCAACATTCTTTAAACCAAACGGTAGTTTCCTATAAGCGAATGTGCCCTAGGGACAGATGAATGCTGTCTTATGTTGATCCTCTGGGCGAATATTGATTTGATTATAGCCGAAAAAACCATCGATGAACAAAAATATTTCACATCTAGCACAATCATCAATGATCTGGTCGATAAAGGGAGTTGGATAGTTGTATTTTGGACAAGCTAGATTGACATCCCAATAATCGATGCACACTATAATGGTTCCTTGTTTTTTCATGACAGGAATGATGTTGGAAACCCACTCAATTAACGTAACAGGGTAAATGAAACCAACATGCAAAAGTTTCTCAACTTCTACTTTAATGAAAACGACCTTCTTTGGATGAACAGGAAGAGGGCGTTGATGCACCGGTTTGACATCATGATACATATTAATAGTGTGCTCAACGATACTAGTATCTATGCCTGGAATTTCCTCGTAAGACCAAGAAAATACGTCACAGAATTCACGAAATAGAGAGCGATATGTTTCAAGTTCCAATGGAGAACAAGACACACTGACATGAATATTTTCTACTACACTAGGTTTGGTTGAAATATCAATAGAAATGGTTACTTCAATATTTGACAAATTTTGCTCGGAATCGATTGCATTAATAGGTAAAGAATTCAAAAAGAAATTTTTGATTGATTGGTGATATAGTTCACTAAGATAGTTTTCTTCATAATCAGGAAGATGGGAATGATGATGATAATCTTCCCATGGTTCTCCTTCTGACATCATTGTTTCCAAAATATTCTCATCTGTCACGAAAGTTGAGGAAAAAGGATCAGATGGAGTACCAAAATCTAAGGAACGATCAACCCAAACAACCGACGACGCTGATTTCGGATTCACCGCCCAAGCCAGATAGATTGATTGATATGCCAGCTCAATAGGGTTGAGTGGCAGAAACTCATCCAACGTAAAAATTTCAGAATCACCCGTACTCTCCCTTAAGCTAGATGGAGTGGAAGAGATCATGTAGCAGGTCTCTATACTTTCAATTTTTGCTGACGTAGCTAGCGGCGGTAATGCAAAGGTTCCCATGAGAGTGGAATCATTTCAGAGTCCTAAACCAATGTTCTGAAGTGCTAGTTGGGGTGTGTGAATGAACGGAACACTTCCAGTTACCTACGAAGAGGAGGAAAATAAGGATAGCTGATTGATAATTGTGATTGTACCTTTATACGGAAAGGTGATCATTCTAAAATATGTAGAAACAATGGCAATCATAGCATATACCCATGGCCTTCCAAGTAGAATATTATAGTCAAGGGGTCCATCAACAACTTCGACATCAACATTCACTGTTTTTCCCCCCAGCTCAACATGCAAGTTATTAATAATACTACAAGGTTTATATGTAAATCCATCGAAAGCCTTCAACGTCGTTGATGATTGAGATAAGCGCGGCGAGCCAAGTGACTTCCAAAAATTTAGAGACATAATGCATGTAGATTCTCCCTCATCAATAATAGTCCGATGAAAAAGGTGATTGAGAACATTTACTTGTATGGAGAATGCCAATTCTACTGTTAGATGCGGCACATAGCCCGTATTATTAAAGACGACGAGATTAGAATCAGTCAGATCAATTCCACCAATAGTTGACAATAAAGCTTGTTTTTGGGAGGGACAATTTTGTAATACCTCAAGAGCAGACATAGCTGAAGGGGATTGAGCCAAATCTTCAACTATATTATAATTTTGAGAAGTTCTTACTTGAGGATTATATGTTGATTTGTGAATTACTCCCTTAGGTGGCTTAATTGTCAATTCAGGAATAGCAATAGGCCGTACTGATTCCATAGATGGATTCGTAGTCGAGGTAGTAGGTTGATCAATTGCCTAACCACCATAATATTTATTACACATTGACACCAAAATATCTGTTGAAGGTTTTGTGACAGATAACATAAGTACTTGAGAACTAGAAGTTGGATCTGTAGCAACCAATTTTGTGTCTGGATTTGGGAACGGATCTGTCAACAGAGCTGACACATGGGAAGTCTTAATGATTTTTGAGACCTCAACGCAGTGAGGACAATCCCAAACAAAGTTTTCCTCATTACAGATTATGCATGGATAACGAGGTTTCCTAGGTCCAAACGTTTGATCAGATGATCTTTCCTGTGGGTTAGAATTTTGCTTTTTCTTAGATTTCCCTTTTTTCTTACTTCCGGGTTGCTTGTCACTTTTTCCTTTGTCAAATGAGACGACATTGATTTTAGAAGAAGGCGCAGGATTAGATGTAGTAGTATGATGTGTGCTTGCAATACCAATCAAACCGTCTCTGGCATGAGAGTCCTTTAATTATGGAGGAACAGTAAAATTAGATCGCGACGCATTTGGAATTTTTTCATAGAGCATGCCAGGTTGGGTATATATCAACTCTAAATATTGGGCACAAGAAATGACTTTCTCTTCAGTGATGACGCCACCCTTAACCACATCCTCAGTTATAGATGGTAACAGGGACTTAATGAACCACTCAGCAAGGAGCTGATCAGGAACAAATGTCTTAACCATTCTATGACGACGACGCCACTCATGAATATGATCAGAAATGTGAGTAGCATTAGTCTGTTTAAAATTGGTCAAGAGTTCCGTTCCAGTTTCATATCATATGGGTAGCTGGAAGTGAGTCAAAAAGATAGTAGCTAGGGTAGTGAAATTATCAAAAGAAGCTCTAGGTAATTCAATATACCATTTTGTAGCCGGAGAAATGAGCGTACGCTGGAAAAGACGTAGTCGAATAGAGTCATCATTTAGGTAGTTTGATGAACGCCACAAATAATAAGTCATAATATGAGTCGACGGGTCTTCCCCAGGGTTTCCATTGAACTTAGGAATATTCGAGGGTAATTTGTGAGGTATTTCCGGTCACCAAGGAGCATAGTTGATTGGATAATTGGTTAACTGATTTGAATCTGGTAACTCTAAAGTTGCGACAAAAGGCAACTATTGATTAAGGTCAGGTTGAGCATAGCCAGGGTATGATGGAATTGCTTCAGCAACAGGCCTTTGAGCACCAGCATAAGGAATCTGCTGCTGGTAACCCAGATAAGGGTTGTTTTGATAAGCAAACGCTTAAGGATTCTGTTGACCAAAACCTGGGTACGATACTTTTTGAAATGAAGGTTGAGGCATTTGCACCTGAGGCTGCCAAGGGGGTCTGTCCACCAATGTTATAACCCAAATTAGGATAACTTGGATTCGGTGGAGGATAAGTATAACCTAGTTGTCGATGTGACATCCCATAAAATGGTAAACCAGCTTGTGAATATATGATTCCGAATACAGGTTGTTGTTGTAAATTAGCCGAAGGATTTGGATTCTGTGGGCCCAATACTTGATGGTATTGAGTTGAAGGACCCGCCTGAAACAGTTGTTGTACAACATTTTGATTATGTAGCAGGGGTAAAGATGTATTAAAAAGTGGAAGTGATGTGGGTGTAACAGGTTGAACTAGTTGATACGAATGTACAACCGTTTGTGATTGGATAGGCAGAGGGGGCTTCCATTGACATACATTCATTTTGAAAATAGGTTGACCAAAAAGTGGTAGGGTATTGTCAAAGTGGGTAACCAAAGATTTCCCCCCTGCATGAGGAGGATAATAAGATGGAAAATATTGCTCTCTAAATGTAGGGAGTCCAATTGATATGGTACTGGATGGAATAGACCCAGAAGGATTAGCTTGATATTGCCCTAATGATGTGTATAAAGAATCAAGTTGTTCAATACTCATTATAGGTTTACCAGTTAGAATACAAGACGATGACATTGGTGAAGTCCATGGGTTTGAAGATGCACTAGAAAAAATTCCAGATAAATATTTAGAACCTGATGAGACCATAGGGCCACCGTGAAAATATGATTATGGTAAAGTTGTAAACATCACCGAGGTAGCGAGGGTAGGTACTTATGTAATTGGAATAGATGGCCCAACCGAAGATGTTGGTTCAAGCATGGTTACTTGACCAAATGTATACCCTTTTGAATAGACAATAATATGAATAGGAACAAGATCAACAAAGGTAGAGGGTGGTGATTGAGGAAAAGACTCGAACAAGTAAAGATCCTCCCCAAAATGGGTTGGAGTTAAAGATGTCTCGTCTTGTGGGATTTCTTCAATCGAAATCAAACCAAGTGGAAGTAATTTGTCGTCAGGACCAAAGTATATTTCAGGAGGTTGACTATGTGATATGGGAGACTCAATGGCTACAGAAAATTGTGGGATGACCAATGGATGAAAAACTTCCGGCTGTTCAACTTTGAGATTCAAATTTTTTGGCAAAGAAGAGACAGGATCTGGATCAACTTATGGTTGAAAAACTTCAGGTTCAGGAGGTATGGTCTCGCTGATTTGATGGATCGTGACCACGGGTAACTGTGAGGACTCCGTCTCGACAACAGTAGACGAACCAGGATATGTAGAAAACTTGTGCCAACTTTGGTATATGGGAAGATAATGCTTCACCAGAGGTACTGATAGTACTGGTTTCGGTAGAGTGATGTCGCCTTTGCCGTCCAGAAGTAACTTCTGGTGGTAAAGGTGGTTTCAATGCTAGTCTACGCAAACGACGTGGAAAAGGATTTTGTTCTTCCACGATGATTGATTTATTTTAACCAAAAACAAATAAAAAAATAAAAGGGTAATGCTAGGCAAAAGGTTTACTAAGAAACTGTGAACTGCAAAATACCTCCTGGCGAACCAAGAAGTATAGGCAGAAAATCTCCCCGAATGCTATGTTCTGTGTATCACAATTTACAAGGTAGCTGACTCAATTCAATATGGATGGATAACAACCTAAAGTTGTCCTCCCAAATATACCCGAAGGTACGTGGAGGTCCAAGTCTGTATTAGCGTTGTTTAATGCAAAACCGTAGAGTGAGGGCACCCCTTTATACTTTTCGTACTGTAACATCGCCCGATATACCCGAAAGTACATGGATGAGCTACAATATACTTACGTACGTGGAGTGAGGTATCACACTCAGAATGAATCACAGACAATTAATGACAACTTCTATGTTTTACGATGCCAGAACACGTCTATAGCCTAGACCTTCTAAATTTTATCGTTATGGTTCCAATGATTTGTTAGGTAAATTGAGATAAATTTTAAGTTGATCTTGTTTGTCAATTTTCCTTTCAAGTTTCACCACGATGATGTATTGGAAATTACTAAAATGCAAACTAAAATGATAAGCAATCTTTTCACTTTTAGTTTTTCCATTGAAAATCCTAGCTACTAGAGGGAAAGAGCAATCAATTTGAGAGCAAACAATCAAAGAGCACAAACTAAAATGCAGCTTTCCTAATTGTTCCTATGCAAAACACACAATCCACTACATGCAAATGCAGGTTTTTCTTTTCAGTCCCTTTAATGTGAATGCAGAAAAGGGAACTTAGTGCATCAAATCAATAAAAACAAATGCCTTTTAATTTGAGAAATGAGGATTAGAAGAACAATTTCTCTTTTTAGGAAAAATGAATATTTTAGGAAAAATAGAACAACAATTTCTCTTTTTAGGCTCTAAGTGTCCATTTACAATAAATATCCTCCTAAAAAATCTACTAACTTTTTTCCTATATTAGGGCCTAAGATATGACACTTTTCTAGAGTCATATCTTTTGTAACAATATTATATTTCTAAGTTTCTCCAATATTAATTTAAATATTCTAATTTAATAAATATTCTATCCTAGCCTTAAACTATGATATTCTAATTTAATAAATATTCTATCCTAGCTTGGTGTCCACATGATTTGTATTTGAATGAAAAACTGGGTTCTTGGCAAGATTTATGGCTAACTGGTTGTCGATGAATAACGATGTAGCTTCTGCTTGAGGAATTCCCAAGTCCTGTAAAACTTTGCGCAACCAGACGATCTCACACACTGCTTCCCAAGCTGATATGTATTCGGCTTCTACTGAAGAGTGGCCACTGTAGCTTGCTTCTTGTAACTCCAAGACACTGCAGTTGACCCCATGTTCATTAAATAACCTGAGGTTGATGCCCTATCATCAATATTTCCAGCAAAGTCAACATCTGACAATCCACCCAAGTACAAAGTTTTTAGTCTTTTTGTAAAAAAGACCAAAATATTTTGTTCCTTAGATATAACGAAGAACGCTTTTGGCTGCATTCCAGTGGCTGTCTCGTTGTTCCTGCATAAAGCAGGAAAGAATACTGACGACACAAGAAAGATGTGGTTGAGTAGTTTTCAGATAAATCAGGTTGCCAATCAACTGTCGATAAGTAGTGTTATCCACCATTTCTCCCCCTTCAAATTTTGAAAGTTTCAAGTTTTGTTCCACGGGGGTAAGAACAGGCTTGCAATCTTGCATTCCAAATCGCTAAAGAATCTCTGCTGCATACTTACTCTGAGAAATGAAAATGTGATGTGGACGTTGGAATACTTCAACTCCAAGATAGTAGTGAAGTAGTCCCAAATCTATCATCTTAAAACCTGCATGTAACTCCTTTTTCACTTGTGCAATATGTTCATCATTGTTTCCTGTGATGATGAAATCATCTACATACATAAAAATAATTACCAATTTTTTACCTTGTTGGCGTACATACAAGGTATCATCAGATTCACTTCGTTGAAAGCCAACTTTCCAAAGGTATTCATCCATTTTGGCATACCAAGCTCGTGGAGCTTGTTTTAATCCATATAAAGCCTTTATCAGTTTGTAGAATTTATGTTCCTGTCCTTCAATTTTAAAACCTGGTGGTTGTGTCATATACACTTCTTCCTGTAAATCTTCATTGAGGAAAGCACTTTTTACATCCATTTGATGAACTTTCCATCCTTTCTGGGCTGCTAATGCAAGTGTTAATCGGATGGTGTTCCATTTAGCCGTAGGAGAAAAAGTTTCCTCATAATCAATCCCTTCCTGCTACACAAAACCCTTAGCAACAAGTCTTGCTTTGTACTTGTCGATATCTCCATTTTTCTTGTGCTTAATTCGGTAAACCCATTTTCATTTGATGGGTTTAACATTTTAGGACATTCAACAAGTTTCCAAGTGTTTTTGTCGAGAACTACTTGATATTCATCAACCATAGCATGTTGCCATTATTTATGTTCTACTGCCTCTCTATAAGTAGAGGGTTCAGTAAATCATTTGCTATCAAGGAAAAATTTCCTTCACTTCTATTGACCCCCTTGTTCCTGTTTTATTCTGCTCATTAGGCCTTACATATTTCAAAAGTTAAACTGCCCATTTTGGAAATTGATGTTTATTGGTTTAAGATTCTAAAAAATCACCATCATTGTAAAGAGGGTTGAGGTAAACAGATGTTCGTTGATCAACCAGATATTCTAGTGGAAAAGAGTCACTGTAAGAAGAACTGTTGCTACTAGGAGATTTGGATAAACTGTTAGAAGACCCAGATGGTGCTAGTGAAGTAGATGGACCGAATGAATTATCTTCATATGAAGGAAAATCAAGTTCATACCAATTTTGTGAATTTGGTTGAATTTGTATATTTCCTTTTTTTTATCACCTTTTGTTTATAACTTTTGAAGAATACTTTCTATTTCTTCAGCACTCTTACTCTCAGTTTCATCAAAAATCACGTCCCTTCTCACAATAAATTTCCCATTGGACAAAATTCGGTACCCTTTCTTCTCATCAGAATACCCAATCATGGTGCACTTCAAGCTGCGTGAGTCAAGCTTAGTTCATTTTTATTTCAGAACTAAGGCATAACATATTGATCGAAAAAATCTAAGATGTTTAACTCGAGGTTTGAAACCAAACCATTCTTCATAAGGTGTGATTCCATCTAAGAAGCAGTTGGAGATTTTTTCCTTAAGTAGACAACTATATGAATTGCCTCGGCCCAATATATAGGACTTAAATTTTTGAAAGTTAGCATCGACCTTTCTATTCCTAACAAGGTGCGGTTCATTCTTTCTACTACTCCATTTTGGTGTGGAGTGTAGACATTTTTAAGATGTCGTTTTATGCCATTATCCATGCAATACATTTTGAATTCATTAGAAGTGAATTCTCCTCCATTGTCTGTTCTAAGCATGGAAATCTTCTCCTTAACTTCATTTTCAATAAGTTGGTGAAAAGTTTTAAACTTTTCAAATGCTTCTGACTTTTGCTTCAAAAAATATACCCAAGTCATCCTGCTAAAATCATCAACAAAGAGTAAGAGATATTTGCATCCTCCTAATGAAGTTTTTAAGGGTCCACAAATATCATTGTGAACAAATTGCAAACACCTGTTTACTTGCCATGAACTTGTCATAAAATTCTCTCGATGTTGTTTTCCATAAATGAAAGCTTCACATTTTGAATTTTCTCTTTTGAAGGTTTGAAGTCCCTTAACCATTCCTTGTTTTTGCAACTGAGAGAGACTTTCAAATTTTAGATGTCCATTTATGACATGCCATAATCTTATAGGTGAAATTTATGTACTTGTTGCTCCTGCAAAGTCAAAATTCCTTGGAATAAATGTCCCTTTCATCCTTAACAGTTTTCCATCTTCATAACCTATCATCATTGTTTTCATGTTTTGTTTGACTGAGTTAATATTAACTAAGCCATCCTCCATAATCACCAGATGTCCTGCTTGTTGAATTGTGACTAAAGATAGCAAATTTTGCTTAAATGTTGGTACATACCATACATTTGAAATCATTTTTTCTCCAATTTCAGGTAGAAAAACTTTAACTACACCTTTTCCTTAAGGAGTATGTTTTGTTTTATTAGCAAGATAGATTGAATTGAGATGGCATGGTTGGAAGTTCCAAAATAAGTCACGTTGAAAAGTCATGTGTTGAGTTTCTCCTGTATCCAAAATCCATGCATCTTCATATTCAGTTCTAATAAAGGTTGAAACCTGTAAAGTTATTGATTATGTGTTTGTGAAGACATATTCTGAACCATCATGATCATCTTGATCATTTTCAAACTGTGCAGTGTTTTGATGAAACTTTGGAATTTTGTCAATGGAAGTTCTACAATCCTCAGCAAAATGACCAACTTTGTTACATCTTCTGCAAATAATTTGACTTAAATCTCTGCCTCTGCCTTGATAACTTCCTCTGCCTCTACTTTGACCTCTGTTTTTAGTTTGTCCTTTGCCTGGACTTTTTCCTCTTCCTTGATTATAGCCTCTGCCTTGATTGTTTCCTCTGACTTGAAAATTGATCCTGCCTGAATTGTTGCCTATGTTGAAATTGTTTCCTCTGCATTGGCTGCGACCATGACATTTTACCCTGTGTGATGCTTGAATTTTATTGAAATGTCCTCTTCCTCTACTTCTAGAACTACCAGTTGAGGATTTACTTGTGCTAGCATCTATGAATAAGACATCTTCCCCAATTTGTTTTTTCTTCCCAAAATTTTTTCCATGTTGGGCTAACATATAACTAAACTCATCAAACTTGATCTCTCTAATTTTCCAAAGACTTGAAAAGTTTCCAAAAAATGTGTTTAAGATGATGGCAATCCAACAATTAAAATTTTAGCCAAGAAATTTCATCAACAACTTGAAAACCAACATTTATTATTTCTTGCTTGATGTTTTTAGGCTGTGAATGTATTTAAGAACATCACCAGCTTAAGTTAATTTTTGTTGGAGCAATTTTAATTGAAGATCAAACTTTTTTTATTCAGGTTGGGTATCAAATATATCTTTGAATGTACACAAAGTAGTCCATTCATTTGAGGCGTTTTCAATATGAATGTACATTTCATTGTTAACTGAAGACTTTATAAGAGATAGTGCCTTGGCATTTTTGACCTCCCTTTTTGCAAATAAAGCTGCATCTACTGGTTTATTAGGCTTAATGTCGCCATCATATATTTCATGCCATAATTCATTATATATGAGAGTGATTTCAATTATACGTTTCCAGTTCTTGTGATATTTGACCCCTTATATCTTATCAGAATCAAAGAACAGATTAATTAAGTTCAACATTGTAGTGTTGAAGCAGTGCACCAAAAGAAACAAGCACAAGAAATAAATGAGCAACTCGTCACACGAAACATGCCACGCAAAAATGAACTATCGGGGCTTGGCCTTGACCCTCGTATAGTCATTGGAAAAAGTAGAAAAATTACTGAGCTTCGCACTTGGCTCTAGTCAATTTCTCTTTGAGAGTTTACAATGAAATCTTTTCAAAATTTGACCGACAATGCCCTTACAAATTTTCTTTCAAAACAAAAATATACCCCACCTCAAAGTGCAAAAGTGCTTTGAGTTACAGATAATGACCCTTATTTCTCCAAAATAAAAATTACAAATAACATCTACTTATTGCTCCAAAAATTACAAAATACCCCTTATTACTCCCTTACAAAAATTCCCTAACTTCAAATAAAATATTAAAAAATAAAACTTTTACAAAAAACTACACATATGCATCAAAACCAAAGTCGATAGTCACATGTGAGAATCCAAAGTCAATTGTCGCATGAAACACAGGTTTACTGATTCAATGTTGATGGTATAATATTGATGGTCGAGTGTTGAGAGTCGAATACTGATGGTCGAATGCTGAGATGGTTGAATGCCAAGAGTCGAATGTTGAGATGACCTCTCACCTTATATGTAGCCTTTATTAGCCCAAATTTTGAGCCTTCATTTCATGAACAATTACTGAAGTCCACACAAGCATAATTTGAGAATACAAAGGGAGCTCGATACAAATATCACCGTAGATGAAGGTGTAAAGGCTCCTCAAAATCGTCGTTCCTGAAAGCAGTTCCACAGATCTACAAATTCGCCTCTGGAAGGTCCCGTGTTCGAGTCCCTCCTTGCACAATAGTGACACATTCCAATTTCATGAGATTTTAATCAATTCTTAATGAAAAATAAGGATAACAACCTTCACAAATGCTAAAATTATTTGATGGATTTTTCCAAAAGCTCGGAGAGCTGGAATCTCCTCTTCAGATCAGCTACATCACTGGTGCTCTTATACCACAATAATGGTAGAAGTGTCCTCAGACACATAATTTTATTAATAGGAAAATAAATTACATGAGAAATTTGCAAGAGTTTACACCCGTAGACTCTAACACTCTTGCAATCAGGAAAATGAGCTATTTATAAGCTACATGTCCTAACCTATTTTATTTATGGACCACTTATTAAAATAACAAGTGTCCATTTACAATAAATATCCTCCTAACAACTCTACTAACTTTTTTCCTATATTAGAGCCTATGATACGACACTTTTCTAGAGTCATATCTTCTGTAACAATATTCTATTTCTAAGTGTCTCCAATATTACTTTAAATATTCTAATTTAATAAATATTTTATCCTAGCTTTAAACTATGATACTTGGATCATCTAACACTATTTCTACCCTAGATCAGGGAACCGATTGGCTAGAGTGAGGTTGTTTACCTTGCTGGAGGAACTGAAGAAAAATGGGTTAGTTGTGGATTGTCTAAGGGTTGAACGCTGGTGAAAAAGGGATGTTTTGGAGGGCTATTAGGTGTTGCAGTAGACTGAGGTAGGCCGTAGGCCTATCCTCTCCAAAACAAGTCAACGTTGGGTTGTTAAGGGCCGCCACTTGCCCAGAACAACAACCCACAAAGAGGTAAAATGACCTTGCCTAGGCTGCAACAAAGAGGATGTTGTCAAGTCAGTTTATGAAGGGAAGATGTAGCATGCACTTGCCCTAACCAGGGATAGCAGTACAACAATATTGCAACGTGGGAATGTGCATTGGATCCACATTCTTGGATCAGTTTGGATTAATTTACATTGTAGGTTGTTGGGATCTATTTGTTGGATTTGTCTTGAGCATGAAGGAACTCCAACTAGGAGCAAATCCCACTATGGAGTGATGTAGGTGTCCTAGTGTGGAAAAAATTGTTGCAGCCTGTGGAAGCCAAGGAGGTAGGGCTGACGTGGCATGTTAGGAGCCCTAACTAGTGGGAAATTTCCACAGTGAATATTGGTGCCTATATTTTTGCAATAGATCCTTTATTGTAGAGAAAAGGGAAGATTGGTGAAGTCTGTTGGCAAGCATGTGTAATAGTCTCCTAAGTATGAGGATTCCATAACTGGGAGCAGATGCTACAGTGTGGACTTGATCACTCGTTGACTATTGGAGCGCAGCGTGAGAGTGGACCAAGTGTGGATGTGATTGGGCACTTATAGTCTGGTGGAGGACATCATGATAGTGTCCAAGTTGGAGCTTAGTGTGCAACACCTTGATGGACAAAGGTAGTTGCTAGAGTGGCAATTGTTGGAGCTCAAGGGTCTGATCAACCAGGAGTAGTTTCGAGTAGCTCGAGACTTGTGTGTAGAAAAGGACTTCTACAACAAATGATGGGAAGTCCTCCTAGACCATGTTCATTGTGGGAGATGGACATATTGAAGTGATAGGTGGCATCCCTCTGTGACCTATGTTGGTTTTCATCGTTGCAGCGCAGGAAGACCATAGTGGGTTGAAGTCCCTAAGTAGCTGAGGAGCAGTAGTGGGCAGATTGAGAGTTGTTCACAAGTGGAGTTATGAACAACTCGATAAGAGTCTCGATGTGTTGATGCGTTGGTGGATGAACTCACAACTAGAGAGCAGATTGATAGTCAAGGTTTGGTGGTCAGATGGACTTGGAGCATTGATAAAGGCAGGAGTTTCAGATCGGGAGCCAAAGGACCGAGCATGTATAGGGTACGACTGAGAGGAGTTGAGAGAGTGTACTACAACCATATGGTCAGAGTATATTGTACTAGTGGATGTATGAGGGCCATTATCCATGGTACGGGAACCCTAAACTCTTGTATTTATGTCGTTTAATATAATGAAGCTAGGTTGAATTTTTTTAAAAGTTGTCTATATTTTGTGCATATGTGATTTACTACTACTTATATTATGTTGTGCAAAGTAGTTTTGTTGATATTCTTGATTTGGTAGCGTAAGAGATTTCAAGACTTTATCCTAGACCCAAGGTTGTGAAAATTCAACATGGTATCAGAGCATGTTTGAGCTACTTTGGGAGCCAAAGAATTAGAGTTGTGCATAGTGAAGAAAATTAGAGGGAGTTGTGGGTGTATAGATCATGGAGCAGAGGGTTCAACTGAAGATGCGAAGATATGGTCTTGACTGGCTTGGAAACAAGATTGGTTATGAGTTCTCGTAGATTGGTGGTGAGCCTGGTGAACAACAATTTGTTGTATAGAAGATCGATGATCATGAAATTCTGTTGATTTTTCATGGATGGTTGGGAAAACTCGAGGGTTTATTTGGCTTGGACAAGATCAGGTTAATCGAGATGGCTTCATGTGATGGACTGGATATTGGTAGGCTAGAGTCTTCATCGGATTGTGATGTTGCATATCCAATATTGGAGGGATTTGCACGAGTGGTATTTGATCTAGGAGGATGAGTTCTTGTAGGAATGAGCAAGTGGAGATCGTGTAGGATTAGAATGAGTCTAACCTTAGAGGGAGCATCCTTATGGAGCTTAGATATCTTCAGGTTTAGATGTGATGAGGTAGAGGAACTACCTAGATTGTCGGGTTCATTCTACAAGGTTTGTTGCAGTGATGGATGCTAGATGGGCTAGTGTCATCATCGGATGATGGTAACTTCCTAGTCTTGGAAGTATCTCCCTTGCTAAGAGGGATTGTTTATTTTTATGTAGCTTGGGAGGTACTCCAAGCCCTAGTGTTCAGGGATTGGAAGGAAAAGCGCCACAAGTAGGCTTGAGGGCTTGGAACCCAAGCCTGGGTTTTTTCACCCATTGATGTTTGGGCTAAAACCGTGATGATTTTTTGACATGTTATGGATGAGGATGATAGCTCTTAGTGAGACGATTCTAACGCAATGATATTCATCCGATTTCGAGTTTTCATTGAAGAGTTATGAATTTTTGAAGTTTATGGTTGGGATTGTGGATTATGTTTAAGGTCGGCTTAAGGTATTTTAGGCATGTGACAAGTTGTGAAAGCCCTAAATCACGATGTTTTAGAGCCCCTCATTTATGTATAAATATAGGGTGAGTATGAGGTGATTCATCATCCATTTGTGCGACACATTCCTTGAGAAAAACTCATGGAGGAAGGGAGATTACTTTTGTTTTGGGTCGTAACTAATAGAGGGAAAACCAACAGAGAAGGTGAGGGGTATTTATGCCCTAGATAAGGGAACCGATTTGCTGGAGGGTGGTCATTTACCTTGCCGGAGGAAGTAAAGAAAAAGGGGTTGGTTGCAGACTGTCTAAGGGTTGAACACAAGTGATAAAGGGAAGTTTTGGAGGGCTATTAGGTGTCACAACAGACTGAGGTAGGCCACATGCCTAGCCTCTCCAAAATAGGTCAATGTTGGGTTGTTAAGGGATTCCACTTGCCCATGAAAACAACCCACAAAGAGGCTAACTCACCTTACTTGGGCCGCAACAAAGAGGAGGTTGTCAAGTCTGTTTATGAAGGGAAGTTGGAATAAGCACTTGCCATAACCAAGGACATCAATACAATAATATTGCAACAACGTGGGAATGTGTGTTGGATACATGTTCTTGGATCAGTTTTGATCAGTTTACATTGCAGGTTTTTGGGAGCCATTTGTTGGAGTTTCCTTAGGCATGAAGGAACTCCAACTAGGAGCAAATTCTGCTATGGAGTGATGTAGGTGTCCTAGTGTGGACATAATTGTTGCAGCCTGTGGAAGCCAAGGAGGTAGGGCTGACATGGCATGTTATAAGCCCTAACTAGTGGGAAATTTCCACAGTGAATATTGGTTCCTAGATCTGTGCAATAGCTTCTCTATTGTAGAGCAAAGGGAATATTGGTGAAGTCTGGTGGCAGTCATGTGTAAGGGTCTCCTAGGTATGAGGATGCCCTAACTAGAAGCAGATTCTACAACATGTACTTGGTCACTCGTGGACTATTGGAGGGCAGTGTGAAAGTGGACCAAGTGTGGATGTGATTGGGCACTTATGGTTTGGTGGAGGAAGATGTGATAGTGTCCAAGTTGGAGCCTATTGTGCAACACCTTGATGGACAAAGTTAGTTGCTCGAGTGGCAATTTTTGGAGCTTGAGGGTTTGATCAACCAGGAGCAATTTTGAGTAGACTGAGACTTGTGTGTAGATAAGGAATTATACATCAGATGATGGGCAGTCCTCCTAGCCCATGTTCATTATGGGAGATGGATATCTTGCAATGGTAGGTGGAAACCCTCCGTGCCGTATGTTGGTATTCATCGTTGCAGCGCAGGAAGACCATAGTGAGATGAAGTCCCTAAGTAGTTGTGGAGCAGTAGTGGGCAGATTGAGAGTTTTTCACAAGTGGATTTGCGAACAACTTGACATGGGTCTTGATGTGTTGCGTTGGTGGATGAACACACAACTAGAGAGCAGATTGACAGTCAAGGTTAAGTGGCCAGATGGAATTGGAGCATTGATAGAGGCAGGAGCTGCAGATAAGGATTCGAAGGACTGGGAATGTACAAGGTACGACTAAGAGGAGCTGAGAGATTGCACTACAACTAGATGGTAAGATTATCTTGTTTTGTATCTTGTACTAGTGAATGTATGAGGGCCATTATCCCTGGTATAGGAGCCTTAGATTGTTGTATTATATGTTTTTTAATATAATGAAGTTGGGTTGAAAAAATTAAAAAGTCGTCTATATTCTATGCATATGTGATTTACTACTACTTATATTCCGATGTGAAAAGTAGTTATGTTGAGATTCTTGGTTTGGTAGTGTCAGATATTTCAAGACTCTATCCTAGACCCAAGGTAATGTAAATTCAACACTATGCAATCAACCAGTTGAGCTAAGCTATGGTTAAGCCGACCAAATTGTATTGGAAGTCAACAAAGCATGCTTTACGATACCTTAGAGGCACTACCTAGTATAGATTATGGTACAAACGAACAAAAGGAGTGAAGTTGTGTGGCTTCACAAATGCATATTGGGCAAGGAGTCCATCTGACCGAAAGAGTACATAATGTGGACTTTTCAGTGTTGGGTTTGCAACAATTTCCTGGTACAACAGGAAGCAGAGGTTTGTGGCAATCAACTCGACAGAAGATGAACACATGGTTTCAAGTCAAGCAACATGTGAGGCGATCTGGATGAGAAAGATACTTTTGGGACTGTTTGGTTAGGAGATGGATCCAATTGTGATCTATTGCGATAATCATAGTTGCATTAAGCTCTTTGAGAATCTGATATTTCATGATCGATCTAAGCATATAGATATATGGTATCATCATTTATGGGGCTATGTGCAGAGGAGGATAATGTTGTTACAATACATTCTGTTAGAGGAACAAGGTGCTGACATCTTGACGAATTCTTTGTCAAGAGAGAAGTTCAAATTCCACAGGTGTAGGATAGGGGTGGTTGAAAATCGCTTTCTTTCTAAGAGAGAGTGTTGAAAAAAGTGTAGCAAGAGAGGCTCAATTTGACTTAATCTTGGTCAATTTGAGAAATTTTGAAATTTCCACATCAGCAGACAACTTGGAGGCAGTTAAATGAGGTGACGTGGCTCTTTTCACTCAGTTATCTTAGTAAATTCAAGTTAGTGGGCTTGGATTTCAGTTATGCATATGTGATTGCTAATTTGTAGCAATCTAATTCAGTTATTTCTAGTTGTACTTAGCTAAACTAGTTCTAACAATTGATAGAACTAGTTGGAGGTCAGTTGTGCAGTGGGACAACAGTCTAACTCAGAGATCATCCAATTAACTAATCAATCAACCAAAAATATATCATGCATGCAAGGAATTGGAATTGCTTAGTTGTGGTGGAAATTCCAAGGCAATGTAACATCAGTTGTAGACTAGTTTTGAGTGTACAAGTGTTGCATGCAATCAGTAATCAATACTTGGGAACTGTGCTATCAATTTGGAGGAAATTCCTAAAGAATAGGGTCCAATTTCCTCAATATTTGCACAAGAAAATAAGAGCTCAGGTGGGGGAAGAATCTGACTAAGTTTAGATCGAGCCTTCTCATTAAGCAGTGAGAATAGTTATTCACTTGCAGGTTGAGCTTAAAGTGAGCTATCAATTGTAATACATTATTTATTCATCTTATTAATGCAAGCAGGCTTAAGGGTTTTTTACCAGCTGGTTTCCCATAGAAAAAATTGTGTACTTGTGTATGTGATTAGTGCATGTTTGTGAATGTTGTTCTAAGTTGTGAATTAATTTCCGCAGAGCGATAGAGTAGAATTGTGTCTCTTGATTTAGATTAAATTTCTTGAGCAATTGCAATTCTATCACCATGTTTCTACAAGGCTAAAATATATGGAAGAGGATGGAAGCAATTTAAGGGGGACATAGAAAGCTACAATTAGGATTCTCAACTCCTCGAACCATAGTGTCTTTCAATAAAATTGGATACAATATGGGAGGAAACTACACGTAGGTTCCCCAATAGAAACTTGATGATAATCTTGTCAAAAAGATGTTAGAGCCATAAAATATTCAACAAAAACTTTGTTGAAAATTTAATTGAAACCATAATTATACAACAAATAGAAGATGGAAGAATATTACAAAAAAATTGCACAAAATCACCATTCATGAGCCAAAAGAAAGAACCATCCAATCACAATATCCTCCCCAAGACAATTTGATCATTTAGTGCTCCATAGCGACCAAGAGAAAAGAGACAAGCTAATGCACACACTCTCAAGTGTGAGTGTGGCAATGATCCTAAGGTAAATCGACTTCCCTTTATTTATATGAGGGCAACCAAGTCAATTTTACCTTAAATTATACTAATAGCCTTAAAAATAATATAAAATGTGATTGCAAGTTGGATATGTCACAAAATAACCCTCAAAGGTACACCAAGTCAATTTTACCTTAAATTATACTAATAGCCTTAAAAATAATATAACATGTGATTGCAAGTTGGATATGTCACAAAAAAACCCTCAAAGGTATTTAACTAAATCTTAAAACATAAAAACGAGCCTTTTTTAAACCACATGTGTGCACTAAAGGCCTCCAAAGGTGACATCCTCCTCCAAAGATTATCTTTCTCATCAAAAAGTGTCACAGATGACTCAAGAAGATGCCCCTCTCTCCAAAAGCCACATCTCCTCATCAAAATGTGTCTAATCATCAAACAAAGGCTCCCTTAACAAGAGGTCATCATAAAATTTGGCCCATGTCATTAATTCATGCCACACGAAGGGGATGCCATTGAGCTAGGGCATGGATTTATCATGCAATATAGTGAACCATTCTCTCTATAGGGATCTCAAGTATTCAACATCATGAAACTGTCCTAGAAACAAGGAAACATCCATTAAGAAGCAGCAATGCTAACCTAGGGTCATCCTGACATCTTTGGCATCCATCAATTTTATAACTACCACCTTGTCTCATTTGTGTAGTGTTTTAGGTCCTAAAGGGGTAAGAGAGTTTCATAAAATATGTTGGATACATCCGAATGTTAACATTCCTGAAATCACAGTTAACACCATGTCTATAGTTCCTAGTGAAGTCATTAAATGGGGCTAGATGTCCTCTCAAGTGTTGGAGAAGCACCATAAAAACCCTTAAGGGATGGAAACTATACCTAGGAGAAAGCATCTAAAACATATCTAGTGAATCAAGTGAGATCAACATCATAGGTACAAGAACCATAAGAGTATCAAAGTGGGTCATATTTAATGTGAAAGGCACCAAATTACTTCACACAAGCATCAACTTCAAACAACTTTCTAGATTATGATTTTTAAATAAGTTACCATTCTTAGATATGCAAGAGTTATCACAAGACCCTATTAAGTGCTTCCAACCCCGAGGGGAGGAAAAATCCTATGTCAACCCATTACTCTTCTAGGTTGGGATAGTAAAAGTTACTTTACTTAGGTAGCTCATGCGTTATCCAGGAATTGGATGATGGCTAATGGGGCAGGGAATAATGCTCAGGCTAGGATTTTGTCCATGCATGTTCATTTATGCTTGCCAATATTTTGCATTTTGACATTATGGCTCACACTCTTTCCTTTCTTTCTACTACATCGACCTATTATAGAAAATTTGTTAGACCCCTACTAAGGGATGAGTAGAATAATGAAATAATTCCAGTGATATATGTCAATCAACCCCAAGATGAGACGTAGATTCAAGGGATAGATGGAAAGTGTTAAGTATGGATTACCATGGACACACAAAATGAATCAGATCCTAATATTTGTGCCCCTCCTGGACACTATAAGAAAGGTATCAAGGAAGGTCACATTGGACTAGACACAAGTAATAACTACCAAGATAAAGCACGAGAACAAGATTACAACCAAAAGTAGTCTATAATCTGATTTAACCTATGGTCCATATTAGAATTCCCTGAAACATTAAAAGAAAGCACTTGGTATAAAAATGGTCAATGTACCTCATATTTGATGACCCAACTTCATCAGATGAGTAGGCAAGATGAAAAAAAACACTAGCTAGAGCATGGATGAGAGACATTTGAAGCTAGCTATTTGTGGATCAACATAGGATTGTTGTCTAGTAAGCTAAAACATCAAAAAAATTGTTCTCCTAGGGATCACCCACATGAGTGGGTAACATCTGGCTCCAACTCGAGGACATGTGCTCACTATAGAGCACATGATACACATGCTCAAATGAAGAATGCATGAGAATCCCAACAATCCCTAGTGCTCGTAGACTTGTTACGTGTATAAATCTAAAGAAACTATCAATAAAAAAAGGGGTAGGGTGTTAATTGACACCCTATGATTGGGAAAATCAAAATTTCAACTAATGTATGAAAATTAAATGAAGATATAACTAATTATGTAAGAAAACAACATGATATTTAGCAAATAAAACAAAAAATCAAGATTCGTGTCACACAATCTACTCCTACCTACACTAGCATGTTACAATCAAGGGCTAAGTATAGTCATATAACCAATGAAGCCAACATAGCACCCTGTTAAAATCAAACATCCTACCCTTATACTTAGTCATGAGATAAAACAAGGAAAATTACCACGAGGGCATCTTGTGGGATTAGTGTAGAAATTATATGCACTAAGCATGCATATGTTCTAGATCCACCTGATCTCACACTATTTAACTTTATGCAAGATAATAAATCTATTCCACTTGTTAATCTTTTGCAGAAAAAATTAATTGCACACACATGTGAATCATAAAAAAAAAATAATCAATCGCACATAACACAGTTTTTAACTGAGAAATCCTGAATCTGAAAACCCCAAATATATATTATGTAACATGGAATCATATGAAAATCTCATACAAGCATACAAATCTTATCACAAGCTCTCAGTACAGTACAATCGTCATACACTAATCAAGACCAATCTTGCAAATCCATGCACTGATCTTCGCCTCCTGCTAGCCTGCCTCCACTGCACAATCCAAGCTGATTACAAAGACCAATTCAATGTAATCCCACTCTCATAGACTGCATGATTATCATTGGCAACTCCAATGTATATGTAGATGAAATTCATGCATCACTAGTAGTCACAATAGATAGTCCATCTTGCCCTTTCACCTACCTCTCCACTGGGTCTCCACTGAAACTGCCATGCACTGTAGTTAACTGCTGTATTGTTCAGTTGATTAATGAGTTATTATTTTTGAATTAATTAACTAATTAATTCACTCCACTCTCACTAGTGTATCAATCAGTTAGATTAGATACAACTAGCTCAACTGAGTCTAACTGAGTTAAACTGAATACAACTCCATGAACTACTCTTCCAACTCTGTCATAACTTTTCCACTTCAGTTCTAACTAAGTCCTCCATGCATGAACTCTAGTAAACACTTAGGAATTGCGTAATTCCTTCTGTCAGCTGATGTGCCACATCTGTGCATTGAAACAAAGTGCTCCAAGAGAATAAGTTGTTGTTTAGTGTCTGATTATTATTAAGAGCTAATAATAATCGACATGCATCTATTTTTAGATCAACACTCTATAAATAGACTTCGCCCAATATTCTAAAAATATAATTTCATCTATTTTTCACATTTGACCAACCATCTACAAATAACCTCCTGCTACATATAGAATATGCTCACCATGTCTAAAAATAGACATACACCTAAAAATAGCTTGTGTGGGCCCCGCCTAGTTTAGGTGATTATTTTCCAACTAGGATCAAGGATGATGTTTCAGGATGCCTCCTTCACTGTTTCTTGTTGCAATCTTCAACACTCCCTCTCAACAAGAAATTACTATCTTTGCATGCGACATGCAACTCCATGCATTCGCCCTGCAACTCTTGTTGCAACACTTCCGAAACTGAAAGGCTCCAAACAACTCAATCAGTCTAATGCATATATCATCAAAGTGTTCGAATTTTTCTTAGCTACTGCACATGTCTTCAGGATCTACTACACTGTTGAACTCTGCACCCATGCACTCTGCACTTACTGTCAACTCTGAACCGCGCTCCAGTATCCGACACTGTCACTTTGATCTCACTGCATCAATCCAACTGATCATGCTACTGCTACTCTATAGGCACCTCGTAGCCAGGTTCAATTCATGAGATCCACACCATCTCAATGAATCCTACCCAGAAATTTCTTCTTGGGATTTCCCATGCATGTCGCCCCACCTCTCACTTGGTGGTATAGCTGCATGCACTCCCTCTGCCCATCTGGCACGAAATTTATCTGCATTAGTGGTTGCTCCCACTCCATGATCCCCATCTTGTGGCTACTCCACATCATGAGGTTCACTCTTCCCTGCATGAAAATCCTGCTCCCTCTCAAACTTCAATTGCATGGCTTTCTCACACTTCCCAACAGTAGGAAGCTTCGTAGAAATCCCATCTACTTCAAGTATGTAAAGATTATTAGCTCGAATCCCAAACTTCTTGACTTGTCCTGTTGCTTTGTACCGAAGGAAAACTTTTCCTTCGATAAAGACAACATCATAGCCTTTATCCTCTAACATTGCGACTAAGATTAAATTATTCTTTAAACCTGGAACATGCACAACATCTTGTAAAAGAATGAGTTTACCTGACTCCCTCTGAAAGGTAATGGTACCAATGTCGGTCACACTGTATCGTCCATTTTTGCCCAACTCAACATGCAACTGGAGATCTTTCTCCACCAAGTCACTGAAAAGGTTCACATCTCCCGTCATGTGAAAGGAAGCACCACTATCAAAGTACCACCCCGATCCCAATGCACTAGACACCATACATGCGATCAATGAGAAATCAAGCTCAAATTGCGAGGCAAGAGCCTCACCATCTGCAGCTCCAACAGCCATCTTGTTCTTCTTCTTATGTGGACAATTAGTGGCGAAATGCCCATGTTCGTGACAGTGAAAACACTTCACTTTGGACATGTCACGCTCTTTTCCATCTTCACCGGCCTCAGATATAGAATGTAATTTCTTCCCCTTCTTCTTCTTTGCCTTAGCAACCAAAGTGAAATCCTCTTCATCATCATGCTTTGATGAAGAGCCATCCCTGGTACTTCGCCTTATCTCGTCCTGCACAAGATCCAACCAAAGTCACTCCCAACCCGGCAGTTTCTCCCGTCCATTGATAGAGTCTTCGTAGCTATGCCAACTCTTCGGAAGCCCAAGGAGAGCCAAGCTCACCAAGTCATCATCATCAACACTGACTCCTACACTCCCAAGCTCATCCCTACATTGGACAAACTTTGTCAAGTATACCGGAATAGTGTCATTCTTCTCCATTTTTATTTTTCTGAGCTTGTCTTTAAGCGCCAACTTCCTCTGGCCGCTTCTGCTTTGGAAAAAATCTGTCAAAGCCTTCCATATAGCATATGGAGTGGCTTTCCCATGAACGCTTGAGACAATATGGTCTCTCACACCTTCCAACGTAATCCTCCTCGCGCTTGCTACTTTCTTTTGCCATGCCTCAAGTACTGCAACATCCGCCAAAGTGGGCTTAGGAACATCTCTCTCGATGAATTCCTTCAAGCACCGCCTCCATCCTATCCTTCTAGGCTATGTATTTAGAGTTTCCCTCGAGTGCATACTCCAACAGCAACCCATTGAAAGACATTTTAATGTATATTCGATTTTTGCACCAAGAATCTTCTGTAGCAAATTAGAATTGTCCACCAACACAAACTCACTTCACAATTTCAATCTTCAATAAAAAATGCTCTAATACCATGTAGAAATTATATGCACTAACCATGCATATGTCCTAGATCCACCTGATCTCACACTATTTAACTTTATGAAAGATACTGAATCTATTCCACTTGTTAATCTTTTGCGGAAAAAATTAATTGCACACACATGTGAAGCATAAGCAAAAATAATCAATTGCACATAACACAGTTTTTAACCGGGAAAGCCTGAAGCTGAAAACCCCAACTATATATTATGTAACATGGAATCATATGACAATCTCATACAAGCATACAAAGCTTATCACAAGCTCTCAGTACAGTACAATCGTCATACACTAATCAGAACCAATCTTGCAAATCCATGCACCGATATTCGCCTCCTGCTAGCCTGCCTCCACTACGCAATTCAAGCTGATTACAAAGACCAATTTAATGTAATCCCACTCTCATTGACTGCGTGATTATCATTGGCAACTCCAATATATATGTATATGCAATTCATGCATCACTAGTAGTCACAATAGATAGTCCATCTTGCCCTTTCACCTACCTTTCCACTGGGTTTCCACATAAACTGCCATGCACTGTAGTTAACTGCTGTATTGTTCAGTTGATTAATGAGTTATTATTTTTTAATTAATTAAATAATTAATTCACTCCACTCTCACTAGTGTATCAATCAGTTAAGTTCGTCACAACTAGCTCAAGCCCCGAGTCTAGCGAGTTAAACTGAATACAACTCCATGAACTACTCTTCCAACTCTGTCATAACTTTGCCACTTCAGTTCTAACTAAGTCCTCCATGCATGAACTCCAGTAAACCCCTAGGAATTGCGTAATTCCTTCTATCAGCTGATGTGCCACATCTGTGCACTGAAACAAAGTGCTCCAAGAGAATAAGTTGCTGTTTAGTGTCTGATTATTATTAAGAGCTAATAATAATCGACATGCATCTATTTCTAGATCAGCTCTCTATAAATAGACTTCGCCCAATATTCTAAAAATAGAATTTCATCTATTTTTCACATTTGACCAACCATCTACAAATATCCTCCTGCTACATATAGAATATGCTCACCGTGTCTAAAAATAGACATACACCTAAAAATATCTTGTGTGGGCCCCACCTAGTTCAGGTGATTATTTTCCAACTAGAATCAAGAATGATGTTTTAGGATGCCTCCTTCACTGTTTATGGTTGCAATCTTCAACACTTAGAACCAAAGTGAGGGGATTTTAACCCATCTTTATTTGGGCCAAAAACGTGGTGAAAATATGGCATGTGGTGGATGAGGATGATAGTGCTCGACGATAAGATTCCAATACATCAATAATTGTATGAATTCAAGTTGTCGTTAGAGGGAAATGAATTTATGAAGTTTACTAGGTAATTATTGGTTGCCAAGTCACGTAGGCTTGGTGTAAAATGGTGCTAATAGAAGTGTATCTTCAAATGAATTCACAGAGGCTTAAAAGTATATATATATATTGGAGGTATTTTATCCTCATTTAGGCATCCAAGTGTGACAATACATCACGAAAAGGAGCTCTGAAATCTCAAGGAAGCTACAACCAGCTAGCGAAAGGTGAAGGGATGATGTGAAGGAGCTTAAGGAACAACGTCGGAATTTATTAGTGGAGGAAAAGTTTTTGAGGTTACAACAAACTATTTGTGGGCATGTTCTAGGGCTGTTTCAAGTGCGTTTAAGGGATGGTTGCTGGACAGAGAAGGCCGTAGGGATAGAGGAAAAAACATGGCTATTTGGAGGCTAGTTGGTGGAGTTTTGAGAAGGCCACAACTATAGGAAGGCTGCTGTGCTAGGCCGCAACCTTAGTAAGCAGCCAAAAGTGTTTCAAGGGCAATGTAAAGGTGACAAAGCCTTAGTTGAGGTAGTGTGGCAGTGGAGGGATTTCTCCAAGCAGGACCACAGCCCATGAGGGCCTAAATAAGCTGAATGTGTGTAGGTTGTAGGGCTAAAGATTGTGCCCTAACTAGAATTGCAGGTACAACTAATTAGCGTGGTGAACAACAATATTTGTGGAGGTGTATTGGGTCATGCAGTGACCGGATTGGATCATATTAGTGAGAAGCCTGTTGGATCCATTTGAATGAACTTACGAGGTGGCGAAGCATCATACTAGGAGTAGATTCAATAGTGACAAGATTGGGAGCCATATGAATGTTGGAGGGCAGCGTATTGGCTACCCAACGTAGCCCTAAATGATCTATCTTGAAGGACAAAGAGTAGTTTAAGATTAGGTGAAGATAGGTGCCAAAGAGCAACACTTTGATGGACTATAGTGGTTGCCAACCTAGCAGATTGGAGCTCGGGATTAGGCCTACCTAGAGGAGAAAATTGGATCATCCCAAGTACACTCTATATAAGGACGTGCAATAGTGTTAGGGGGCATCCCTCCTAGAGTCTCGATGTGTAGATGCATTGATGGAATAAGGCACTACAAGTGAGTAGTATGGAAGCGAAGGACTGACCAAACAAGATACAATATTGTGTTTGTCAGTTTATCTTGTATACCATAGAATGTTGTATTATTAATATTTGGTTTAATATAACGAAGATTGGGGATTGTAAATTATTGTACGATTTTTATTAAAACTGTGTATATTGTGCATGCTTTATATTTTCCCTTGTTCAAAGTAGTTTATTTTTAATATTCTTGGTTTGGTAGCGTCAGTGATTTAAGACTCTAACCTAGACCCAAGGTCATGGAAATTCAAAATGGTATTAGAGCGTGTCTGAACTACTTTTGAAGCTAGTAAATTAGGGCTTGTGCAATGAAGTACAATATGAGAGGGAGTTGGTCACATTGTGAGTGAAGGAGTCACTACAATGTCGAAGTTGCAGGTAGGTCTCCCTTATTATGACAATTTGGAAGGGTTGTCCAACTACACTCCTTGGAAGGAAAGGATCAACTTGGTCTTGCAGGTCACACGATCTAATATTTTTCCGAGAAAGAGGTCAAGTAACCAACCGACCCTAAGGAGCTAGAAATATGGGAAGATTTGGATATGAAAGGGAGGATGATCATCCTTGATGATGTGAAGGACTCGTTAATATCTCATGTGTTCGGGAAGAAAAATGCACATGAGATGTGGATGCCTCTTCAAAATTTGTTCAAGAATAAGAACGAGAATCGGGTACTAGTATTGGAGGATAAATTGAAATCCACAAATATGATAAAGGGTGAAGGAATGACTTCGTATCTAACATGATTGTCTCAAGTTCGAGATGAGCTTACTGCCATTGGGTTCAAAGTTTTAGATGCAGAGATGGTAAGGATTTCCTTGAAAGGGTTCACCGAGGAATGGAAGCCCTTCATTAAATAAATCATTGCTAGGGAGAAACTGCTAGACTGGAATAAACTGTGGGACAACTTCATTTAGGAAGAGTTGCAAGATGAGAATCTTCATCCATCTAGGAAGGCATATGAGGACATGACACTTGCAACAATAATGAAGGGTAAGCCGAAGAAGGACTTGAGGAAATTCAAGTGTTTCAACTGTGGTGAGATGGGTCGTTTTTTGTCAAGATGTCCATTGAAAACATGATATGATGAGAAAGGGAAGAAGAAATGAAATCATATTGCTACTTCAGCATAAATGGATGATATTTCCAGGAGATTGGAAGAGGAGGATTTTGCTATGGTTTCTCATTTATCGCAGGGTACTATTCGAGAATATGGATGGTACGTCAACAATGGTGCGACGAAGCACATAACAAGGTCACATGAGGTTTTTGAGACTCTAGCTGAATGGGACTCAAAGTTGCACATGGTGTTATGAAACAAAAGTCAGTTGGAGATCCAAGGATTGGGGGTGGTGCCATTCAGGATGGGGACTTGACATATGATGTAGGTCTAGGACGTATTGTTTGTACCAAGACTTAGATATCGTGTGATTTCTGTCTCGATGAAGGAGGGAAAGGGGTTTGAGGTCTTGTTCCAGGATGGGAAGGGAAGACTCAGACCTAGAGGCTCTAAGTCCGATGGGATTGTTCTTGGAGTCACGAAGCATGGTTTCTATAGGTTGACATGCAAGCCTAAGTATCATGGGAAGAAGCAGGGGCAGGTACAAGTTCTAGAGAAGTAGGAGTAGGTACAAGTGCAGGCTTCAGAGTAGAAGGTAAAGGTTCTCAAGAATAAGGTACACTTTTAAGAGAAGGTACAGGTTCTAGAGGCTTGGAGGGAGTCAAGTTCTAGAGGGAGTTTGCGGATTTAGAGGGAGACTCTACAACCCAAGAAGAGAATTTGATTAGTGGGGAGAAAGGGTGTTTCCACATCTATCAAGAAGGAGCCTTGGCGAGATTGGAAAGCGATACAGGAGAAGAGAAATAAGCAGGAGGCTTCTAGTGACAACGACACTTCTAAGCAGGGTGTAGTTCACTGTACATGGATTGCTGTGATTGTGAGCACCAAGATCTGGGCTAGTGTTGCGAGAAATGATGATGAAGATGAAGTAATTCCTAGTCATTGTTGGGAGGTATAAATGCTATATTTACACCCACATTTAAATTGTCAACCCAGGGGATCTAAGACTTAGAGACGTAGCACAATATATGCCAGAATACGGCCTCAGGGATTTGTCTAATCAAAACCCTAGAACTAATGCAGAAAGGAAATCATGCAAGAAAAGAAACAAGACATTTCAAGAGAACACACTGCAAATTAATAATCTATGCAGGAAATGAAAGCATGAAATAAATAAAAATCTATACTTAAAATTCTTCTTCAAGATTTGTACTTAAAATGCCGTTTTAAAATCGATACTTAAAATGTTGCTTACAAATAATATTGATGGAAATCATAGGTGTATGAAAATATTCAATGAAAAATGAGCAAGGATATTTTTTTGAGTACTCTTGGACACATAAATTATGTTAAAAATATATTTAACTAATCTTGGTATTTAAATAAATGTGATCTCCTTACAATCCCAATATAATTTCATAAAACAATTTAAGTGATTTATAAGTGCCAAGCAATAAGAATATGAAATTAAATGATCCCTTGTTGGTTTTATACCATGATTACTCCCATTTAAATTCTTGCAACTTAATATATGTTCGGTTGTGAAATAAATTGATAAAAATCACTTGTTAATTAATATTCTATTTTTAATTTAATTGCTGGAACAAAAATAATCAACACTATTAATCAAGTCTGTGCAATTAAACATAAAGCATAAAGGAAATGGAAAATCTTTTAAACATAAAGGAAATGGAAAAACGAAATTAAAGCAAGCACACCATACTCAGAAAATGAAACACACAACTCAGAAAATGCAACCAAACACAAGCAAACCTACAGCTGTAGTGAAACAAATCATTAGAGCAATAAACTAAATAAATCCTAAAAAATCTAGATAATGAGTTGATTGACAGTTCCGATCTCCCAACTCAATATACCTGAAAAGAAACTAAATTAACAAATTATCTCATAAATTCAAAATACCCTGGAAATTTAAATTAAAGACAGACTTCACATTGCTGCAAAAATCAAATTGCACAAATACTAAATCAAATCCAATCAATGTAAATGAAATGCAGATTCTCATTACTACAGCAATCAAATTACTCAAATATCAAATCAAATAATACAAATGTTGCAATGCTGGCCCCCGCTCATGATCCAGTGTTTCATAGCAATCTCCAACATCATTCCCTACGATCCTAGCCTCCGCCTTCTATATCTATATATCTATATCTATTACATTCCTCCTGCAAAAATCGATGCTGGTTCTACATTTCAACAATTCAAATTTACATTTGAGAAATTCCTTTGTCTAATTGATGGACTAGCTAATTCAATTCCTTCGCCACTCCAAGCAACATATATATACATTGAATTACCAATTTTGGATTTTAACAACTAATCAGAATATAGGAGGGAGATTGTAATATCCCAGAATTGGGATTACACAGTAAGCCTGCTAAAATAATGCACTTCTGGGAGATTTATGCACAGAAATGAGTTTGCAGCCCTTGGATCCCTTAGATCAGTAGATCTAGAGTCTAGATCCAAAAGGGGAGCAAAAACAAATCAAACTAGGTGTGGTAAACAGATCTCCCACCACTTAGTCTAGCTGGAAAACACCCTACAAGAGGGGCTGCAGCTATGCACAAAAAATTGCTTCAGAAATAACGTAGTCTTGGAGAACATGAGCAGGAGGCCATCAAATAAGATGAAATTTTTAATATACAACATAAAATCAGATTTACAATGATGCTCTTACATTATACAGTAGAATACGTAAGACAAGAGAGAAAGAAATCTTCAGAAAAGAAGGCTGCAACACATGTATAAATTGCAAAATGGATTAACAACGTTATTTTATGGAGCTGCAGTAGCTGATTGTTACACTTCAGATCTAGAGCAGATCTGTGTACAAAAGATCAGATCCATTTCAAATTTGTACACTAGAAAGGCTCTATTACAAGATCCCCTTGGGGTTTTGACCAAATCATGCATTACAAAGAGTAGATGTGAGTTTTAAGTAGAAGATCTGTAATATAATTTAGAAATTTATGAAGATGACTTTACATTAAAATAGATCAGATCTAAACAGAATATGGATCAGCAAGCTAATCCATGGATCACCAAAGTGAAAGGCAAAGCTTAGCACTCGAGATATCTCATCAAAAATGGGATCAAAATACCCTGCAAATCCTATACTGAAAATAACGCAGTCCCTCAAGGGAAAATGTGTTGTAGCTTGAATAAAAGAGTTGGCATGATGCCAAGATACAAATCTGAAGCTCAAACAACTGATGCACTCTTCCAGGAGGTTAAAAGACACACTCACTAAGAAGAGGCATCGGTACAAGCTAGATCTGAACAGATCTAGTGTTCCACTTGTTGCGGCCTACAAAAGCAACCAAACCCTCACTGGATTTGCACTGCAGTTGGAAGTAGAGCTTGGAAAAATGCCTGATAGTGGATGAGATTAGCAAGACTCCTCCAAGTATCCTCAATGGAAGAGGTGAAATCCCTGCATAGGAACTCCAAGTGCTAAGCATCACTATTCTCCACTGAACAATAGAGAATGGTATTTGTCTAAACAGACAAGATACTTAGAAATGTAGATAATCAAAAACCTTCTCTTGTTGCCTTCCCCTTCATTTTATAAGATGAAAGCCTTTGCAAACCCTAAACCACCTTGATGAGTTAGCTCCTTTCACATGAGGGGCCTCCTTCTAGAACTGCCCTGTCCCTTCATGAGGTGCATTGTATCTAGACAGCGCTGTAGATTTTCTCAAGGTTGACCCAGTCTCATACCCAAACCCCTTTCACACTGGCAAGTGATTTATTTACATGGTCCAGATTTATCCATGTTCATATGGCCATTGATTTATTCATTCTTTTAGGAGTTTTACATGTCCTCCTTTATTCATTTATTCATGCAACAGAAAATGAGACAAAATTGCATATTCCTCTTAGCTTAGGCTAAGTAGGAATATTACAGTGCACCCCTCCAAAATGTTGCTTGTCCTCAAGCAACTGATAGGGTGAGAGCTGTAGTACTTCCCCTCCTCCATTGATGACATCATCAATTATCAAGTCCTCATCATAAGCCAAGTGCTCATCAAGCCAATACATCATGAATTGTTCCTCCAAGGTCAACATAAGATGTGCATAGTACATCCCACCAGGAGTGAAAAATTCAACAGAAATAAGCATGGCTGGAGAAATGATCCATCTAAAACATGTAGCATGAGGTACAGGGAGAAGTTCCAACCCATGTGGTACATACAAACTGCCCATCCTCCCTCCATATAGTCCCATAAACAGTACAACTATATCATCCAAGTATGGAAGCAAGACTACATATATGCAAACATAAATTTGAGCTTGAGGAGGTGGGTCAAAATCCCACATGTGATGCCAGCGTAGTGCATCTTTTGCCTGCATTAGATCAAGGTGTGGCAAGTGGCATTCCCACCACACATTTGCTGCATGAGTCACCTTAACATGGCTGAAGATATCAGATCTGTTTGGTGCCTTTGGAAAGCACCCATCATGAGAAGGAATCTCCCTTGGCACAAAAAGGGAGTGGCAAATTTCAACATTTCTATTGGCCCACCAAAAGCCATGAGATCCACATGATCTCTCACTCCCTTTAGGAGTCATATCCTACAAAAACATGGTAAAAGGATGTGACAAATCAGAAGATAAATATTGCTCTACATGATCAGATCCTTTACCATCAAAGTTTCTCATACACATGGAGTTGTGCACGGAAATTTCCTCTCTCTCAAAAGAAGGAAGAAATGGCTGAAATGACACTTGCATAGAGTCCATTAGCTGTCCCAACTTCACATAGATCATGCACTCTTGAAAGTGCTAATGTAGTTCCTCTCTCAAGCCTTCCAATCAAATTTCCTCATGATCAGGGTATATATCTTCATTGAATGCATATGGCTGAGAAGGACTTCTTTGTGTACCCCTTGTAGTATCTTCTGCTTGAGCTTGGAAGCTCTAGCCAACAAGACCCTACCATGATGATAGATGACTCCCCCTTGGACTAAGTAGCCCTCTTCTTGTTGCATGTCATCTAGTATCATACCTGTGTGGAGATCTTTGGAATACTCTACAAGCAGTTGAGATTTACAATACAGATCCACATTGTTCAACAATGACAACGCTGATGATACATCCATGGAAGTGCCTGTCATGTTGCTGATCTCTTCTTTGACATATTTTATGCCAAATTTGTGTGTTGGAAGGCTGATTCTCCCATTCTTCTCCTCCAACAACGTAGATCTAGAAAAGAGGGAGGGTGATAGTGATGCAGGGAGAAGATCCCCCCCACTCTTGAGCTATCCCAAGCCCTCCAGCGCTGTAGGTTGGTCTCCCATTGCTCCAATCCCTCCTGGATCTAGATTTGGAGTAGCACTTTGTGAGGCCTCCCCCACAAGATCTGAATCGGGTGGCCTCTCAGGTGGTTTTCCACTAGATAGGAATGTCCCCTGCAGAATTCTCATGAACATAAGAGAAGGGACTGTGAGATCCTTGCTTCCACTGCGCAAATCCATCTATTTTGTTTGTGTGGAAGTGTTAGGTGAGGGATAGGTATGCATGCCTTGGATCATTTGAGGTTTACCACTCTTCATGTCCACCCATTCCATTTGCAGAGCCTTCCAATTAGTGGTGACTTTCCCCAATGTAATCAACCATTGGACACCCAAAATGATATTGGTGTCTGGTATGTCAACTACAAAAAAGTGATCCACCAAGGTGTAGGACCCCATAGCGACTGAGAGTCATGGGACATATTGCATGCATTGCATTGTCCTATCTCCTGGGACCAAAACAGAGAATCCATCAAAAGTATCAGTGGGGATTGCTCTCCTCTGCACAAGATGAGCATCAATAAAATTGTGGGTTGCCCCACTGTCAATTAGTACAGATACCCTCTAATTCATGACTGAAACTTGTACTCTTAGGGTCAAGTACTTAGGCACTCCCCTCAAAGATTCAGGACTCCCACCTATTGGAGCAAAGGCTCCATCCCCATCTCCAGATGGTGTTGGATCTCCCTCAACATTATTAGCGTTGTGACACCTTCTTGGCTCATCATCTTCATCTTCCTCCTCAAAATCTGAGAAGACTTCTATGTAGTGTGCTTTCCTAGCAGCACATCTATGTCCAGGTGCCCATGAATCTTGGCAAGTGAAACATAGTCTCTTCTTTCTCAGCTCCCTCCTGACTTGAATATCAAGAGGCTTATTGAATGAGCTCTGCTTGGAAGGAGCAACTTTTTCTTCCTTCCCTTTAGAAAGGTTAGGGGCCTTTCTCTGGAAAGTTGCCTTTGCTTTTGGCAAGGCATTTTGGAGGTCTCTAGCCCTCTAATGGCATCATGCAAAGTGATGGGCTTGGTAGATTTAACCAACCCATGCAGAGGTTCTTCCAAACCATCAATGAACATGTACACCCTCCTTGCTATAGAAAGATCAGGAACCATAACAAATAATCTCAGAAACTCAGAGATATAAGTTTCTGCATTTCTTGATTGCTTTAAATTTGCAAGGCTCATGAAAGGTGCTTCTGGATCCTTTATATCAAAGCTTTCCACCAGTCTTCTAGTGAATTCAGAATAGGCAGTCACATTGGGATGGCCCAATGTAGACAACCCATGGAACCACCAATTATGTGCTTCACCTTCAAAGTGCAACACTGCAATCTTGATGGCTTGAATCTCGAGGACTTTGTTCAACTAAAAGTAGATGTCCAGCTTTTCTACCCATGCCTTGGCAGAACAGGTGGATGATCCATCAAACTTGGGCAAAAAAAATCTGCCCATAGAGTGATGTATATCATGATTAGGGAAGAACCCACCATCTCTATACTGATGTCTTGGTCTTCTTTTGTCCTTGAGGTGAAAAAACTCTTGGAAACTCAAGTGGTCCTTGAATCTTTGATTCTGAGAATCATATTCCACAAAGTAGTCTTCAAGGGATGCTTGCTCTTGTGGTCCTTCATTCTCCACAGCAAAGAAGGTAGGCATAGTGGAGCTTGTGGCTGGTTCACTGGTTGACCAGTCCAGTGGTGAGACATGCCAGAGCTTTCCCCGAAATGAAATCTCCCAGGATATTCCCTAATCCTGTCCATTCTCATCTCTTTAATCCCTCTAGCAAGATCTTGCATGGCCACCAAAAGAGTTCTTTCAAACTCTTCTCCTTCTCCTTCTTTATCAATTCCAGTTTTAGGGGCTTTACCCTTGTCTTGATCCTCAGTGGTGTAATCAAACTTCTTGTGGATTTTGTTCTGATACCTCTTCTCCCTCTCAGTAAGAGGCTCATCTTCTTTTGAATGCAGCATGGCTGTGATTCTCCAATGCAAGCACATGCTATGCCAAGAAAGGAGCTTCGATACCACTGTAATATCCCAGAATTGGGATTGCACAACAAGCCTGCTAAAATAACGTACTTCTAGGAGATTTATGCACATAAATGAGTTTGCAGCCCTTGGATCCCTTAAATTAGCAGATCTGGAGTCTAGATCCAAAAGGGGAGCAAAAACAAATCAAACTAGGTGTGGTAAACAGATCTCCAACCACCTAGTCTAGCTGAAAAACACCCTATAAGAGGGGCTGCAGCTATGCACAAAAAATTGCTTCAGAAATAACGCAGTCTTGGAGAGCATGAGCAAGAGGCCATCAAATAAGATCAAATTTTGAATATATAGTAGCAAATCAGATTAACAATGATGCTCTTACATTATATAGTATAATACAGAAGACAAGAGAGAAATAAATCTTCAGAAAAGAAGGCTGCAACATATGTATAAACTGCAAAATGGCTTAACAACATTATTTTATGGAGCTGCAATAGTTGAATGTTACACTTCAGATCTAGAGCATATTTGTGTACAAAAGATCAGATCCATTTCAGATCTGTGCACTAGAAAGGCTCTATTACAATATCCCCTTGCGGTTTTGACCAATCATGCATTACAAAGAGTAGATCTGAGTTTTAAGTAGCAGATCTGCAATATTATTTAGAAATTTCTGAAGATGACTTTACATTAAAACATATCAGATCTAAATAGAACATGGATCAACAAGTTAATCCATGGATCACCAAAGTGAAAGGCAAATCCCAACACCCGAGATCTCTAATAAAAAAATGGGATCAAAACACCCTGCAAAACCTCTACTGAAAATAACGCAGTCCCTCAAGGGAAACTACGCTGCAGCTTGAATAACAGAGTTGGCTTGATGCCAAGATACAAATCTGAAGCTCAAAAAACTGATGCACTCTTCCAGGAGGTTAAAAGACACACTCACTGAGAAGAGGCACCGATACAAGCTAGATCTGAGCAGATCTAGTGTTCCACTTGCTATAGCCTACAAAAGCAATCAAACCATCACTGGATCTGCGCTGCAGTTGGAAGTAGAGCTTGGCCAAATTTCTGATAGTGGATGAAATCAGCAAGACTCCTCCAAGAATCCTCAATGGAAGAGGTGAAATCCCTGCATAGGAACTCCAAGTGTTAAGCAACACTATTCTCCACTGAATAACAGAGAATGGTATTTTTCTAAACAGACAAGATACTCATAAATATAGACAATCAACAACCTTCTCTTGCTACCTTCCCCTTCCTTTTATAAGATGAAAGCCTTTACAAACCCTAAACCACCTTGATGAGTTAGCTCCTTTCACATGATGGGCCTCCTTCTAGAACTGCGCTGTCCCTTCATGAGGTGCATTGTATCTAGACAACGCTGTAGATTTGGTCAAGGTTGACCCAGTCTCATAGCCCAAACCCCTTTCACACCTGCAAGTGATTTATTTACATGGCCCAAATTTATCCATGGTCATATGGGCATTAATTTATTCATTCTTTTAGGAGTTTTACATGTCCTCCTTTATTCATTTATTCATGCAACAGAAAATGAGACAAAATTGCATATTCCTCTTAGCTTAGGATAAGTAGGAATATTATAGAGATTAACAATTTTCCAGAAATGAGATTAGTTTCAAAACAAAATGTCGAATTAGGGAAATCACTCCTCTTTTCCTGGGATGCTGCTGTCGCTGGAAGGTGCAATCTTGGATTCTAGAGGAATTTTGATCCTCATGCACTGTTGGCAGAGGCATCGCACAACTAGAAAGCTCCGGTGGTTTTCTTGAGAAAGATTTCTGTTTTTGAACCAACAAGTAGGCAAGGAATTAGAACTACCATTGAACATTATTCTCCATAGGGATTTCAGTCATAGGGTTCTTACTGTTCTCATTTGATATTATAGAAGACTACATATATTCGAAAGACTCTTACTTGCATATCGAGGGGAAATGTATTTAAATATGTGTGCATTTTTGCTGATTTGGCTGCAATTTTATGTGTGCAATTATATTTATGGTGATGTTGTCGATTTGAATAGATCTATCTGAAATTTTCATGTAGCTTAAGAGATTTTTAGCTGCTTAAAATGTTATTGCTATACGTGAAGGTGCAATGTAACTTTTGACAAGAGGAGTTTATTGCAAGGTATGTCTTGGCAACACAACTAACCCCTGTCTTGAGGATTTTACTGCTTTTGAAGCTGATTTAGCCACACATTTTTCCGCTAGGATAGGCATGTATGAGAAAGGTACAAATTCTATTGATTATGGAGTTCAGGTGGTGGCTTTTGCTCAGATATGGTTGGAGTGGGAGCCAACTTAACTACCACCTAGTCGAACCATGATATGTGTAATGTAATCATATTGTTTGCTATCGTAATGTAAGTTGCATTATTTTCTAAAGAAAATTATTGTGATTGTAGACCACTCAGATGCCTTGGCCTATGAAGCATAGCAGTATCAACTGATCTAAGATTTGTAATTGAAGTTGGCACACGTAGGTTGAGTTGATCCTCCACATTTGATGCTATTCACTTAGCTCAACAAGGCATGCACAACCAAATCTGAATTGACCAAGTTGTTCACGTTCAACATGATTAAATTTACATTGGAATATTCCCCCGATTGCATCTCCTTCATGAAGCCGAATTTTTACAAATTGTTTCTAAGTTATATGAAACATGGTGCTATGAACAAAACCCATGTCTCGAAATTTAGAGATTCTGCTCCATTTTGTCGCAAAATTGATATTTTCACCTACAAAAATCTCGTACTCAACTACCCAGCTGTTGCTTTTATGCATGGATCCGTATTTGAATGTAGTTTTGTACTAGACTTATTCACTTGCCACCAAGGAGGCATTTATTAATAAAATTTACACACAAAACATCCGTCAATTTAACTAATAAGAAGAATTCATAAATTAATATCTATCATCTCTAAATGCCTCTAATCATCAACTTAAAAGGACAAAAACACTAGGTACAAGCATCTAATTATGCGATAAATATCGTGAAAATTTGGGCAAAAGTGCGGCTCAACATCTCCCCACACTTAAATTCTTGCACGTCCTCGTGCAAGCCAAACCTTTAAACTATAAAACTTATAAAAGAAGGTAGGGGAAATGCTTGAAGATCATGCTTCCGATAAGTGTGTCATCAAAGATTTCAACAAACAAGGACGAAGATGCTTGATATTGTAATGCCTCATTAGCCCGCAACATAACTATTACAATGCATGTTACCTTGTCTCTTGTTTTTTTTCTACCCAAATTCTTATGATGAAAATCAAATTCTTGCTAAGAAGGTGCAATTTAAAAAAAAAATACCGCAAGTTTCATGCACCTATTATAACAATTTTGTACCTAGGTCATGTAGCATGTATTTAGAGGCAACTACAATCAATACACATTATTATCAACCAACATCTTGTGAGAAGTCATCATTGATTAATTCATCACTCTAAATACCATGAAGATCAAAGTGAGTTATGATACCAATAAGCAACTTCCTTATTGAACACTCTAAATTTCGTTGTCATCTGGATTCCAAACTGCATTTCCTCTTAATCTAGTACAAAGAATAACCTTCCATAAGGGTACCACATCATTAAATATTCTTGATTTTTGAAAGATAGAACTCAAAGCACTATGTTCAAATCATCTTAAAACCATTGTCTAAGAAAAGGATGAGTTTTAGGGAAAGAGAAGGATAACTAAGCAAGTCATAGTATGCAATTAACTTTAATACCACAGACATCGCCCTGCTGCCTACAGGTGTCCATAACCTCAACAGGGATGTATTTTGACCCAACGAAATGTCTGTTTCCCACTTACTAGATATGGATTTAGAGTTAGCTTATTTGAATTTTAGATGAAGGCCACTGTCCTGGCTTGGTAACCAGCTGATGGTAGTGCCACTCACAAGAAGTAACTTGGATGAACAGGCTAGCTCGTGATGAGACCTCCTATCTTCTAGCTTTTGGCTGAAGGCCATTACTCTGGCTTGGTAACCAGCAACAACAATGTCATGCACGTTAGGTCTCATGATCATGGTAGGTCGGCTCATCACGAGACCTCCTATCCTCCCACAAATATTTTGTAAGCTCTGAATATGATTAACCTTAAAGGTTACTTAATAAGTGGGGAGACAGATCTACTCCTTAAGAGTACGGGATGGCGTAAAATTTTTTTAACGACTAATCATTACTGGCTAGTTCCTCTACCTTGAAAACTTATTAAAAATATCCCAGATAATGACTGAAATATTCTTTGAGTCAATAATGCTAGCATTCGCATGACAACTCATTATGATCTTTACTAGAGTGGTCCACCATAGGGGGCTCTCAAATAGTACCTTCTAAGGGAAACAGAAAAATATATATCCTAGATGACAACTTATTACAATGATTAATCATGGTTACTTTTGCAAAATCACGAGGCATTAGAGTGAATTGTAGTCAACAATATTTGTCTCAAATATGTGTGTTAAAAACTAATGCGGATCAAAAGAAATTTCAATGGCAATGATTTAAAATTCAAAACCCTAATAGCATTATAACAACTTTATTCATTTATTCTTCTACCCTACCCTACACTAAGAAGCATAAGACTCCAAAGTTTAAGTATAGGAGTAGTTCCAATGCATCCAGGTGTGCAACAGAAGGATAATTATGCTCATGTTCAAATTTGAAAAGTATATGCAAGAAAATACCAGAACATGAGGTACCAGATCCACTAACTCATGTGATGCTACAAATTTCCAAATGATAAATGAGGAGTCGATACTGATAGTCATTTGGAACAAAGATTCTATCGGATCCATATACTCTTGGTCACTTGATTCATGAGTAACATTCAGTGCTTCATGAAAATACTCCACATTTATGTGTTTATCCTCTAAAGTGAAGGTCGGATCAGATAGATGTTCTGCTTCTAATGGCTCCTCCTCGTCATTCATGATCCACAACTTCTCGGTCTCCTTAGGAAGACCTTTCGGATCTTCATGAGTCTTCTCTTCCAGAGGAATAGACCTTTCCCTAATTGATGCCAAAATATGATCTTTCTGTGAAGTAGAGACCCCAGATTCTGCTAGGATTTGAAATAAATCTTGGAACAAAATCACACTTCCTGACATTTTATTGCTAGTTGGAAAGTCTTATTAGCACCAAATTTGAAATATTCGTTTATGGGCAACCAAAATTTGGAGTGACCCCAAGCAAAAGTGGATGCGTGGCTCTTCACTTACGTCTTACCGTCATCTTCGCCCTCTAGTTGCCCTGCGGAGGTAAAAGCGAAAAATTAATCAACTTCAATTGGAGTAAAGAAAGAAATCCACACTTTGTAGAAAATAAAATCACACCTTGCATAAATTGAATAATATAGATTGCGGAAAAGAAAGTTATCTAATGAAATAAATGACTCCTTAAAAACTCAATTGCAATAAAATAAACAAAACCCACTTGCAATAAAATCACTCATTTGCGGAAAGGAAAACCTGGCTTGTGAGCTTTCTGGCAATACCATCCAGTATGCTTCAGCAAGCAAGGGGAATCTCATTAATATAAAATTTGATTGCAAAAGAAAGGGAAAAATCATAACAAATCATGAGGCCTTATCCTACAACGCCTCCCCGGCAATAGTGCCAAAATGTTGGGAGGTATAAATGCTAGATTGACACCCACATTTAAATTGTCAACCCAGGGGACGTAAGTCTTAGAGACGTAGCACAATATATGCCAGAATATGGCCTCAGAGATTTGTCCAATCAAAACCCTAGAACTAATGCAGAAAGGAAATCATGCAGGAAAAGAAACAAGACATTTCAAGAGAACACTGCAAATTAATAATCTATGCAGGAAATGAAAGCATGAAATGAATAAAAATCTATACTTAAAATGCTTCTTGAAGATTTGTACTTAAAATGCCGCTTTAAAATTGGTACTTAAAATGTTGCTTGCAAATACTATTGATGGAAATCATAGGTGTATGAAAATATTCAATGCAAACTTAGCGAGGATATTTTCGAGAGTACTCTTGGACACTTAAATTATGTTAAAAATATATTTAACTAATCTTGGTGTTTAAATAAATGTGATCTCCTCACAATCCCACGATCAATTCATAAAACAACTTAAGTTATTTATAAGTGCCAAGCAATATGAATATGAAATTAAATGATCCCCTGTTGGTTTTATACCATGATTACTCCCATTTGAATTCCTGCAACTTAATATATGTTCCGTTGTGAAATAAATTGATAAAAAGCACTTGTTAATTAATATTCTATTTTTAATTTAATTGTTGGAATGAAAATAATTAACATTATTAATCAAGTCTGTGCAATTAAAAATAAAGCGTAAAGGAAATGGCAAATCTTTTAAACATAAAGGAAATGGAAAAACGAAATTAAAGCAAGCACACCACACTCAGGAAATGAAACAGACAACTTAGAAAATGCACCCAAACACAAGCAGACCTACAGCTGCAGTGAAACAAATCATTAGAGCAATAAACTAAATAAATCCTAAAAAATCTATACAATGAGTTGATTGATGGGCCCGATCTCCCAGCTCAATATACCTGCAAAGAATCTACATTAACACATTATCTCATAAATTCAAAATACCTTGGAAATGTAAATTAAAGATGGACTTCACATTGCTGCAAAAGTCAAATTGCACAAATACTAAATCAAATCCAATCAATGTAAATGAAATGCAAATTCTCATTACTACAACAATCAAATTACTCAAATATCAAATAAAATAATACAAATGTTGCAATGCTAGCCCCCGCTCATGATCCAACGTTTCATAGCAAGCTCCAGCATCATTCCCTACGATCCTAGCCTTCGCCTTCTATATCTATATATCTATATCTATTACATTCCTCCTGTAAAACTCAATGCTGGTTCTACATTTCAACAATTCGACTTTACATCTGAGAAATTCCTTTGTCTAATTGATGGAATAACTAATTCATTTCCTTTGCTGCTCTAGGCAACATATAAATACATTGAATTACCAATTTTGGTTTTTAACAAATAATCAGAATATAGGAGGGAGATTAACAATTTGCCAGAAATGCGATTAATTTCAAAACAAAATGTCAAATTAGGGAAATCACTCCTCTTTTCCTGGGATGCTGCTGTTGCTGGAAGGTGAAATGTTGGCTTTTAGAGGAATTTTGATCCTCACACACTACTGGCAGAGGTATCGCACAGCTAGAAAGCTTCGGTGGTTTTCCTGAGAAATATTTCTGTTTTTGAACCAACAAGCAGACAATGAATTAGAACTACCATTGAACATTATTCTTCTTAGTGTTGTGGAATTGAACATTATTCTTCATAGGGATTTCAGTCATAGGGTTCTTACTGTTCTCATTCGATATTATAGAAGACTACATATATTAAAAAGACTTTTATTTTCATACCGAGGGGAAATGTATTTAAATATGTGTGCAATTTTTTTGATTTGGCTGCAATTTTATGAGTGCAATTATATTTATGGTGACGTTGTCGATCTGAATAGATCTATCTGAAATTTTCATGTAGCTTGAGAGATTGTTAGCTGCTTAAAATATTATTGCTATACGTGAAGGTGCACTGTAACTTTTGACAAGAGGAGCTTACTGCAAGGTAAGTTTTGGCAACACAACTAACCCCTGTCTTGAGGATTTTACTGCTTTTGAAGCTGATTTAGCCACGCATTTTTCTGCTAGGATAGGCATGTATGTGAAAGGTACTGATTCTATTGATTGTGGAGTTCAGGTGGTGGATTTTTCTTAGATATGGTTGGAGTGGGAGCCAACTTAACTACCACCTAGTCGAACCATGATATGTGTAATGTAATCATATTGTTTGCTATTGTAATGTAAGATGCATTATTTTCTAAAGAAAATTATTGTGATTGTATACCACTCAGATGCCTTGGCCTATGAAGCATAGTAGTATCAATTGCTCTAATATTTGTAATTGAACTTGGCACACATAGGTTGAGTTGATCCTCCACATTTGATGCTGTTCACTTAGCTCAAAATGACGTGCACAACCAAATCCGAATTGACCAAGTCGTTCACGTTCATCATGATTAAATTTACATTGGAATATTCCCCCGATCGTATCTCCTTCATGAAGTCTAATTTTTCCAAACGATTCTAGGTTATACGAAACATGGTGCTATGAACAAAACCCATGTCTCGAAATTTAGAGATTCATCTCCATTTGGTCGAAAAATTGATATTTTCACCTACAACAATCATCTCGTACTCAACTACCCAGTTGCTGCTTTTATGCATGGATCCGTATTTGAACGTAGTCTTGTACTAGACTTATTCACCTGCTACCAAGGAGGCATTTATTAATAAAATTTACACACAAAACACTCGTCAATTTAACTAATAAGAAGAATTCATAAATTAATATCTATCATCTCTAAATGCCTTTAATCATCAACTTAAAAGGACAAAAACACGAGGTACAAGCATCTAATTATACAATAAATATCGTGAAAATTTGGGCAAAAGTGCAGCTCAACAGTCATGGAGGTACCTCCATCGCTAAGAGGGAGTGTTGATTTTTATAGCTTGGGAGGTACTCCAAGCCCTAAGGTCTAGGGTTTGGAGGGAAAAGAACCACAAGGGTAGCTTGTGGGATTGGAACCTAAGTGAGGGGTTTTGCACCCATCGTGATTTGGGCCAAAACCATGATGAAATAAGATATTGAAGGATGATGATGATAGTGCTCAATGATACGATTCCAAAGCATTGAGAATCATTCGAATATGAGTTTCCGTTAGAGAGAAATGAAATTTTGAATTTGACTAGGTAATTATTGGTTGCCAAGTCATGTTGGCTTGGTGTAAAATGGTGCCAAAAAATGTGTCTCTTCAAATGGATTCATGGAGGATTAAAAGTCTGTATATTGGAGGTTTTTTATCCTCATTTAGGAATCCAAGTGTGACAATATATCACCAAAAGGAGCTTTGAAATGTCAAGGAAGCTGCAACTAGCTAGAGAAGGGAAAAGGGATAGCGTGGAAGAGCTTAAGGGACAACGTGGGAATTTCTGAGTGGAGGCCGAGCTGCGAAGGTTACAATGGATTGTTTGTGGGAATGTTATAGGGTTGTTTCAAGTGCGTTTAAGGTATGGTTTCTGGAAAGACAAGGCCGCAAGGCTAGAGGACCAAAATAAGCTGTTTGGAGGCTGGTTGGTGGAGTTTTGAGAAGGTTGCATTTACAATAATGCTGCTATGCTAGGCCGAAGCCTTAAAAAGTAGCCAAAAGTGCTTCAAGGGTAGCATTAAGGTGAAAAATCCCTAGTTGAGGCAATGTGGCAGTGGAGGTATTTCTCTAAGCAGGACCATAGCCCATGAGGGCTTAGATAAGCTGACTGTGTGTAGGGTGTAGGGATGAATACTGTGCCCTAACTAGAATTTCAGGTACAACTAGTGAGCGTGATGATCAACAATATTTTTGGAGGTGTATTGGTTAATATAGTGACCAAATTGGATCATATTAGTGAGAAGCCTATTGGAGCCATTTGTATGAACTTTCAAGGTGGCGAAACATCATACTAGGAGCAGATTCAACTGTGACGAGTTTGGGAGCTATAGGACTGTTGGAGGGAACGTGCTGGCTACCCAAAGTAGCCCTAAACGAGCTATATTGAAGGACAAAGAGTAGCTAAAGGTTGGGTGAATATAGGTGCCAAAGAGCAACACTTTGATGGACTAAAGTGGTTGCTAGACTGCAATATTGGAGCTCGGGATTAGGCCTACCCAGAGGAGCAGATTGGATCAACCCAAGTACATTCTACAGAAGGAAATGCAGTGGTGTTAGGGGGAAACCCTCCTGGAGTCTCGATGTGTAGATGCCTTGATGGACTAAAGCACTACTAGTGAGAAGTATAGAAGCAAAGGACCAACAAGACGTGATACGACATTGTGTTTTTCAGTGTATCTTGTATTCCATATACTGTTGTATTATTTAGATTTGGTTTAATATAAAGAAGGTTGGGGATTGTACAATTTTGATTAAAATTGTGTATATTGTGCATGTGTGATTTAATGCTTTATATTTTCCACTGTGCAAAGTAGTTTATGGTTGAGATTCTTGGTTTGGTAGTGTCAACGATTTAAGACTCTAACCTAGACCCAAGGTCATGGAAATTCAACACCCATCCTTGGGGGTCTCAATAGGACATTTCCTTTCCATACCCATGCAAATGTATCAGATAAAGTTATAGGATAAGCCTTAGGACAAGTGGAAGACACACTACCCTATGCTATATATTTCATCAGTACGAACCTTTCTAAGGCTAAACTAAACTATGCAGTCACTGAAAAAGAAATCCTAGGTGTGGTGCACTCTTTGAATAAGTTTAGGAAATATATCACTGGATATCAAAATTTTGTTCAAACTGATCATGCAAATATTATGTATTTAATGAATAAACATGATGTAAATGCTAGGATAATTAGATGGTTTTTATCATTTCAACAATTTAATTTGATTGTTGTTGACAAGCTAGGGAAGGAGAAGGTCGTTGCAAATTTTTTGTTAAGGCTGAATCTGCTTGTAGAAAATGAGGAGATGGTAGATGATCAACTTCTAGATGAACACCTATTTTCCATCTCAGTTCTATCTCCTTGGGTTTTTGATATATCAAATTACTTGGTTGCTAGGAGATTCCCTCCTAATATATCCTCTAGGGAGGAGAGATTTTTTTTTAGAAAGACTGCCCCTTTCACTTGGATTGGAGGAAATATCTTCAAGTTAGGGCCATAATAGATTTTGAGAAGATGTGTGAGGGAATAAGAGGTCTTTGAAATCCTCTCAACGTGCCATGATGGACCTTGTGGGGGCCAGTTTGCTGCTAAGAGGAAAACCTTCAAGGTTCTACAAGTTGGTTACTTTTAGCCTTCTCTACATCAATATGCAATAAGGTACACCACTAGGTGTGATGAGTGCTAGAGGATTGGAAAGCCTAGAACCAAGGATGAGATGCCCCTACAACTTCAAGTGACTCTGGAGTCATTTGAGAAGTGGGGCATGGACTCTATTGGGCCCATTGATCCCCCATTGGGGCAAAACAATTACATCATTGTGTGCACTGATTACTTGACCAAATGGGATGAAGAAAAGGTAGTGAAGGCCACAACTGAGGAAAAAGTGGATGAATTCCTGAAGCAAAACATATTTTACAAGTTTTTATTTCCAAGGGAGCCAGTCATCGACCAAGGGACAAAATTCACATCAAAATTTTCTCCATTGCTTTGTTTGTGACCTCCACTTGCCCATTTTCCTGAGGGTGATATGTAGTGGATTTATTGTTCTTGAAAACATCCTCTGAGATGTTTGGGGCAGGTCTGCATATTGAAAACCTATTCGAATACAGTCTCCATGTCTCAAAAAAAGATAAAAGAGAAAAAAATGAAACAAAAGGATGAATCACACAAAGGTAAGGGATTCCTTAAATAAATTATGCTAACACTTTTCTTTTGAAGGACTTGAGACAATAAAAGGGAAAAAAATTGAAGGAACAGAGTCCACATCCCATTTATCCATTCCCCAACCTAGCCACAACATTTCCTCCATTATGTCACCGATATCCATACATTCCTTCATCACCTAGCAATCAACCACACTCGATTCTACCTCAATCTTGCAATGCTTTAGGATTGTCTTGAACTGCTACAGGATTGTCCTGAACTGCTATAGGATCGACCATAAATTCTATAAAATTAATATCTGCCTAGGGAAAGGGGTCAAAAATCATGTTTTCCCTTGGGAAATTTCGGGAGAGGTTCATCAAACCTCCTTAACCTCTCATCCACTCCATTTAACCAATTTCCTTCTCAAGATTCCACCTTTGTTCATTAAAAAAAAAGAGAGATTCTTCCTTCAACCCTTCTTCACAAGCTCTCACCACCATCAGAGCTCCTGTTCTTGTCCCTAGGTTCACCATGATTTATCCAAGTCACTAAATGCAGTTCATGAAGAAATATGAGGTATTGGAAGGGGTCGAGTGACTTTTATAGGAAGGAGATCAATCCCGTAGCAACTTGATAGAGGCTGAAGACTGTTGCAGCTTCCAGAATGAATATTTGGCCACCCTGAAGCATTAAGAGGCCATCCTTGAGATTTAAAGAAGTCAAACCCGAGGTAACTACAATGTAACCAACCCACTTCAACAACAACATATCAAACACTCGGAAAACCTATATGAAATAGAGACTTCATCAGTTAAATACATATCAAACAACGTCATCATATTGTTTTGTTCAAATTAGGATCCGTTCACAAGAAAAAAGTATGGAAGATAACACCTTCAAAGAGCAATTAATCGACCACTAGTTCAACAACAGCATGCATGATTCTACAAAAACTTGACATCATAGGTAGGATCAGGTATGAAAACCATCACCTCTTCCCCTATGCACATAGTGGTTGAAAAATGTTTTTAATGAGCGAGGATAGAGTTTTTATGGGCTGGAGGTGGCCAGTAAACTTGGTCACCTTCGAATAGTAAACTAAATTCTACTTAGCTACTGTTAGGTCCCTATAATAAATGAACAATTCTTGGATGATACAAATGAAAAAACCTACTTTCTATATATAGGAGTCCATGGGGCCACAATATAATCCTAGCCGACCTAACAATAGTAATGTAAGGGCACAATAATAATGAAATGGGGGTTACAGGGGTACAACAATAACACTAAGGGGGCTACACTAACAACAATAAGGGGATACACTAGTATTTTAGGGACCTAACAACTACCCATGCAACATGGAAAATTCAAAGTACGGAAGTTATAATTACGAGGAGTGGGGACAATAGCTAAAAAAGGAAATACATATGGAGGCCAGATCACCAAGCACGCTGAGCCCACTACCACAAAAATAAATGAAAGTAAAAGGCTTGATTTCAGTTGTACCAATGATCATTCCTAAGAAAATTAGAGAGGCTCATTAAGGCATCAAAAATTGAGATAGATGCTACCAGGGGCTGCCTAGGGTGCTACATAAGAGCTACAATGTTGATTTGCAGGTGCTATAGGATTGGGAATAACTATTAGAGGAATGCCAAGATTTATAAATGATCGCAGAGGTGGTGCTACAGGATTGGGCCGAGAGGTAAAAAAGGGTCCAAACCACCAAGAACCTTCCTCAAAACCCCCACAAACATAAACAAATCATCCCAATAGGGGTAAGTGGCATCCTTTATCCTTATTTTCCATGCTATTGTTGAGTGAATTTCCTGCTACATGCATCATGTAGCAAAATGCTATAGATTCAAATTTCTTTGATTTTGTTTTTCTTACATAAAAAAGGAAAAGTGGGAGCAGAGGTAGTTTTTATTGAAGAAGGGGATATAATTCTTCTCCCTCTTTTACTAAAAAGAGGCATAAACCTCCCTACCCTACCTTGACACCCTAAACTACTCAAGGTAAAATATTAAAAAAAATTCCCTTTGGAATAACTTAAGAAAGCAACAATAGGAGCCATGGGGGGAGGTTTCAATCCAAGAGACCTCATAGATACCAATAGAATCCATCAACATCCTCCTGTTAGAGAAATTTTCATGAGACACCAGTGGATGGGTTTCTTTGAAAAAATGAAGGGGTATGATGATGAGGTAACACATGATTTTTTCATGGCTCTCCATTTTGAGGGAGAGGACAATGCCACCATTATTTTTAGGGGGTTTTCCATTCATATGAACGAAAATACCATAAAAAAGTGACCAACATACCCTTAGGAGTTCAATGGGGAAAAGAATATAGGACAATAGCCATCAAAACCAAGAAAAAATTCTTCCTCCCTGAAGAGAGGTCTGTTGAAGAAAAAAATGAAGTAAAAAGAGAGAGCCTCCCTTACCCTTGGGATGAAGTATCCTATAACATCCTCAAGTAAATATCCTATGAAGGGAGGTTGAGTTTTGTATATGTCTATAACTTTAGGCTGCTCTATGAGCTAAGGTTCCAAACAAAATTTCCCATTCGAAGCAGGCTGAGTGTTCCACATTTCATCATTTAGTTCATACTCGAAATGAGATAGATAGTAAGGGAAGGAAAGCACCAATAAATTTATAATCATGGACTCATAAGACTCATTGTGATGGATTCCCTAAGCCATATCAAAATCCCTGTGTTGCGGACTGACTTTGTGGACATGGATAGGGAGGCCTTCATTAAGACACAAGCCCTTGCCACAAGACAACAAAAAGAGACACCAAAATATATTTCTGGAGGTAGGCGAGAAGAAGAAGAGGAAGTAGAAGAGGAAAAGGAAGAGGAAAATATAGAAGAATAAGAAAGGAAAGAAGAAGAATGAACAAAAAAAATAGAAGAAGATATCCCTAAAGAGCCCTCTAGATATTAGAAGATAAGAAAACAAAGGCAAAAAATAAACCTCTCACCAAGAAACACATAACAAGAGGTGGGTTACCTTGGACACAATTATCACACCTTTCAAGCCCAAGATAAGGCAACCAAAGAAGGTACCCTTGTTCTTTAAGATGAGAAAAAGAACTAGGAATAAGCGAGGGAAGCCTCAACCTTCTTCAACAGTCCTGTTACACAAAATTTTGTCACCATCCTTGCAATCCCCATCCTGCACATTGGAGGACCATTTCTGTGTCTTATATGTAGTGTCATGCCTTGCAAAAAGTGTCATTGCATCCCTTGCCATGAGAAGAACATTTCCTTTGTTGCATTAGGGGAATTTTGAGGTCTAAAATGGGCCTCCTAAGGAAATAATAAAATAATATCTAAACCAATAAAATAATATTTATGAATTTTCAATTCATTTTTTGCACCACAATACATGTAACCATGGTTAAATTCAATTCAAAAGTTGTACCAAAATAAAATTAATAAAAAAAATGTATTGATGTGACTATAAATAAGAATGAGGTTTTCAAGAAAAAGTCACTATCATTGAACAAATAATGCATTTGTCCTTTGTACTTAAATAACTTAAAATAAAATATAAATATTAATTCATAGTATAATATGTTATTAATTAAAATTTATATTATTTAAATTGCATAATAACATGTAATTAATGTATTATATAAAAACAATATAATAAATGTAATATATTATTTTATGTATGAATTTTATTCAAAAAGTGTGAAATGACATTTATTATGAGTACTTTACTTTAACATTAAAAGTACTTAGAGCACTACCATGGTTAACCATGATTTTTTATCCACCATTGAGAATGTGACAAGCAAGTACCTTTAACTCAAGCAATGCCACCTCAACCATTAGGGATGATGTCATCCCCTAAAATGTTATTGGTTCTCATAAAGTGAATTTTGATTGTACATTTTTCTTTTGAGGCCCATTTTAGACCTCAAAATTCCCTAATGATTTTTCCTAGAACAGACCATAAAAAACACATGATTTTGGGTTGGCGCTGGCAGACAGTTATGGCCTCACACCGATAAAGGAAATTAACAATGAGCCCTGTGCCCATTGGCACTCTATCTCAGTGGACTGCTCGCACCGAGCTATTTTTGGAAAGATTTTTGAAATATAGAAGTAAAGTTTCCATTGCCAACCGCTTCGTGAGCGAGTAAACATGGGTGGTTCGACTGAATAACGTTGAGCACCCTCCTTTGGCTTCTTGTTCCCTACTTTTGGGCAACCTCCCAAAGGATAAGGCCTCCCTTCCACCATTTGTAATGTTCCCAATTTTAGCTTCAAGCTAAAATGGAACATTATAGTTGCATATTTTCATTTTGTTGAATAAAAGTGGGTAAAGTGACCCATTCATGTAATAAACAGGAATAAAATCCCTTACAATGTGAAAGGGGATCATCATGGAGCGAGATTTCACACCCTCATGTGTGAAAGAGGTTAAATTGCAAATGGACAAGGTCTAGTTGACCAAAGTCAACAGGGCTGAGATAAGAGGTGGGAGCCACCAAGTGGGACAACGCAGTTTTAGTGAAGGAATATTCCATGGGGGAGGAAACTTCTAGAGGAAGGAAGGCCAAGGGGTGGAGACTTCATTGTGTTTAAAAGAGGAGCAAGGCAGCCATTGAGATTATCTTTTGATCATTTGACATCCAAGTCTTAGAGACTTGTTGCTACCTCTTGCTGTTCAGCAGAGCTGCAGTGCCTTAGGGCACGAGGGAGTCCTGTTTAGGATTTCCTCTTCTTCTTGAGGAGCTCATGAAGGATTGCACTCATTCCCCATATTCTAGAATTCAGGCCATAGCATCAGCCTACTCCATCAGTGCAGTATCTGTAGCAGATTATTGTGCAGTGTTGCACGGTGTTGCTGGGGAGGTTTCCCACAACACCATTTCGAGCTGATCTTTTAGAGGAGGGAGGTTCTCTACTTCCGGGAGGTTAGTGAGGATGGTTCCCGAGCTTATTCCACCATCATTGGTAGGAGGCCATCCACCACCATCAGTTACAACGCAGACCCTCTCATAGACTACATTCTAGTTGGAGCACATTTGCAGTGAGGGTGTTGCAGACATTTCAGAGAGTGAGGTCTTTGGTGTAAGGATCAGCCTTGCAATTTAGATTTACAAAGGATAAGGGCTCTTCATCAGCCTCAACCATTCAGCCTTCTCCATTCCATTCCATGTATTGAGTTGCTGCTGCTACCCAACAACTCCGGCATATCTGTAGTTTTGCATATTTCAGCCATTCCTTCTAGGAGTGACTTGAGGTAGTGATTTGGAGCTTAGATCTTCTCTCCCAATGATGTATGAGCCACATCTATGTAGATCCTATGATGTTTTACACTCAGTGTAGCAATCTCCCTCATGTGACTGCGCAGTCCCTATTCATGGGCATCCTGCTATGGAGCAGCATTTTGTATTATGGCATGTGTATTCATGGAAGGCTTCTTGCCTTATTCTTTGATCTTCATTGTGTCATTCTGCTGCTGTTATTTCATAATAAAATGGCTCAAGGGTTTTCATACATTTTGGCATAATTTTTTTCACTACTATTTCCAGTTTATGTCTTTATATTGCTGTAGCTGCATTTTTGGGTTATCTTGAAAGTTTCCCAATCTTGTTGTATTCCCCTCTTGGGAATATTGTCCCTTGACAACACTCTATAGACAGAGTCTGATAGTAGGCCAGGTAGCCTCTAGAGCTCATCCTTCTTTATGAAGGTGACAGATCCAATAAATGCCCCTTCAGTCTATCTTTAGAATATATTTGCCTTGTCGATTGACAATGTTTCTGAAAAAGGAACATTACAGTGGTATCAGAGCATAATCTTGGCTCAGCCTGTGGATCTTCAACCAAGATGCCATCTAAGAAGAAGAGGAAGACTCCACTTCATGGAGAAGAAAAAGGAGATGAGATAGCCAAGCTTCTCCCTAAATCCACCTAGGGCTTTCATGGGAGCCACAAGTAAAAGAGAAGGGAGAGATTTGAAGAATCTCCACAAGGGTTTGAAACAGAAACAAACTCTAGGGTTTCTGATGAGGAATGTGAGCCTGTAGTCACATCCCTTGATGCACGGTGCAGTAACATGTGCAGTTTTGTCATGAAAGAGATGGGAAAAGAAGGAGAGGTGATCAAGAGGAACACTCTTGGGGATTTTCAGAGAGAGTATGAGTCTCAAACTCTGACATTCAGAGATCATCTCACTTTCATGGATTTTTGCAAGTCTAAGGTGAAGGGGAGCCAATAGCAAGATATATTTGTTCTATATAATTTCAGAGGTTCACCTACATGTTCAGCCAAAGCATGGGTAAAGGAGTTGAAGACCTTGCTGCAACAACACAAAAGTTTCCAAGGAATTGCTATCATATTTGCAGCGGCGCACTTTAGAGGTAAGACCTATGCATGGTGGATATTTGAGTCATGTTATTTAAATAATACGAATACTTCTTCCTATTTTAGATCCATTGAAGCAATGATGGAAAGACTTGGTGAGAGAAAATCTGAAACACATGCGAAGAAACAAACCAAGATCTTGCATGTAAAGGGAGGAAACATAAACTCAAATCCACTTTAGAATATTGTTGAGAAGGCTGGCATCTTGCATCATACCTTGTTAGAAAGCTATCCATCTCATATTCTTGCACAAGAGAGCATGGAGGTCTCTTTTTCAAAAGGGAGATCAAAATTTTGGGAGAAGTTGACCCTACATATTGATGAGGAGGAGGGAAATTGTGCTGGTATAGCTAAAGTTGATCTAGTGCCTCATGCAGAGAAAGGAGGAGCTCTTGCTCCACATAGAGGGATTCTTGTGTCTTTGCAAGAAATTCCCTAGGATCTCACATGTAGAGATCAAGGCACAACTCATGATACACATGTGCCATTGTTGGTATGGTGCAGAGCTATGGAGATAGAAGAAGAGATAGGGAGGACGATCAGCATCATGTGATGAGGAGCACACACCCCTGTCTATTTTATGAGGTTGATGCACCTAAGATGATGATTGGATTGTGCAATAGAAGCATGGAGGGTTTTCTCCATTCATACATTCAGTCATCTCTTGATGATGATGTCTCACTGCATGGAGACATTGCACCAAGGAGACCACTAGATCAGTAGAGGAGGTTGGATGCTCCACATTTGGGGGCCTCACACCTCGATCTCAGGAGGGTGGAAACCTTGGGAGAGTTCAACACAGCGCAGAAAGTTTGGGATAGACTCAAGGAGGATGGAGACACTCTCTTATTTTCAACATCACCCACTCTCATCAGTTATACTGCGTTGATATAGTTTCTGCAGGGTTGGAGGATAGCATCTTCATGATGCAAGTTGACTACTCCACATGCTTGGAGAGATAGAGGACACTCCCTTTTTGGAGGAGGACTCTTTCATGCATAGGAGTAAATGGAGGCCACTCATGCTTTCATTAGCCAGACCCGAGAGATTATTTGGAGGTGACAGTCCCTCATGGGAGGCTCATTTTCAGAGAGCCCTATTCCTATTGGAGCATGAGTAGCTGCATGGTTGACATTGCAGCATTTTGGAGGATGACTTTGGCATGGGGGGATTTCAAATTAGCAGACAACAACATGAGGGGAGCATCACATTGTAGATTACCAGCGCTGTCTATGAGGAGGATGGATCTCGGTTGGAGGACTCAGCTTTTGGTTGAGTATTCCCAGGATCTTGGTGCATGCATGATTCCTGATGACCAGGAGGGAGATGAAAGATACATGGTGGATGATATGGTCATCTATTGTTATGGTAGAATCTTCTTGGCTAGAGTTTCTAGTCTCGAGGAGAAATTATTGCATGCATCACATGAGGACTTCCTAGCTATGCACTTGGATGCATATTCTGCTTTGCTAGAGGAGTTCATTTGGGAGGTCATTCAGCATGATCTATATCAGCATATGGATAGATGCATAGCCTGATTAATGATGGAGAGGAAATCACAACCACTTCCCTACTCATTGGAGGTGAGGAAGAATTTTCAGTTGAGCCATTTCAGCTCAAGAGCTCAAGTGCATGAGGGAGAAGGTATAATTTCATATTTTGTATTGTACTTCTTTTCCTTGTTTGAGGAGCATGATGTATCAAGAGGGCTTGTACCTTCTTTCATATTATATGAGGATTTACTTGCAGCAATTTGTAGCAGAAAAATTGGCCAATCTTATGGTGGGTTGTGGAGGAGGCCACATACTTCTTGGTGTGCACCATTGGAACCTATCTATAATTTCATGATTCCATCTCATGAGATGTTTGTGGCAGAAAACAAGTGGCTGGGAATCCACTTGTTAATTTCTATTTTGATGCAGACAAGAGGTGCACTGCGTTGGTCCCATAAGAGAAGCAGTGACCCACTCTCTAGTTGTCTTATGATAGCTTGTTTACTTTGTATTATGTTTCCTTGTATTATTGATGTTGTACATTCACAGGGAGCATTATTTGGAGAGTGTTCTATATGTTGGGACAGCCCATTGGGAGCATGATTCTCCCTACCATGCATGTTTTATGTTGCAGGAGATACCATGGGAAAACCATGATTGACACATTGCTACTTTCCTCTTCATGTGGGGGAAAGCCACTTGGAGAAATTGAAGAGGCATTCATGGCTGATTTCCTTGATGGGGTAGTTTGGGCCATTCTTGGAGGCCATACCATTTCAGCCCAAGAACAAAGGCAGCCCCATGTATAATTAAAATGGAGAGAAGAACACCTTGTGATGAATCAACAAAACTCTCCATTCAGCCTCATTACATTGCACAAACCGGGGGCAAGATCTTCATTTGGATGATATCATGGGTGAGGGGATCATCAGTGGGATTATATTTTCCCATGCATTTCATCACTCCTACCTTGAGGAGGCCATATTTCAGCAGGGAGATTTCCACCTACACCTTCTATCTTTTTAGGGTGTACACCATTCTGATTTGCATACTTGGGAAGGAGCATTGGAGGGCAGATTTATTGCAACATATCTTGAGCAGTGGTGGGGATTGTTGATGAGGAGGCCAAGGAGAATAAGGGGGGGGGGATTTTTTTCTCTCTATGCAGTTGCTTGAGGACAAGCAACGTGTGGGAGGGGAGGACTGTAATGTTCCCAATTTTAGCTTCAAGCTAAAATGGAACATTATAGTTGCATATTTTCATTTTTTTGAATAAAAGTGGGTAAAGTGACCCATTCATGTAATAAATAGGAATAAAATCCCTTACAATGTGAAAGGGGATCATCATGGAGCAGGATTTCACACCCTCATGTGTGAAAGAGGTTAAATTGCAAATGGACAAGGTCTAGTTGACCGAAGTCAACAGTGCTGAGATAAGAGGTGGGAGCCACCAAGTGGGACAGCGCAGTTTTAGTGGAGAAATATTCCATGGGGGAGGAAACTTCTAGAGGAAGGAAGGCCAAGGGGTGGAGACTTCATTGTGTTTAAAAGAGGAGCAAGGCAGCCATTGAGATTATCTTTTGATCATTTGACATCCAAGTCTTAGAGACTTGTTGCTGCCTCTTGTTGTTCAGCAGAGCTGCAGTGCCTTAGGGCACGAGGGAGTCCTGTTTAGGATTTCCTCTCCTTCTTGAGGAGCTCATGAAGGATTGCAATCATTCCCTATATTCTGGCATTCATGCCATAGCATTAGCCTACTCCACCAGCACAGTATCTGTAGCAGATTATTGTGCAGTGTTGCAGGGTGTTGCTGGGGAGGTTTCCCACAACACCATTTCGAGTTGATCTTTCAGAGGAGGGAGGTTCTCTACTTCCGGGAGGTTAGTGAGGATGGTTTCCGAGCTTATTCCACCATCATTGGCAGGAGGCCATCCACCACCATCAGTTACAACGCAGACCCTCTCATAGACTACGTTCTAGTTGGAGCACATTTGCAGTGAGGGTGTTGCAGACATTTCAGAGGGTGAGATATTTGGTGTAAGGATCAGCCTTGCACTTCAGATTTCCAAAGGAGAAGGGCTCTTCATCAGCCTCAGCCATTCAACCTTCTCCATTCCATTCCATGTATTGAGTTGCTGTTGCTACCTAGCAACTCCGACATTTCTGCAGTTTTGCATATTTCAGCCATTCCTTCTAGGAGTGACTTGAGGTAGTGATTGGGAGCTTAGATATTCTCTCCCAATGATGTATGAGACATATCTATGCAACTCCTATGATGTTTTACACTCAGTGTAGTAGTCTCCCTCATGTGACTGCGCAGTCCCTATTCATGGGCATCCTGCTATGGAGCAGCATTTTGTATTATGGCATGTGTATTCATGGAAGGATTCTTGCCTTATTCTTTGATCTTCATTGTATCATTCTGCTGCTGTTATTTCATAATAAAAGGGCTCAAGGGTTTTCATACATTTTGGCATAATTTCATTCACTGCTATTTCCATTTTATTTCTTTATATTGCTGTAGTTACATTTTTGGGTTATCTTGAAAGATTCCCAATCTTGTTGTATTCCCCTCTTGGGAATATTTTCCCTTGACAACACTCTATAGACAGAGTCTGATAGTGGGCTAGGTAGCCTCTGGAGCTCATCCTTATTTTTTAAGGTGAAAAATCCAATAAATTCCCCTTCAGTTTATCTCTGGAATAGATTTGCCTTGTCGATTGACAATGTTTCTGAAAAAGGAACATTACACCATTTAAGGGATCCCAAACTCGTCCTCTCCTTCTATAAATACATCTCTCTCACATAGATGCAACTAGCTGAATGGTTTGGATAGCTGAAAATTTTGGAGAATAGCTGAAACAGTCTGATATAGCTAGTGTGAGATAGAGTAGAGAGAGATCCTTGTTGAGCGAGATTCTAGGCTAATTGCCTTGCCAAGTCCAAATCCCCTGATGAATGCTCGAGACGCATTTTGATTGGACCCGCTAAAGGAGGTTGCGACATCAAGGCTCATTTGGTTGTAATCACTTTCTTTCTCTTAATATATACATGATTGATGTTTTGGTTCCCGTCTTGTATTGATGTGATTGATCTTACACAATACGTTTAATTCTCCTTGACCAATTAGATAGTTATGAATACAAATATTATTTCGTATGCTGATTTATTTCTTTGATCTTTGTGTAGGCACCTACGTACCATAGCTGAAGGACCGCGACCTGTCGGGACGAAGATGAGGAGACTATCGCCATAACTACGAAAACTGCGTTGGATCAAAGGTAGGACAATATATCCTGACTCAGTTTCATTCATTAACCAGGAATTGACACATTAGCATGTCCTCTTGCTGCTAGACCCACCCTAGGGATAGAGGGATCACCTCTATCCACAGAGGGGATTTACCTACACAACAAGTGGCGACTCCACTGGGGATCAGTGTGTGTTTTTCGTCTCATTGTTTGTTGAGAAATTGGCTTGTTGAGTCGACTTTGGTCGTTTAATTGTTTTTCTACTTTGCTTGACTTGCTTGATTGTTTTAAACCATCCTGTTCAGTTCTAGAGTGTCAAGCCTGACCTTTGATCAGTGGTTTTATTTTTGCCCATGGTTTTCTTGCTTGGCGTGGTTTTTCCTTGAACAGTAGCACCGATTGGCGCTTGTTGCTTTTGTCACAGGTGTACCAACCCCTGTTAGGCGCGGATTATATCCTAATAGTTGCGTTGAATCCTTTAGGGTTTGATTTGATCTTTTTGCTGAGTTTCTTTTAGTATTTCTTGACTCTGGATTGGTTTTTTTACCTTGAAATTGGTCTATTGGGATTGTTTTGATTCTGTAGTCTCGGTCTTCTTAGCTGTTTATCCATCATCTTATCAGTGGAGTTTGTAGCCCTAGGGTTTCTAGGTGTCTTGTGCTGTTTGTTCAGCCCTCTCCTCACTGAGCCTTCTGAGTTAAGTTTGAGTCATTTTGATTTTTGTCATTTCAATTCGTTGACTGATTGTGTTTGTCTTTCTCTTGATTCTTCGTGTCTTTGGTTCCTTGGATGATCAATTTTGTTTTCGTTTGAATCTCCATTTTGTCACTTTGAGCATAGATCACATTTCTCGTTGGATCATTTTGAAAGCCCTTCGTTTGCTTGGAAGAGTGCGTCCTTATTTTGAGTGCATTTTATGTTTGTATTGCATTTGATTTATTCATTTTAGATATTTACATTCGTAGTGCTCAAAACTATTACTTGTTTTTCTTTTTAGTGTAACAGTGCATTGTGTGCTTCATTCATCTAAAAAACAAAAAATTGCATTCTTTCGCTTAAATTGAAAATGGAAAAGTTATTTTGCATAACTAGCTCTTAACGAACTAGGAAAGAGTTTTCATTTTCTCATTTGGTTGTATTAGATGCATTAGTGAAATTATTCTTAGGTTTTCATTGATTGCTACTTTGTCATATATTCCTATCCTTCTCTTAGCTAGCATTTCTTGAACGGAAATGATGTTCTTTTGCATGTAGTATGCATTTAGGAATTCGAGATCACATTCGGTAAGGCCTTGAAATCGAAACATTGATTCAAGATCAACCTTAAAATGAATTCAGTCAACCTAAGGAAGCATTGAAACCTAATGCACATATTGTAGAGGTCTAGGCTAGTGACGTGTTCCGGCGTCGTTAAACCTAGTAGCTTTCATTCGCCACCTGGCATTAGACAACAATAGTACAGACTTGTGCTCCCCGTACCGTCACGTATATAAAGGGAGACCCTCATAGGTTGCAATCCTTTATCCATAGGAAGCCGAGTCTACCGCCTTGTAACCATGATACACCAAACACAACATTCGGGCAGACTACCTGCACGTACGTCAAGTCCTTGGTAATTTCTCTTTCATTTGATCACTAAGGTGTATATGGAAATTCACGAAAACTTGGTACACCCTCTTTCTTAGATTACCTGAGTAGTCATTTTGGTATTTTCGTGATTCTCTAAAAGTGAAAAGATCATCGAACACTTGTCCTTTCATGCTTGTTCAATCTGAAAGTGACTAGAGTCATATTTTGCCTGTTTCTCAACTCTTAAAACATGAACATCAAAGTTCTGTTTCAATGTCATAAAATTAACTACCTATGATCACATGCCCATTAAAGTTTTATGCTTGGCTTGTTTTTTGTAGTTCCTTAGTTTTTGATCTTGAAGCCTCAAATAGGCTATCTCGTTTCTTTCCTATTTTGGAAACATTGTCGGAGTGGCAGAACCACCAGTTTTGTCGTCTTCTTCACTGCCTCCTAGTGGTAGTCATTTTTCTGACGTTTCTTTGGAGACACCTTAGTCCACTAGGTTCGTCAAGTCTTCACAGCCTATCCTCCCGAGTATCTTGCCTCTTTCTACCCGGTCTCCTTCTGAAGGGTCGGTTGATTTCAATTGGCCACCTCAGGGTGCTTGGTTTTGTTTTGGGAGAGAGGAAGAATTCCCTCCTCTTACTTCGGGATCACCATTATTAGTCGCTACTTTACCTCCTAGTCCTCGTCGTCTTTTCGATGATCTTACAACTTCGTAAGATATGGATTCTTCGAGTCTTGTCGGCAATGAAGAGCTTCATGTTTCTACCGGGGAATATCAGCTTTTCCCAGAAGATTTCCCGTATGTCTCCAGTCAACCTTCCCCTTAATCAGTGTCTCTTCCACCTGGTTATTGTACTTTGGGTCAGAACATTTTTGGTGTTTCATCCATGGCACAGTCCAGTACAGTGGCTCCCACTGGAAGCTCAATTTTTCCTACATTAGGAATGTCACCTTCGAAACCCATATCGTCGGCCATTTTTACATCTATCCTGGTTTGACCTACCGTTTGTGTGGCTTCATCTACACCGGTTGTTAGTACGACTCAGTTGTCAGGGTCTGCTGTTGTTCGCAGGTCTATCTTTATCAATCTCATGATGCCTGTTAGGCCCGCCGTGAGTGGATCACAACCTTGTGTTGTGGAAACCCCGTCTACTTCTACCATGCCTATGGTTTCTACTTATACATTCGATGACTATATGTTGGATATTCAACGACGGTATGCTTCCTCTTCGGATTCTTAGCCGCAAAATTCCACACCTCAGGGTTCTCAGCAGCTGAAAGCTCCTGGAAATCCTCCACATCATTATGTTGTATATGGTAATCTCGTATATTTAGCTCCGATTGATCCCAATCAACTCGTTTTTTTTGCCTCTGGCTAATCCTTATCAGTTCGTTTACCATCAAGGACCATTCTTACAGGGACAACCCTCGGGCCTTCAAGGACAACCCTTACAAGGACAACCTTCAGTCCAACAAGGACAACCCTACCGTCCATTTGGTCAAGCTCAATTTCAACTAGGAGCATGTTATGTTCCAGGGGGAAAATGTATCCACCACAGGGATAACCTTTTGTGCAACAACAATAACCTTACGTTCAGCAAGGCCAAGATTTTGTACAACAAGGAAAACCCTACTGTCCTGTGTCGGGTCAACTTGGTTTTCAGGGGCAGCCTAGCCCATCCCAACCACCGGGCCAACCTCTTCCAAAAGGGAAACTTGGAGGCCCTCAATATCCAGGCCAACCTGCCCCATAGGGACAACCTACCTAGCCTTAACAGCTGATTCAACCTTCTCAACCTACCCAGTAGCCAGTTCAACCTGCCCAGTAGACGGTTCAACCTGTTCAACCTGCTCAGCAATTGGTTCAACCCATTCAACCTGCCCCGTAGGGACAACCTGCTCAACCTCAAGGCACTACTTACCCTCCTCAAGGTCAATTTCAGGTAGTATTTAGTGCACCTAAGGTTTCACTTATTACCCTCAAAGTAAATCCCAGATGGAATATAATCCACCTTGAGGAAATGCTTACATTATGCAGCAAAATCCATATGTTTCTTAGCAAGGACCTCAGTGGTATGCTCAGAATTAGTATCCTGGTCCTCAACCTTAGTATGGGTAGAACTATCAGGCTTATAACGCCTATGGATAGAATCCTCTGGGACAAAACATATGGGGGAAGAATTTCTCTCAACTAGGGTGGTATGCTAACACTGCTCTTTATCAACGACCTGCAATGGATTTTAATCCTCAATTACCATTTCTCGCAACGTTGGAACTGCTTGATGTGTCAAAGTTGACAAACGATACGATCCTTCATAACCCGTATTGGCCTCCAGTTCCAACTAAAATTCCTGGTGATTGTCCCAAATTTGAGGGCAAGTCCGGAGAAGACCCCCAAGTGCATGTTATGACATACCATTTTTGGTGTTCCTCTAACTCTTGGGTTGGTGATTCTATCCGACTCAGTCTTTTCCAACGGACTCTTATTGGTGCTGCTACCAAGTGGTACATTGAGTTATCTCGTGGCATCTTCCAAGATTTCAATTATTTAGCCATGGCGTTTCTCACGCACTTTCAATTACCGGTTCGGTATGAAACCGGGACGCACCTCCTCACATCCTTGAAGCAAGATCAAGCTACTCATATCTCAAATCATATTCATGAATGGAGGCATCATCGTTGCTTGATCAAGTTCGAAATTCTCGATCAGATTCTAACTGATTGGTTTACTACCTCCTTCGTTTCTCCGATTGCTAAGGACATTGCTATGGGGGCATGCATCACTGAGGAAAAAGACATTGCTCATGCCCAATACCTTGATCTTGTGTACTCTTAGTCTGACATGTTGTACAATCTCTTGCCTAATGCCCCTAGACCTGGAACTTCCAAAGCATTGGCGACACCATCCATCGATGGTATCATTGGTTCCGTGTCTCAGACTTCTCGGAAGTCTTCTCCTCCAAATTCTGGGAAGCAAAATTCCACTCCTTCCAATGATACTGCTTCTCAGCCAACCCCGAATTTTGGTAAAACCACGGAAGTGAATGTCGTTCAGGCCAATCCAATGGATAAAACTTCCAAGGGTGAAAAGAAGGGTAAAGGTAAGGCCAAAGCTGATACCCCGAAATAGGATTCTCAGAAATCTCGTGCTGATGATGGTTCACAGCGTAAACCGAAGTATCCTTGCTTGATTTTTGATGAAGATCACTACACCAAGGACCGTCCTCAACGAGCCGAAGTGAGTCAATTGCTCAAAGGAATTCAAGGAAATTTGGCTGTTCTCAAAGAACCGTTTCTGTCACAGAAGACTCAGTTGGTAGAGAAACCTCAGTCCTCTGCCCCATTTGGCTCTCAAGTTTTCATGATGAATTGTTCTGCATCCAATTCTATAGCTACCCGGTCGAAAGATTATATCAGACTGTGTTAGGTAGCGGGGAAAGAGATCGCTGATGGTTCTCCTCCTCTGCCTGCTTCTGGCCCTCTTTAGATTGAAAGGCCCAGTACTGAGCCTATTGTACGGCCACCTTCCAAAGGTGTACTCCGTAAGTCTTCTTACAATCCCAACGCCCGTGTTGCTCAACATTATAGTATTGTTGAGGATTAGGCTTAGGCGCCATCTACGATGTCTGCATTAAAAGTACTTCAGAGTTGTCTGTGTCAATGGAAGGCTTTGCTATCTGCCATCGGTGGGGTTGATCCTGCTGATTCGAGCCTTATCACTTTTGACTTGGAGAATTTCATCCCATGTCTCCCTCACCAGCTTGTGCTCATCATCCAAGTTGAAATTAATGGATTGAATATCCATCAAGCGGTCATGGAAGAGGGTGCGTCTATGTGCATCATGTAATCTACCTGCTGGAAAGTTATTGGTTCTCCAGCTCTAAATTCATCTCCAAATGCTCTAGAAGCATTTGATGGAAGGGAATCTAAACCTCTTGGTGTTCTCGCTGGTTTACCGATTACTCTAGAAGGGGAAAAAATCAATGTCGAGGTTGAAGTAGTTGACTCCAAGCTCAATTACAATATTCTCCCTAGTCGCAGTTGGACCCATGCCATGTTGTGCATTATGTCCACTCTCTTTCATGTTTTTCAATTTCCGCACGAAGGAAATATCGTTACTGTTGATTAGTTGTCGTTATTCACTTATTCTTTCGAGAACAATGCTTCGTACATAGATCAAATTCCTACGCCTTATGAGAGCGTAGGGCTGGGTCTCTTCAAAGATCCTGCCCTCATGGATATTTTTCCTCTTCCTCCACCAACACTATTCAGGTTAATATGATCTCCAGGTTTGACGATCTGTGGATCATCCCTTCACTCGAGAAAATTGATTCATTTGGAGATTCGATGCCGTTAAGTCCGATCGAGATTGATTATTGTGAACTTATTTCGGCTTCAAATCTTCCACCTCTTGATCATGCTCCTTTAGGCATGTCTCCTGATACTTATTCTCAATCCCCCTAGCTTGGTGATTGGGATTCAATCGATCCCTTGAAAGAGATATTTCCCTCTGATGAAGCCATCGTGGAAACTATGTCTCTCGAGGACCCTCCTTGGGATGATAGTCATCATCATTCCTCATTTATGCCTAGCCTTGGGGCCATGTCTACGTGTATTGAAAGGTTCGCTTCTCAGGTTCCGTCTCCTCTACTTCAAATGCCTATTCTCACACACAAAGTCTTCGTGGAAGGTAACCTGAGTAACATCACACAAATGATTCCTATCAAAATTTCCATCAAACTAGGGATTGTCGAGAACATCCATATTGGGGTGACCTATTCTCCCAATGAGGTTCAGGTCTATACTACTCTTTTCTGCGAGTTTCACGACATTTTCACATGGTTTTACAAAGAGATGCCCAACATCGATCCACGTATAGTGGTGCATGAGATTCCTACCTATCTTGGTGCGAAGCCTGTTCACCAGAATCTTCGTCCTGTGCACCCTAGAAAGGCTGCCACTATTAAGGGAGAAGTTGAAAAAATTCTTAAAGCTGGTTTTATCTATCCGATTCCCTTAACAGAATGGGTTTCCAATATTTTTCATGTAGATAAGAAACATGGTGCCATTTTTGTTTGTGTTGATTACCGTGACATTAACCGTGCTTGCCCTAAGGATAATGATCCTACTCCGTTTATTGATCAAATTATTGATGACTGTGCTGGGAGTGAGATTTTTTCCCTTATGGACGGGTTTTCTAGGTATAACCAGATTAAAATTCTTCTGACTAATCAACATAAGACTGCCTTTATCTGTCCTTGGGGTACTTTCTCTTATAAAAAGCTCCCTTTCGGTTTGAGAAATGCTGGGGCTACATTTCAGCGAGCAATGTCATATGCTTTCCACGATATCAAGTGTGTTGTTAAGCCTTATCTGGATGACCTTCTGCTTCATTCGGCTAAGCATAAAGACCATCCTGATCATCTCCGTCAGATTTTTCTTCGCTGTCGATGCTATAACATCCGGCTGAACCCGCATAAGTGTGTCTTTTACGTTGACTCCAGTAGACTCTTAGGATTTATCGTTTGCAAAGACGAGATTCGTCTTGATCCAATCAAAGTTGAAGCTATCATTAATCTCCCCTCTCCTTCCTCCTTACATCAGCTGTAGAGTATGTAGGTGAAAGTTAACTTCCTACGCCGTTTTATACCTAACTATGTCGAAGTGGCCAAAGGATTATGTGATTACTGAAGCAAGGTGTCCCATTCCTCTGGGATGAGATCGCCCAAAAGTACTTAGATGCACTGAAGATGTTGCTCATCAATGATCCTCTCTTGCCTCCTCCGAATTATCATCGCGATTACTTCCTCTATTTGGCCCCTGTGTCCAACACGATTGCCATGGTTTTGGTACAAGACGATGATGATGGTGGCGAGCATGTCATTTAATATCTATCTCGTAACCTTCTCGATACTGAAACGCGATATGCACATGTTGAGAAGTTGGCATTGGATGCTATTCAAGTTGTTCAACGTTTTCGTCACTATATTCTGTTGCGTATAGTGACTATGATTTCTAATTGCAACCATATGACTTACATATTGACTCGTCAATTGTTGGGGGGCAAGTAATCGAAGTGGATTGTCATCCTCCAAGAGTTCGATTTGGATTTCACTACTGCCAAGTTGAAGAAGTCATTAGGCTTCGCCGATTTGATCTGCTCTCTCCCTTCTGATTCTGCTCTGTTTGGTTCCGAGGAATGCATTTCGGATGACACACTTTTTCTGATTAGCACCCTCGATCCTTGGTACGGTGATATCATCGTATATATTTGTACTTCCACCTTCCGATCTGAGTTGATGAAGGATGCTTACTGACGCATCCATCATTAATCATAACCCTATCGCATAGTCGGAGATACACTCTACCGCATCAGAATTGATTCCATTCTCCGCCGGTGTTTGACTCTCAAGGAAGCTGAAAAGGCCCTGAATGATTGTCACAGTGGTGCCTGTAGCAGTCACATGTCTGGTTATGCTACTTCACATAAAATTCTTCATGTTGGGTATTTCTGGCCCACCATCTTTAAAGACTGCATTGTTGCTGTCTGTAAGTGCCATGATTTCGAGATCTATCAGTGCAAGATACACGCGCCGCCTTCCCATCTTCATCCTGTCATTACCATTGGTCCCTTTCGGAAGTGGGGCATCGATTTTATGACGTGTAACCCTCACTCGGCCGGGGGGAATTCTTATATCATAGTAGATGTTGACTACATCACCAAATGGGCCGAAGCAATGCCTACACTGGATGACGGTAAGACAATAACACAATTTCTATTCAATCATGTCATTTCTAGGTTTGGTGTCCCTCAAGCCATTGTTATCGATCATGGTTCCCATTTTAGGAATTACATGGTGGTAGAGTTGACTTCCAAGTTGGGTCTACGTCACGACAACTCAACGCCATACTACCCTCAGGCCAATGGCCAGGTTGAAGCCGTGAACAAAGTTCTCATCACTATGCTTCAATGTACGATTGGGATGCACAAATCAAACTGGCATCTCATGTTATTTTCAGCTCTCTGGGCTTACCGAACCTCAGTGAAGGATGTGACCAGATTCACTCCATTCAAGCTTGTCTACAGTCTGGAAGCTACCCTTCCGATTGAATGTGAAATACCTTCGCTCAAACTAGTTGTTGAACTACTACCAAATATTTCACCAGGAGAAGAGCATCCTCGCTATTTAGAGAGGGTTGATGAAACTCGCCGCTTTGCTGCTTTGGTCACTGAAGCATAGAAAAAGTGGGTCAATGCTCATTTTGACCAGTCAGTTTCTCCTCGTTCCTTCATAGAAGGAGACCTCGTCCTCCTGTACGACCAAGCTCACGATAAGTTGGGGCAGGAAAATTTCAACCCCTGTGGCGTGGGCCCTACATTGTTAAATGTGTCTTGTGGAATGGGGCTTATGAGCTTATTGATTATGAAGGTCATCCTCAGGATCAACCTAGAAATGGGTTGTATCTTAAAAAGTACTATGTATTAGTCATCCATGCATGTTTTTGTACATAGGTGTTTTTTCATTTTTGTACATTTTTGGCTTGGTGTGCTTTGCGAGCGTTTTCCTGCTTATTGGATCATTGCTTATTATGCAGATGTCTATTACCCCTTATGTCAGTTTCGCGGATGGTGCTTCTCGTAGTACCCGAAACCTATAGCAGCCTGGGTGATTTATGATCCTACTGGTGAGTTGATATACCTTCAAGGTATCTGTCTAGGACTAACTACAAACAATGTTTCTGAATATAGTGTTGTTATTGAACTATTAACCGAGGCTATTACCCTCGACATTAGTGCATTGATTGTAACCTAGACTCACAGCTTGTTGTTCTTCAACTTAATGGACATTATTCTGTTAGAAACCCTCACATATTAAGGTTGTATTTGCGTGTTCGTTTACTTGAAAGACATTTTTATTACATTACATATCAACATCTTCCTAGACAAATGAATGCATTAAATGATACATTAGCTAACATTGTATTAGATAGACATTTGCATAATTTGTAAAAAAATCATCATCACATGAAAAGATCCATACAGGAAAATAGATGTATATATATATCAAGTGTTTGCATCCATGTGCATCAAAAGTTCAAAAAATATGTGTGTTTTAGTTACATCCTGAGACATCATGTCTCTCGAAAAAATATGCAGAAATAAAACCTAGGTGTCTACTTGACGTGACGCTCATGTTAACACATCACTGCCCGCACAAGCCACCTCAGCAAGCAGTGAACGCGGTTTGAAACCCCTGCAATGTGTCTCTAGTATGCGTGAGGAACATCATCGAATCACGCACAGTCCAGGATCCCACGGGAGATTCCCTCCAAGTTGCATATGATTTCCTCCTCCTTGCGTCCCTCACCATGAGGGGCCACATCAAAGTCGCGAGGAATCCGCCGCGCTATCGGGGACATACCTACAGGTCTCTCTAGGCCAACATATGAAATTACATGGATTAATGTTAGAACATGCATAACAAAAAAAATCATAATACTCATCAAAATAAAAAAATGAGTCTTACCTAGTACTTCATCCCAATTCTCTCCTTCTAGGAGCAGGAGATCTGCATCACTCGTGAAATCCGTGCCATAGTAGGGCCAGTCCTCCACGACAATCAGGTGTCAGCGGAGCCACTCAAAGAACTCTGGTCTCCAGGACATCTGTTGAACGCCCCCTGACCTTGGCATCAAAGCTGCCCAACAGGCCATCCGTGGCTCCTGGGCCGGTGGTGTCAGAACTATCACCTCCCGACATTGGAATATTGGTAACCATTTTAAGATGAACGATACCAATATGGACCCGTAGACGAACTGCTTCAGCTTGGTTTCTTTCATTTTGTCAGTTGACACTTCATGTTGATTGTTACCGCCTCTACCTAGTTGTAGAGGGTCAGTGCCATGCAATATACAACAAGAAGTAGCTGTGTTTTTGTGGCCTCGTGCAGAGCCTATCATCCCGTAGCTTGTGTGATGGTGTGTAGCACTACCCTTAGTGCCAAATCTAGAATAGTTTGGATATCCACTTTTCCGCTTCCCGATCCTTTCCTTGCCCTTGGGCACACCTTATCAATAACCATACTCATGTTCTCCATTGAGGGCCGGGTGTCGGTCAGGATTGGTACTTCCCCCCTCCGCAACAATCCAGTTATGAAGTAAACATTTGAGACCTCAATCTCAAGTTCCTAGTCGTGAATAATGAATTTTTCCTGATCAACGTCCTAGACACTGATCAAGTACTGCAACAACTCCGGTTAAGCTCTGAGACATGGTGCCATAAATAATTTCTTGGGCCCGCAATCTCTGAGAGCTTCCATGCATCTCCTATTGCCCATGGCCTCCTCATATTCTTCACTGTGTTCTCATTCTTTCCATTCAATCACCATTTTGTATTTTCACACCTGCAAAAACATCCATATGGTTTTCATTATCCAAATCCAAAGCTTTTGAATTTGAATGGTTAAATTGGGCCTGCTTGTTTGTATTTACATGCTAAAAATATCTGTTGCGGTTGGCGCGCCCCCATTCAATTTTTAGGCTGGTTGGCGTGAGTCCGTGCCCGATACCTGCACCGACCGCCACAACCTAATTTTTGAAAAAACCCTCCCATAGATCTAAAAAAATGGGATTTCAGGTAATAAAAGTACTATCAAAATGTAGGGAAAGATGTGAGTTCTTACATGGAACAGACGGGTTCAATATTGGTCTTCCAGATTCTCGCTGTCAACGCCGCAGAATCGCAGTATAAAAGGGTAACAAATTGCTCACAAGAGGTAAAAGTGAAAAGTAATTTATTTTTTACCATATTTGGCATTTTATAACTTTTCAGAACCCTAATTGGGTTTTAAAGCGTATTTTTCAATTATTTAGCCATGTTATTTCGAGAAATGGGTTTTACGTGCGTCTCTTGTACAATGATAGGTCCTCAACGTGATAACGATGAAGTAACGAGTTGTATTTTATACCTTTTCGGACTCGGTAAAAACATGAAAAAGTCACTGTTGGAGTCACCTTTCAGCTCTTTTCTGACTCTCTAAAATTGAAAATATTGCCGAGATTCTTGTCTTTTTGAACTCGTTAAATGGCTGCGAAATGATATCTACCTAGTATATGTTTACCCCTTTTTCGGGTTGGGATAGATTATTTACGAAAAAGGAATGCCTTAGCCTATCGCGACTAAGAGGTTCAATTAGACACAATTTTCTACCTTTTCGGATCTGTGAGAATACCTACGAAAAGGGACTATTTGAGTTTTATTTTTTGCTTCATTTCAAACTCTCTAAACATGAAAATATGTCGAGTTATTCCTTTGTCAAACTCGTTAAAACCTAAATGACATCGGACAATGTCACCATGACGTTACCGAGTTCCTCCTTCCTAGGGCTCGTAAAATGTACTAGGATGGATTTCTCTGAAGAAAAAACTTACATGACAAGCATATGCTATCCCCTTCAAGCTTGTTTTCCAAAAATAATTGGGGTGCTCGCCAACAATGGTGGGGGAAAATGGAACCAGTTCTCAGTTGTGTTGTAAGTATGTCTCTCTTGAACATGACACTCATCTGCATTCGTGTTGGGTTGGGGACATCTCATTTCGTCATTTTTTCCTCGATGGGTTTGGGTAATCTATTTTGACCTCTCATCTGCTCTTTGCCACGTCACCATGACCTTAGATCCTTTGATGTCAAATACTGCCAAATCCGGAGTCGTGTCGCTGATATGTTCAAGAGAAGTTTCCATTTGCAGTTTTCAACCTCCCTCTGATCCTCTTTTTTGTCCTGATTCACTATCATCATATTCCTTTGTCTCATGTCAATGATGTGGGAAACATTATGGCCCTCCTTCGACCAGGTCACTTCTTGTTGGCTTCAGCTCATTATGCAAGAATTTGATCTAGAGACTCCCTTCCGGTACCTTGGAGTTTGCATGCCTCAATGGCAAGTTATTCGCATTCGACAATAGGTCCACATCATTGGCCTTCGATCGAGTGATTCTGCGGGTGTTCGATGCTAGATCACTGTTCACATTCTGTGGATTGTACTAGTTGTACCTTGAGAGCCATTGTCATTATTGGTGGTTTCTCTCATGCCCGTTAACAACTTTCATCATTGGCTGGCAATCAGGTGACTTTCTTGCATGTTCGACTTCAACTCACATATTCAAATGCTTGAATTTGTACTTGTTTGGGTTGAGATGGAGCGCAAGACCCTAGGTTTTGTATGATAAGATCCAGGCTGTGAGATATTGTGGTTTATCATGACTATATGCATGACTCTTTTGATTGGATGACTGCGACCATACCTGAGTGTATTTGTTGATCCTTACTGCTGGATAATTATGTCCATACCTTAGATCTCAGTTTATATGTACTCTATTATGGATGGCTGCGCCCATGCCACATGTTCATGTATCAGAGATATTAGTTGTATTTGTACTTGCAGGTCTTCTGACATTGGTGTTTGGTTCGAACACATTCTCGTAAATCATTTCACTCCTCCCTCTCTTCCGAACCTCATGCTTTAGGGGGCATCTGTTACACAACATTTTGTCACCGTCCCTGCAATCCCTATCCCGCACATTGGAGGACCATTTATGTGACTTATATGTAGTGTCATGCCTTGCGAAAAGTGTCATTGCATCCCTTGCCATGAGAAGAACATTTCCTCTGTTCACTTTTCATGGAACAAACCATAAAAAACACATGATTTTGGGTTGGCGCTGGCAGGCAGTTATGGCCTCGCATCGATAAAGGAAATTAACACTAGGCCCCATGCCCATTGGCGCTCTGTCTTAGTGGACTGCCTGCACCGAGCTATTTTTGGAAAGTTTTTTAAATATAGAAGCGAAGTTTCCATTTCCAACCACTTCGTGAGCGAGTAAGCATGGGTGGTTCGACTGAATAACATCGAGCACCCTCCTTTGGCTTCTTGTTCCCTACTTTTGGGCAACCTCCCAAAGGATAAGGCCTCCCTTCCACCATTTTAGGGATCCCAACCTCCTCCTCTCCTTTTATAAGTACATCTCTCTCACATAGTTGCAACTAGCTGAATGGTTTGGATAGCTGAACATTTTGGACAATAGCTGAAACAGTCCGATATAACTGGTGTGAGATAGAGCAAAGAGAGACCCTTGTCGAGAGAGAGTCCAGGTTGATTTCCTTTCCAAGTCCAAATTCCCTGACGAATGCTCGAGATGCGTTTTGACTAGACCCACTGAAGGAGGCTACGACTTCAAGGCTCATTTGGTTGTAATCTCTTTCTTTCTCTTCATATATACATGACTGATGTTTTGGTTCCCGTATTGAGTTGATGTGATTGATCTTACGCAATACGTTTAATTCTCCTTGAACAATTAGATAGTTATGAATGCAAACATTGTTTCATATCCTGCTTTCGTTCTCTGATCTTTTCACAGGAACCTAAGTACCATAGCTGAAGGACCACGACGTGTCGGGACGAAGATCAAGAGACTTCCACTATAGCTATGACAACTTCGTTGGATCAAAGGTAGGACAATATATCCCAACTCAGTTTCATTCATTAACTAGGAATCGATGCATTATCATGTCCTCTTGCTACTAGACCCACCCTAGGGCTAGAGGGATCACTTTTGTCCGCAGAGGGGATTTACCTACACAACAAGTCCCAATCAAAATTGATGAATCAAATAGCCACCAAGAAAAATAATTAGGACCTGGTGAAGGGAAAATTGAGGAGGTCACCTCCCTTAAAGCCAAGGGTAAATAACCTTTGAAAGACATGGGAAGGCCAACCACTAAAGTAGTCACATCTAAGAAACTTAAAGCACAAACTTCACTGCTACAGGAGAAAACAAAGTTGCCACATGAGAATACAAAACTGCTATAGGAAGGGACATATTTTCTATAGGATGAATAAAAGTGCTATATGAAAGGGAAGCAACATCATAAGAGGAAGGATTAGGTACCAAAGGAATCTAGGGGCCTGACCCATATCCTTGTTAGAGTCGGTCCTTACAGCCCTCCGTCAGAGATCTTTTCACTTTTTGCATATCATTCTTAGGTGTCTCGCTCGTTCCACTTTGTTGCATTTCACTAGGGGCATGCCATTGACTGACGAGAGGGTCTGGACTTCTTGTGTTTCCTCATGCTTGTACCTGCATGGCTAATTAAAATTCCTAAAATCGAGCCTTGTGCTCATCAGGTGGATAAGTAGTGTTACTTGTTTTGCCGGTGAGTCCCTAGTCCGTAGTCTAGGGTTTTTGCAACTAAGAATACATGTAATAAAAGCCCGTAGGCCATGAGGTTGGTTTCAAAAGGTTCCTATTTCATGTTTTATTATCAAAATCATTTGAAGACATTTCTAGTCCAAAACTCTATTTTGGAACTAGAAATTGTCAAATTTCATTTTTTGTAATAATTGTATTTGTTTCACCATAAGAAGTTCTAGAGCAAGCCTCTGATCTTTGCCAAAGCCAAATGCCAAATCCCTGCAAAAAACAACCAAGTGTCCTCAGTCCAAGACTCAGAAAGATAGTGAGAGCTAAAGACAGAATTGCATTAAAATGACAAAGTGCTAAACATTATAAAAGTGGGTTATGGAACAAATTTAAAATCAAATCTGATTTTATGAGATATTTTTCTTCACATATAAGCCATGTAAAACCATTCATTTGCACAAATTCTCAAGGCAGAAATTGAAGTGGTGAAGTTGAGGGCCGAAACCGTAATTTTCAAAGCTGTGGACTGGACCAGAGGTGCGCGCTACGCGCAGAGAAGGCGCGCTATGCACAAGAGGCGCGCTACGCGTTGGGCCTCACCAGCCTGTGTAAAATAACAAGGGCGCTACGCACATGCAGCGCGCTACGCACTGGGTAAGCGCGCTACGCATATAGTCTCAGAGCCAAATTTGTTTTGCCCTTGCATCTGGTTTGATGTCAAAACGCCTCAAGTCGCTTGCAAGTAGGTTCTTAATGGTTGCTCCGTAAATTTTGAACATGATTGTAGTGTGTTTGATGTGGGGAAACAAGCATTTGATGAGGAGAAATGTGTAAACCCTATGTTTATTTCAAATTCATTTCTTAGGGTTGTGAAAGGCATATTGACAGTCTTGTGAAGGATTTCCCAGCTTGTATTGTTGATATATGTGCTTATGCATCTACTGTCAAAGTGTCACGGCCCTCACGCTCTCAGTTTGCCATTTCATCACTGCTGTCGTCGCCATTATATTACCACTGTCATTGCTATTGTTTTACTATGGTCATTGTCACTGTTTCCTATTCTCTATTGACAAACACAATCTCATTCTCATTTTCCCTTTGACAAATCTTGGCCAGCATTGCAAAGGCTGTACACTACATTACACTTTTTCTACTCATTTGTCAAAATCCCTTGTGATCAAAACAGTGACTGTTTTTATGCCAATCCACTTAACAGAGCTATTACCACTGTGGCTTGTTTTCCTATGATACTTTGATACATATGTGACATATTTGGGTTTTTTGAAACTTTTGTCTTCACTACACCTATATCAACATACATATTGCAGACATCTTGTTTTCAAAGCCATGTCAGAGACGGACTCAGTTATGAGCAGGAGTATGACAGTGATTCCACAGCAGGGCATTACTTGGGAGGATTTCATCTCCCGTGACTTCTTCACAGCGCCACAGCCACCTCCCGAGATAGTTCATGATGAGGGAGAGCCTTCACACCAGACGGACATCCCTGAGATCGAGCATATCAGTGCTCCATTGTATGTGACATACCAGCGAGGCCATAGGGCCTTATTTGCAGCTACACGATGAGTATTATCTCCACCCCGGGTGGAAGGGGTCTCGTTGACTCCATCAGCAGAGCGAGTACTATCTCCACATGATGTGGAAGGGGTCTCGCCTTCTTCTTTAGCACAGATACAGTTTCAAGACAGGGGCAAGAGGCCCATGCATGATGAGGGCCCTTCAGGAGGCCGGGACACTGATTTCACGATCATTGATGTTGATGCGAGCTCTCCAAGCTAGAAACTGAAGGAGATCATCCAGGAGCAAAAGGCCGAGAATGAGACGCTGAAAGAGAAATTGCATAGGGCTCAGTGGGTGATAAACTACCTGGAGCGGCGTAACAAACAGCTAGAGGATGAGCACACACTTTATGAGCTGCATCGAATCCGTGAGGATCGATAATTGGCCCGGAAAAGACCTGGTGATATGACACCGACTGATCGAGATTCTTGCCTCACGCATGTTAACATTCATCTGGAGAAATTTTTGGCAAAGGCCAATAGAGACAAAGACATGCTTCATCACATGAAAGGTCATTATTGAGCTCACATGCATGTCTGTAAAGCAAAAATGAAGATTCTGAAGAGGAGGTTGAGCAGAGCACTAAAACGGCAGAAAAGGCCTGATCCACTCCGAATTTTGGCCGAGGCTTCGTTTGCTAGGTATGATACATGATGGAGGGTCTTCTCTCCGAATTTGAGCAAATTCGGAGAAATTTTTGTCATTTTGAAATATTTTGGTCCAAAAACAGATTTTTCAGCTATACGAGTAGCGCATCGACGCGCTCGCTTTTGATTGGGACACTTGCTGAAGGAAAACTTTATATTTCTGGGTTTTTCATGGTAATTTATGCATGCTCAAGTATTTCCGAAGCATTTCATCAAGTTCTGGATGATCAAACGGCCCAAAAACACCATGAAAACCACCTTTCTGCCACCTTTTGCACCAGCAGGAAGTACTTCTGGGAGAATGAAGTTTTGGAGGGGCAAATGAGCTCCAAATTGGGGAATTCCACTTGGGTTGGATAGCCAACATCCAGGGCTTTCCAACGAGATATCATGAGCTCAATTTGGATGCCGTGAAGTTCCCAAAACACAGGCTGAAAGACGCGCTACACATATGGCTCAGGCGCGCTACGCATATAGATTTTTGGGCAATTTTTCACCTTCCAGCTCAGAATTTCGGCCAGTTGAACCAGTTTTGCTTGTGGATGAAATTTTTGAGTTATCTTGATGTAAATTTATGGTTGGAATGTAACTTGGACTCACTTTTACCTATTCTAGAAGATTCACTCCCAAAAAAGTGAAAATCAAGTCAAAGAATCAGTTTCCTTCCTTTTAGAGGCAAGTTGCTTGGATGCCTAGATTCTAGCTCCTTGTTTAGAATTAGTTGGAACTGCTCCTAGAAGGAGGAATTCGACCCCTAGAGGTGTGGGAAGGGGTTATGATGATATATATGATGTAATTTCTCAATCATTTTCAGAGGTTGGATAGGTTGGACTCTTGGGAATATTTTGGCACACTATTGTACATATTTTTCATATTTTGGCTAAGGAAAGATCAGAAGTTTTGCAGCACCTGTTGGGATTCTTGTGGCTTTCAGTTCTTGATGGTGTTTTATCTCAGTTTATTGTAATTTCTTTCATGTTTAATGTATTCCATTCCCTTCTTATGCTTCTGAAACTAAATGAATGAGTAAATGAGGTTGAATCCATTGTTTCAGTGCTCTGCCTTTGAATTTGTTTAGTTTTACATGTTTTCGCCTGTTTGGAGAGGATCCATGTTCTCCCTTGCCCTATTCAGCTCCTTTTCATTCTGATACATCCATATACCCAATCAAAAGCATCAAGACTACTGCCTACCTCGCCCCAACTCAAATTCTGCAAAGATCTGGCCTTATCCCCGAACCCAAATTTTTTTTTTTCCCATTTCTCCAACAAAAACCCAAAAAATCAAAATCAAACTTTCCTATCTCTTTACTAGCCTAAAATCAGTTCCCTTTTGAGGTCATCTTGGACCCTATTGCTCATTTTATCGAGATTGACTCGAGAGAGCCCTCTCCTGTTCTTGTAGGGCTAGCTACGAGGCTGAGCGTGGTTTGATGTAGCCTTGAGTTTTACCTTATTTCAGCCTAAGGTAGATTTGAGCACTAACATAGTGGCGACCATACTGGGGAGAAACTCAAAATGTTTGCTTGTTATAGACGGAGTCTGAAGTCACGCCAGGTAGCCTTCGAAATGCTGTTGCTATGCATCAGCGAAGTAGATAAACGCTGCTTCAGTCGATCTCCGGTTTAACTTGTAACGTAGCATTTAACTTGTAAATTTCTCCAGTACGTGTATCAAGTTCAGATCTGATGGTTGATGGTGAACAACGGTCAGACATCAGAAGGCTGAAAACATTCACCTGGCGACTTTATTCACTGAACAATCCAAAAATCGATGTTTCATGGTGACTTCAATGCAAGGAGATCAGTAGTTGTGAGATTTTCAAGATGGACTGAATCACGAGAAGATACGCTCCTATGAGCCGAGATCACATTCTAGGTTTTCCGAATAAGATGCCCAAGGTAGATTGGTCAAGGAATCTGCCTACGTTTAACAATGATGGTAAGAAATATGCTGCTTTACATCTGGTTGGATTTCATATGCATATTCGCAAGTTGAAAGTGGATTTTTCTGAAGATTGCTTAATGAAGATATTCCTGGCCACTCTCGAAGGTGAAGCCCAATCTTGGTATGAAAATTTTCCGCTAGCCTGTATTTACTGTTTAAAGGATTTTCATGCTCTGTTCATTGAAAGATATCAAGTATCTTACCCATCATTAAAATTAGTTCATGACTGTTGCAAACATGCTTATACTTTTATTGAAAGCCTTGAGAAATATTATGAAGATGATAATTTCATGGATGATGAGATCATGGAAGCCCTATATGAAAATCCATTTCAGCAGCATAAAAACGATCATGAAAATTTGCAGCAGGATCAAGATTTTAGTGTGGTGGAAGATGAAGGAATTTTTCATCTTGACAGTCAACAGGAATTACATGAAATGGATCAGTAGTATGAGGAAAGTTTGTATACTCCTTCACTTGAAATCAATGAAGACAATCACTCTTTGAGCAAAAGAAAACAAAAGGTATTATCTCCTCTGTATGAAGATGAGATAGATCATCTCTTGAATGGTCATGTTCCAGCTCAAGTTAACGCAGATCTGCAGTGTGCACATGGTCAAGAAGGTGATGGTGGAACTTCTTCCTTTTCTGAAATGGATGACAATCCTGTATGCAGCTTTATAGATCAACAGGATGAAATTTGTCATATGGCTGAAGATGATGAGAGAGAAGAGCTTGTTTCAGATCTGCCCACAGAAGAGGACATCATGCAAGTAAGCCCACTTTCAAATGCAGATTGTGATAATGTCCACTCAGTCATATCAGATCTAGATTCAGATTGTAATGACCAAGCATACCTTGTACCGAATTCTGAAAAGGAGAATTTTGCTGTTGAGATCATAGACAGAGTTTTTGATCCAAATGTTTTCAGTTCATCAGAACATAGTCTTCATAAAGAGGTAATTCAGTCAGTTCATGAACAACGAGATGAAATCTTCGTTCAAGTAAGTAAAGAAGTTCATTTGGATGAATTTATGGTAGATGATATAGATATCATGTTTCAGCATCAAGAATCAGCTGAAGTTTCTTTCCTTATGATTGATAATGAAAATCCGGCTGCCCTATCATATGAAGATGACCTATCATATTTTCAGACTACAGAAGATCAGATCATTCAAGATTCCCTTTCAGTTTCTTCTTCATATGTTTCATGTGTTGAAATGTTTTCACAAGAGGAGATCTGCTCATCTACCTGTTCAGAGTTTTTTTAAGCCCAGGAGCATACTTTTACTAAAGTACATGATAAAGACAGATCAGAATCATAAGAGAAAGACACCTTGTTTCTTCAGCAGGAGGTAAATCTTCATGTTTTTTCAGGATCCAATGGCAGATTTTTTACAGTCAGTAGTGAAAGTGATTATTGCAGTGTTCAGTGATGAAGGAGATCATGGTCAGCTATGTTTTTGGATGCCCAGTTATCAGTTTCTATTGTTGACTAGCAGATCTGATCAGGGAAATCAGTCAAGAAGCCATCTGCTTGACTGGTTACATTGGAAAGCCAATTATACATGATTGTACATATTTCATTAGTATGCAGGTGGTTGTCATCATGATTCCAAATCTTCATGGATTGCTGCCTTTTTTCCAAAAGCTTTGTAAAGTCTTGTTTTAAGTCAGTCATGAGTCATTTGTGTTTGGTCTGTTGAGTCAGTTTTTTCAAGTTATTTCAGTTTTCCATCGAGTCGGTTTGAGTCAAGTTTCAGTCAATTTTTCATTCAATAAATGTGTCAAAGGTTTTGTGTTATCCGTTCAAATAATGATTCCATCGCCCAATGGATGAAGGCACTGGTCTGCTCTCCCAAAGATTTGCCGTTCTTGGCACCTCCAAGGAGCTACCATCCCCATTGGAGCCAATGTTAGAGTCAGCCTTTGCAGCCTTCCTCCAGTGATCAAACATGCTCTTACAAAGTGATTTTAAGGTGTTAAGGTCAAATTTTGTCATTTCAATGAGTCTTCAAGCAAAATTTGGTCACTAGGCATTAGGTCTAGGGTTTGTTTTCACTCTTTTCAAAGTTGTCCAAATGTCGGTCCATGTCACCATTCAGCTGAGTGTACCATCATTCAAAGGGTTTTCATCATCATGTCAAGTTCCATTGAGTCATTTTACACCTTGTTCATGCTTCAGTTGTGCCTAGGTAAGGTCCATTTCCCTCTCCTAGGGTTTTGGAGGTAATTTCTCTTGGATGGTCAAATCATCGGAAAAACTTGTATCCCGATGTTCACACACCTTCCCCTATCCTTAATGTACTTTATTAAACACTTCCCATCACTGAGATCCCCAAATTCCTCATTTTTGCACAAACCCTAGTTTCTTGCCACAACTTGGCAATTTTCTAGGCTAGGCCTGTGTTTTTCCCTTTTGGACCCCTTCCCCTCACTCAATCTATGAGATTCCACTTTCCCCTGCTTACTAACATCCCTCCCTACTTCCAAAAATTTCCCCAAGAATTTAGAAGCCCCTTATCCCCTTCATTTTTCTTCATTTCGACAAAATTCCTTGTTTCACACATCGGGATAAGTTTCACTCAAAAGATGTTTCAGAGAAATGAAAGATGAATTTTGGAAAACTGAGAGATTTTTTTGTCCAAAACATGCCAAAGAAGAAAAACCTCCCTCACTTTTTACACAGGTATCATGGTTTTAGAGAAATGTCAAAAATACCGTTGCCTCAGGAGAATTGAATGCACCTCTGAAGTGACCTTGGGAAAATCAAGATTTCTCCTAGCATGGTTGGCTAAATGACTTGCTTGATGAGTCAAAAGATAACTAGACACAAATATATTTCTAATTAGCTATCATGAGCTCAATTTGGAGTTGAGGACGACCTTCAAAAGTTGACTGCAACAGCGCTCTTCCTTGAGGCAGCTTCATTCTGCTCATTTTGACAATTTTTGGGAGATTTGATTTCTGACAAGCAAAATGAAGTCCAAATTGAAAAATTCCACTTGGGTTGGAAATTAGACTCCAATTTCTTTCCAACGAGCTATCACACACTCAATTTGGACACTATGAAGGCCTCCAAAAGCCTCCTGCAAAATGCACTACGTAGCGCGCTACACATATAGGAGGCGCGCTACTGATATAGAGCGCGCTACGCATATAGCCTCACCAGCCTGTGTAAAATAACAAGGGCGCTACGCACATGCAGTGTGCTACGTATTGGGTGAGCGTGCTACCCATATAGTCTCAGAGCCAAAAAATTTTTCCCTTGCGTCCAGTTTCACGCCCAAACGCCTCGATCGGCTTGCAAGTAGGTTCTCCACGATTGTTAAGTGATTTTTGAACATGATTGTAGTGTGTTTGATGTGGAGAAACAAGTATTTGATGAGGAGAAATGTGTAAACCCCATGTTTATTTCAAATTCATTTCTTAGGGTTTTTAAAGATATGTTGATAGCCTTGTGAAGGGTTTGCAAACTTGTGTGGTTGATATATATGCTCATGCCTATATTGTCTGTGGCGTCCCTGCTCATTATTTACATCATCCTCACACCCTTTCTTTGCCATTACATCACTGCTGTCACTATGATTTCCATCGTCATTTTAGCACTGCTCATTATTCATGTTTTCACGTAATCTCATTTTCACTTGTCCATATCCTCCATTGACATTGTCGAAACACTGCTGTCATTGCTACTATCTCACTACGGTTATTGTCACACTATTTCTCATTCTCCATTGACGAACAGAGTCCCATATCCACTTCTCCCTTGACAAATCTTAACTAGCATTGCAAAATGATGTACCCTACACTACAATCTTTTCTTCTCATTTGTCAAATCCTCTTACAATCAAAGCAGTGACTGTTTTTTCATGCAAACCCATTTGGCAGAGCCATTACCATTGTGATTTTCCTATGATACTTTCATACATATGTGACATATTTGGGTTTTGAGCATACACTGAACTTTTGTCTTCACTACACCTATATCAGCATATATATTGCAGACATCTTGTTTTCAAAGCCATGTCAGAGACGGACTCAGATTATGAGCAGGAGTATGACAGTGATTCCACAGCAGGGCATTACTTGGGAGGATTTCATCTCTCGTGACTTCTTCACAGCGCCACAGCTGCCTCCCGAGATAGTTCATGATGAGGGAGAGCCTTCACACCAGCCAGAAATCCTTGAGATCGAGCATATCAGTGCTCCATTTTATGTGACATACCAGCGAGGCCACAGGGCCTTATTTGCAGCTACACGACGAGTATTATCTCCACCCCGGGTGGAAGGGGTCTCGTTGACTCCATCAGCAGAGCGAGTACTATCTCCACATGATGTGGAAGGGGTCTCACCTTCTTCTTTAGCACAGGTACAATTTCAAGATAGGGGCAAGAGGCCCATGCATGATGAGGGCCCTTCAGGAGGCCGGGACACTGATTTCACGATCATTGATGTTGATGCGAGCTCTCCTAGCTCGAAACTGAAGGAGATAATCCAGGAGCAAAAGGCCGAGAATGAGACGCTGAAAGAGAAATTGCAGAGGGCTCAGTGGGTGATAAACTACCTAGAGCAGCGTAACAAACAGCTAGAGGATGAGCACACACTTTATGAGCTGCGGTGAATCTGTGAGGATCGACAATTGGCCCGGAAAAGACCTGGTGATATGACACCGGCTGATCGAGATTCTTGCCTCACGCATGTTAACATTCATCTAGAGAAATTTTTGGCAAAGGCCAATAGAGACAAAGACATGCTTCGTCACATGAAAGGTCATTATTGGGCTCGCATGCATGTCTGCAAAGCAAAAATGAAGATGCTGAAGAGGAGGTTGAGCAGAGCACTAAAACGGCGGAAAAGGCCTGATCCACTCGGGATTTTGGCCAAGGCTTCATTGGCTGGGAATGATACATGATGGAGGGTCTTCTCTCCAAATTTGAGCAAATTCGGAGAAATTTTTTTCATTTTGAAATATTTTGGTCCAAAAACTGATTTTTCAGCTATACGAGTAGCACGTCGACGCGCTCGCTTTTGATTGGGACACTTGCTGAAGGAAAAATTTATATTTCTAGGTTTTTCATGGTATGTTATGCATGCTCAAGTGTTTCCGAAGAATTTGATCAAGTTCTGGATGATCAAAGGGCCCAAAAACACCATGAAAACCACCTTTCTGCCACCTTTTGCACCAGCAGGAAGTACTTCTAGGAGAAGGAAGTTTTGGAGGGGCAAATGAGCTCCAAATTGGGACATTCCACTTGGGTTGGATAGCCAACATCTAGGGCTTTCCAATGAGCTATCCTAAGCTCAATTTGGATGCCAGGAAGTTCCCCAAAAATAGGCTGAACGACGCGCTATGCATATGGCTCACGCGCGCTACGCATAGAGATTTTTGGTCAATTTTTCACCTTCCAGCTCAGAATTTCGGCCAGTTGAACCAGTTTTGCTTGTGGATGAAATTTTTGAGTTATCTTGATGTAAATTTATGGTTGGCATGTAACTTGGACTCACTTTTACCTATTCTAGAAGATTCACTCCCAAAAAAGTGAAAATCAAGTCAAAGAATCAGTTTCCTTCCTTTTAGAGGCAAGTTGTTTGGATGCCTAGATTCTAGCTCCTTCTTTAGAATTAGTTGGAACTGCTCCTAGAAGGAGGAATTCGACCGCTAGAGGTGTGGGAAGGGGTTAGGATGATCTATATGATGTAATTTCTCAATCATTTTCAGAGGTTGGATAGGTTGGACTCTTGGGAAGATTTTGGCACACTATTGTACATATTTTTCATATTTTGGCTAAGGAAAGTTCAGAGGTTTTGCAGCACCTGTTGGGATGCTTGTGGCTTTCAGTTCTTGATGGTGTTTTCTCTCAGTTTATTGTAAGTTCTTTCATTTTTAATGTATGCCATTCCCTTCTTATGCTTCTGAAACTAAATGAATGAGTAAATGAGGTTGAATCCATTGCTTCAGTGCTCTGCCTTTGAATTTGTTTAGTTTTACATGTTTTCACCTGTTTGGAGAGGATCCATGTTCTCCCTTGCCCTCTTCAGCTCCTTTTCGTTCTGATCCATCCATATACCCAATCAAAAGCATCAAGACTACTGCCTACCTCGCCCCAACTCGAATTCTGCAAAGATCTGGCCTTATCCTCGAACCCAAAAATTGTTTTTTCCCATTTCTCCAACAAAAACCCAAAAAATCAAAATCAAACTTTCCTATCTCTTTACTAGCCTAAAATCAGTTCCCTTTTGAAGTCATCTCGCACCCTATTGCTCATTTTATCGAGATTGGTGGAGAGCATATCTCTCTGTCCTCGTAGAGGCTAGCTACGAGGGCGGCGTGGTTTGATGTAGCCTTGAGTTTTACCTTATTTCGGCCCTGAGTATATTTGAGCGCTAACACCGCACTTCGCACATATTAAAATTTACCATTTAAGGCCCCACACCAAAAATTAAGATGTTGCGATGCAACATTGTCATCGCACATTGCAAATCTTAAATATCGCACTTCGCACTTTTTATGATTTAGGTTGCGATTTGATCACAAATCACATTTCATGGCTCAGGAGTTTAGTGCACCAAGTACTTTGCAACTTATTTAAGTTTCTTTGTGCTCCGATCGCATATTGCATATCGCAAAGCTTAATGAATAGCACCTGCAATTTAATGTTTTAAGTTGGAATCTGATCGTACCATCGCATATCTCAATCAGAAGCTTTTAAGGTTCCCCATATGTGCTATTTAAATGTTAAAATAGTTGAAATGTGATTTGCGATGAAGATCGCAGACGAGATGTGGTTTCTAAGCAGAGACCCATAAAATTTGAGGTCTAGAATTTTGTTTTTTCTACGTTGTTTCATGTAGAAAACAACATAACAGAGAAGAAGGATGTTTTGGTTATTACCTGTCCGTTTCCACATTGAATTGCATTTAGGTTTCAGGCTCTACAAATTTTGTATTAAAAGTATGTAATTTCATATGTTTTTTGAGAAGATATCAATGAGAAAAAGAATTCAGCTCTTCTCCTCTGTGTCATTGCTCTTTTTCTGTGCGTGATTTTAGTTCTGCATATTCTATAATTTGTTTTTTACTTCTCTATTGCATGTATGTTCTTGACATAGCATTAGAGCATACCATAATTTCCAACAAAGAATCCATCTCCAGCACTCTATGTAAAAAATTTGGAGAAGATGTCCATTGTTCTGAAATGGCTCTCTTCAACATAAATATTTGATTCTTACTTACTCTATTAGTCATAGAATTTTTCGTATTGAATGATATTTCAGAAGCACAAGCTGCCCCACTAGCGCCTCTGACAAAAAATTCAGTCGATCCACCATTTTGGAGCTCATAAGAATTTAACTCTCCAACTCTGAATGTCATTCATTTATATATTTTCTTTGGTCAAGATTATCATTGACATGAAAAAATAATACTTTTTCACGAGAAGTTAATTACACGCAATAAACTTATACAATAACTTGCAATTTCTATCAATATGTGCAATAAGTAAACTTCTATTATTTTTCAGGCTTATTCGAACAGTGAATGGATATGGCGTCTAGATTTATGAATGTCAAAAGAATTCAACTTCAAGTGCGCTCCATTATACTTCAGTTCGGGCAATGGCCACGCTCTACTCTCTCAATGGTATTCGTGCAAATAGGAATTTTACGTCAGTGGGTTATAATTATTTCATGTCTGAGCCTCTTGCTCAAGGTGGAAAGCCTAACTTTGCATTCATCATGGAGGCAGGAGAACCCATCTCGGCTATCCCCTAATCAACTGTAATCGGTAGGGTAAAATTTTGTATTGTCGAATTAACTGTAACAGGTAGGGCAACATTTTCTTTAGGTTTGCTGGAAGAATCACTGGACTTCCATGATATCTATGATATGGAATCTGTATTCCACTTGAGATTTTAGTTATGGGTTTGGATATTTTAATAATATTGGCGGCCTATATAGATGTAATACCAAATCTCTCAGTGTTAAATGAAAATCATATAAAAAATATATTTTTTAATCTTCGACAAATCTCTCACTGTTATATGAAAATCATGTAAAAAAATAGTTTTTAATCCTTAAAATTGGATTATGATAATTATTAGTTTTATTGAGAAAATTCTAAACATGAAAAAAAGGTTTTTAATCTTTAAAATTGGATCATGGTAATTACAATTTTATTGATAAAATGCTTGTAAATTAATTTGTTTGTTTATTGAGAAAATTCTAGTAAATTAATTGGTTTGTTTTGACATAGGGACAACACTTTCTAGGAAAATGGTTAATAAAAAAGATGTGGCCGATTGCTACTTAAGGCAATTTCGCACAGTGGGAATGGACATGAAACCTTGGTATCATATGTACAACAAAGGCATTCCAAGGGCGGAGGTCCTCCATCTTCTTAGTGTAATGTGGTTGGAAAGCAAATTCAAATTCCATACACTACACAATATCTATTATGGCAGTAGGATCGATCCCTCACGAAGGGAATTCCTACAGAACTCAGTGTTTCAAAGGATTGTAGTCCTCATATCAGCCTTAAATTTGAAGGAATCCAATATTACAAATTAATGGTTCTTCTTGGAATAATTTCAATGTATCAGCAAACCTATACACTTCTCGAGGCCAAGAGGTTATGGGTCGGCACCATTTCCCTACAAAACCCGATAAAAAAGGAGGACAATGTACATGGGAACTGTTCATGCCTTTCAGTTGAGTGACTACAAAGGTTGTGAGTTAAATTATAGTGGAACCCGATAGCATTACGTGGAGTAAATTTAAGGCTACCAATCATGGTGGAAGCAAGTAAGTGATTTCACCCAATTATGTTCACATTTTGATATGTTCTAGTGTTGTTATGACACCATATTATTTTTTCACCTTATTGCTATGATGACACAATATTACTGTTATTACTATTGGTTCTCTCTTATAGAAATCGATTATCTCAAAATGTGAAATATGTGCAGAGAGTTTCTATTGCAGGAGGAATTTCTCCTCAAATAATGTCGGGATCTGCCGTGGTAGGAGAGGAATACATGTCTCCCTATTCAACAATCTATTGGTTTTATGTGTGATCACTCTTTTGATCGAATAAGGCAATGCCAAATTCAAAAGTCTAAAATTTTTTTGGTTCTATGTTTGACCACTGTTCGGACCAAATAAGGCAAGGCGTTGTCTACCTACAACACAAATTCGCCACAACAGTAGATTAGATAGATTTTTTGTTGGATTTTGGTAAAGGATATATTAAAAAATATCATAATATTGGAGCTAGTTTGAATTTTGAAATAGATTTAGGACTAGCACAATCATATTTATCGATGTAGTTGATACACACACACACGGATATATATATATATATATATATATATATATATATATATATATATATATATATATATATATATATATATATACGTGAATAAAAATTTATCAATCACATTAATAATTATTTGACATTTAGTATTAATGTGGATATATAAAAAAAAATTAATATAATGTTATAATTATTTATCTCTTAGTATCATAAGTATGCATTTATTAACCTATTACTTTTATAAATAAATTAATTTGATGTTGATATTAATCACAAAAATATTAATATAATATAATGATGCAGGGGCATTAGGCTCAAGAAAATTTCATGTATTTTAATAGACTTAGGGGTTTTGTGTTTTCAAGGGAGTTGGTTTCTTATGTAATGATTCGAGTGATTTTAATGATTATTAATTAAATATTGTGAGGAATTTTGTAAATGTTCTCGAATATTGGAGAACATGAGAGAATGAGGATAGTTGAGAGTGTATAGGGATTGAGAGATTTAGGAATTAACTATAAATCCTAAATTAGAGTTTGTTTCATTATTTGTGGAAGAAAGAGGATCCTTAGGGATTAAATAGTGATTTTAGGATTTTTTTGAGGAAATGGAGGAATTGAAACCAAAATTAGTTTTAGGACCTTTTGTATAAAATGTAAGCCTCAAAGGCATAAAATCACAAATTTTGAGTAGACAATAGAGTAGGATTAATAAAGTAGGGCTTGGATTGTAAGCCTTCGGGAAAAATTATAGGAAAAGGCGACTGATTGAATATCAAGCCAGAGAGGAAGAAAATTCCTATGTAAGTACTGGTTTTAATATAAAAAGAAACTCAAATTCTAAGTTGTGTTTTGGGTGCATATTGTGTGAAAATGAATTGACAGAAACAAAGGAATTCTGTCATTTGATATTCACTACATGTTTGTGAGACTGTGTTATTGAGAGTGATTATTCATTTATTGAATTCTGTGTGATTGAGTATGTTGAGGAATTAGCATTGATCATAGTATGGATTGATGCAATTAAAAGGAATTGCCATGGACTACTAGATTGAGGTATAAATTATCTAGATGCATTTTGCAATCGAAATTAACATCGTGTGAAACATTTCATGGAGAAATTACACCTATTGTTGTGTAATAAATAGTACAGTGAGATCTAGGGTTTGAATTCCATGTAGGGTTTTGTTTCTGTAATAGAAATTGATGGTTGTTTGAACAAACATGCAGAGAAGTCGTAACAAAAGATATTGGGAGAAGAATGAAGGTTGAATGCAAAAGAAAATCCGAATTAGTGGAACCATCATGATGGAGATGAGATTGTGAATAGTAGTGAACTAAATCAGAATGAATACAAAGAGGGTTTTGGAGATTAGATGGAACCTGGCTTGTTTGAAAATTTGAATTGAAACACAGTGGAAATGAATAAATGGTTTGTTAAAGCGCAGAGGTGTCATTTTGAAGGAACTGTGCAATTGGAATAGCAAACAATGTGGTGGATTTGTGCGATGGAGTAGCAGAAGAAATGGAGCGAAGGAACAACAGTCGCAAATCAGTAGTGAAGGTAGAACCGTGAGTTAAAGATATGGTGGAATGATGCGTTGAGAACAACAAAGATGTTTTTCGAAAACCATTAATGGTTTTTGTGTGGCTTTCAAATGGTAAGCAGTTTTGTCTCAATTGAATGCGATAGTCGTCAATGAGTGACACGTAGCAATGGGCGGTATTCAAATACAACCTATTTTGTGTGCGTTTTGGTCATTAAAGTCCGAAGCCCATGTGAACACGATATCCATTCAATGATACTAATTGGAGGATCGATGACGGTCGCGTCGTGAACTTGTGTGGAGGTTAAAGCGAGGTATGTTATTAAGTTGTGGGGCCAAACATTAAAATTATACTGGTGCCTTGGGTTTTATTGAAAGTCGAGGCTTTAAAAATATGGAATGTTAACATAACTCGAATATATAATGAACTGCTATGCTATGGGGCCAAGATTTATATTGGTATGGGCCGAATATATATATATATATATATATATATATGTTGATGAGTATTAAGGTATGGCCTCATAGATATAGCGGTTGTTGAGAAACGGTATTTACCTAAAGTTATATACATTGATTCCCATTTCATAAAGTGGGTTTTTATCATATGATTTTAACCATAATTTTTGGGTAGCTTGCGCATTAAAATTGCCCAAATTTGAGAGTTATTGGGAATATGAACGGACAATGCATTTTTATATGCATAAGAAGGTGAGAATGTGGGTATTAGCAATTTAGGCTGCTATCAATAAATATAAATATCTATAATTAATAAATAAAATTGTTGAGATTCAACAAGATGATGAGCTTAGTGAAAAGAGTCTCCTTCACTAAGTGGGCCTGCAAGCTATTTTTGGCGCAAGTCTATTTTTAGACTATGTCTATTTTTAGACATGTCGATCATATTTCAGAAGTTGCAGGATGCTATTTGTGGATGGTTGATCAAGTTGGAAAAATAGATGAAATTCAATTTTTAGAATATTTGGCGAAGTCTATTTATAGAACGCTGATCTAAAAATAGATGCATGTAGATTATTATTAGCTCTTAATAATAGTCAGACTCTAAACAACAACTTATTCTCTTGGAGCACTTCAGTTCAGTGCACAGATGTGGCACATCAGCTAACAGAAGGAATTATGCTATTCCTAAGGGTTTACTAGAGCTATTGCATGGAGGACTCAGTTAGAACTCAAGTGGCAGATTTATGACATAGTTGGAAGAAGTAGTTATGGAGTTGTATTCAGTTTAACTCAGTTAGACTCAGTTGAGCTAGTTTTATCTAGTCTAACTGATTGATACACTAGTGAGAGTGGAGTTAATTTATTATTTAATTAATTCAAAAATAACAACTCATTAATAAACTGAAATATACAACATTTAACTATAGTGCATGGCAGTTTCAGTGGAAACCAGTGGAGAGATAGGTGACAGGACAAGGTAGACTATCTGTTGTGACTATAGTGATGCATTGATTGCATCCAACACTTAGTGGAGATTCCAATGAGGATTGCGCAGTCAAGGATGGAGTAATTAGAATTCATTCAGAGCTATTCTTCAATAGAGATTGCGCAGTGGAGGCAGGCCAGTAGGTGGCAACGATCGGTGCATGGATTTGCAAGATTAGGCATAATTAGTGTATGAGAATTGTACTGTAATGAGAGCTTGTGATAAGATTTGTATGTTTGTATGAGATTTTCATATGATCTCCATGTTACATAATATATAGTTATGGTTTTCAGCTTCATGCTTTTTCGGTTAAAAAATGTGTTATGTGCGATTGAATATTTTTTTTTATGCTTCACATGTGTGTGCAATTAATTTTTCCGAAAAAGATTAACAAGTGGAATAGATTCAATATCTTGCATAAAGTTAAATAGTGTGAGATAAGGTGGATCTTGGACATATGCATGCTTAGAACATATAATTTATACATGGTATCAGAGCGTTGTTGATTGAAGATTGCAAATGTGAAGTGAGTTTGTGCTGGTGGACAATTCGAATTTGCTACAAAAGATTCTTGGTGCAGAAATCAAGTATACATTGAAATTTCTTTCAACGGGTTGAGATTGGAGTATGCCCTTAATGGGAGCTCAAATTACATATCCTATAAGGACATGATGGACATGGTGTTGGAGGCTAATGGGCTGAAGGAGTTCATCGATAGCGATGTTCCTAAGCCGAGATCTAGCGATGTTGCGTTACTTGATGCATGGCAAAAGAAGACTGCAAAGACAAGGAGGATTCTGTTGGAAGGTGTGAAGGACCACATTCTGTCCAAACTTCATGGGAAAGCCACTCCATTCTTAATGTGGAAGGCTTTGACATACTTGTTCCAAAGCAGAAGTGACCAGAGGAAGTTGGTGCTTAAAGACAAGCTCAGAAAAATAAAAATGGAGAAAGGCGACAATATTCCAAAAAACCTCACGAAGCTTGTCCAATACAAGGATGAGCTGGGAAGTGTGGCTATTGTTGTTGATGAACAAGACTTGGTGAGCTTGGCTCTCCTTAGGCTTCCGAAGAGTTTGGCATAGCTATGAAGACTCTGTCAATGGACAGGAGAAACTGCCAGGATGGGAGTGACTTTGGTCGGATCTTGTGCAGGAGGAGATAAGGCGAGGTACCAAGGATGGATCTTCATCGAAGAATGAAGATGAAAATAATTGCGCTTTGGATGCCAAAGAAAGGAAAAGGAAGGGGAAGAAAAATCCTTCTAAATCCGGTGCAAAAGGCAAGAAGCAGGACTTGTTCAATGTGAAGTGTTTTCACTGTCACAAACATGGACATTTCGCCACTAACTGTCCACAGAAGAAGAAGAATAGGTAGGTTTCTGGATCTACAACTAGAGAGGCCTTAGCCTCGAAATTTGAGCTAGATTTTTTCCTTGGTCGCATTCTTGGTTTCAAGCTACAATGGATCGTTGTGGTATCTTGACAATAGTGCGTCTTTCCATATGACAGGAAACAAAGAGTTGTTTAGTGACTTGGAGGAGAAGGAGCTCTAGATTCATATAGAGATGGGTGATGATGGTCGGTAAAGTGTGACAGGAATTGGAACCATTACCTTTGAGAGGGAGTCTAGTAATCCGTTCTTGTTGAAGAATGTCATGCATGTTCCAGGTCTGAAGAAGAACTTGGTCTCAATCGTAATATTGCAAGACAGGGGTTATGATTTTGTTTTCAGTGAGGGAAAAGCCTTCCTTCGACATAAAACAATAGGTCAAACAAAGAATATAGGGGTTCGAATTAAGAATCTCTACAAGCTAGAGGTAGATGGCTGTGCTGCAATGGTGGGAAAGCAGAAGAAGTGGTGAGCTAGGATGAGGGCGAGTTATGGCATAGGAGATTGGGCCATATTCACCATGGCACTTTGAAAATTTTGCAACAAATTTCTACTGGACTTCCCAAGGGTACTATTGCACAGTCAGATTAGTGCAAAGTATGTACAATTGGTAAGTTTGTGAAGACCACCTTTCATGACAAGAAGAACCATGCTTCGGTGATCCTGGAGAGAATTCACATAGACGTGTGTGGACCATTCTCAATTTCTTCAACAAAAAAACACATGTATTATGTGATACCTGTTGATGAATTTTCTCATAGATGCTAGATCTTCTTCATGCAGAAGAAGAGTGAAACGTTCTCAAGTTTCTATGAGTTCAAGGCATTGGAGGAGAAGGAGTCGGGGAAGCAGGTGAAAGCTCTAAGGAGTGATAATGGTGGTGAATAAATCTCTGGAAAATTCAAAGACTTCTGTAGCAAATAAGGAATTCGAAGAGAACTCATAGCGCCTTATAACCCACAGCAGAATGGGGTCGCGAAGAGAAAGAACAGAACGATCGTGGGTGCTGCACATGCAATGCTGCATGACTAGGGCCTACCAATGCACTTGCAGGCGGAAGCAGGCAACACTGCGGTTTATGTGAGAAACCATTGTCCTCATAGAGTACTTGGCATGAGTACAACCGAGGAAGCTTTTACTGGTAGGAAGCCTGATATTTCTCATTTGAAGATTTTTGGCTCAGCTGTTTACATTCATATGACGAAGGATGCCAGGAATAATTTTGAGCCGACTGCAGAAGTTGGGATATTTGTGGGGTACAAAGAAACACCCCATAACTATTGTGTTTATTTTCCAAACTGTGGGATAACTGTTATGCAACGGGATATAAAATTCAATGAGGTGAAAGCCATGAAGTTGTTTCTTGAGAGGGAGCTACACTTGCATGTGGAGGAGGAAATTCTTGTTCCCAAAGATGAGCCTTTGGATGTGGATCAGCCACAGGAGGAGATTCATGGAGTGGAGGAGTCCACTCATGTAGAAGAAAACATCAGATAAGGCAGAAAGCGTACCATAGAAGCTGAGAGACTAAAGGTGGATGCGGCACATAATGTAGGAGTTCCTACATCACAGCGTAGGTAGAGACAATCACCTGACCGATATACTAGATAAATGGCTCTTATGAGCAAGTTTATTGTAACAAAGCCATATTCTTTTTAAGAAGTAGCATAGGATCCCACATGAGTAGATGCCATGGTGGAGGAATATGACTCCATTTTCAGAAACAGTGCTTGGGAGATTGTTCCAAGGTGAGTGGGAAAATCAGTTGTAGGATCAAGATGGATGTACAAGGTAAAGAAAGCTACTGATGGGAGTGTCGAGAAGTATAAGGCAAGATTTTTTGCCTGGGGCTTCTCACAGATTGAGGGGATTGACTATGAAGAATCCTCTGCACCTGTCACACAGTATTCTTCCATACGGACCATCCTTGCTCTCTCAGCACAGATGGGTTGGCCAATTCATTAGATGGATGTGAAGACTGCGTTCCTTAATGGGATCATTGAGGAAGAGATGTACATTGAGCAGCTTGAAGGATTTGAGATCTTCAACAGTGAGTCACATGTGTGCAGGCTCAACAGAGCGCTGTATGGGCAGAAACAAGCACCCCGTGCTTGGTACACTCGGATCAACAGCTATTTCACTGGACTTGGCTTCACCAAGAGTGAGGCAGATGCAAACCTGTACCAGATTTTGGTTGAGGGTAAGCTTTTGATCATTGTACTTTATGTTGATGATTTGATACTAACAAGTGGTGAGCAGTTGAAACACTCATGCAAGGATGATCTTGCAAATGAGTTCGAGATGAAGGATTTAGGCCTCCTTCATTATTTCCTTGGATTGGAAATATGACAGTGGGAAAGTGAAATATTTAGGTCTCAAGGCAAGTATGCCCAGCAAATACTGGGGAAGTGTCACATGCAAGGCTGCAAGCCTATCGACACACCTCTTCTAGGAAATTGGAAGAAAGAGGATGCTACATCGGTAGAGGTAGTGGATGCCACTGTTTATCAACAATTGGTGAGTTTACTCATGTATTTAGTTAATACATGACCGGACATATGCTATGCGATGAACCAGATTTCACAAGCGATGGTTAAGCCTACCAAACTCTTTTGGAAGGCGGGCAAGCATGTCCTAAGATATCTCAGGGGAAGATATCATTATGGTTTATGGTACAGACAGATGGATGAGGTGAAGTTGTATGGATTGATAGATGCAGATTGGGCAGGAAGCCCAACATACAGAAAGAGAACATTAGGAAGGGTTTTCAGTATTAGATCTACAACAATTTCTTGGTACAACAGGAAATAAATATCCATGGCACTTAGTTCAGTAGAAGAAGAATACATGGTAGTGAGTTTAGCTGCATGTGAGGCTATCTGGATGAGGAAGATTCTGGTTGGTTTGTTAGGTTCACATTTGGATCCCTCGGTGATTCATTGTGATAATCAGATTTTCATTAAACTCTCGATTAATCCTGTGTTTCATGATAGATCTAAATATATTGATATATGGTATCATCATAGTAGAGATTGTGTGCAGTGCAAGACCATGTTGCTTCAGTACATTCCCATGGAGGATCAGGATGTAGATATTATGATGAAAGCGCTCACCAGGAGAAAATTCAAATACCATAGAGGCAGGATCGGGGTGAAGGATAATCCCTATGTTGTTGAGAGGGAGTGTTGAGATTCAACAAGATGATGAGCTTAGTGAAAAGATTCGCCTTCACAAAGTGGGCCTGTAGGCTATTTTTGGTGCAAGTCTATTTTTAGACTATGTCTATTTTTAGACATGTCGATCATATTTCAGAAGTTGCAGGATGCTATTTGTGGATGGTTGATCTAGTTGGAAAAATAGATGAAATTATATTTTTAAAATATTGGGCGAAGTATATTTATAGAGCACTAATCTAAAAATAGTTGCATGTCGATTATTATTAGCTCTTAATAATAATCATACTCTAAACAACAACGTATTCTCTTGGAGCACTTCAGTTCAGTGCACAGATGTGGCACAACAGCTGACACAAGGAATTACACTATTCCTAAGGGTTTACTGGAGCTATTGCATGGAGGACTTAGTTAGAACTCAAGTGGCAGAGTTATGACATTGTTGGAAGAATTAATTGTGGAGTTGTATTCATTTTAACTTAGTTAGACTCTATTGAGCTAGTTCTATCTAGTCTAACTGATTGATACAATAGTGAAAGTGGAGTGAATTAATTAGTTAATTAATTCACAAATAATAACTCATTAATCAACTGAACAATACAACAGTTAACTACAGTGCATGGCAATTTCAGTGGATACCAGTGGAGAGATAGGTGAAAGGGCAAGATTGACTATTTGTTGTGACTATATTGATGCATTGATTGCATCCAACACTAAGTGGATATGCCAATGAGGATTGCATAGTCAAGGATGGAGTACGAATTCATTCAGAGCTATTCTTCATCAGAGATTGCGTAGTGGAGGGAGGCTAGTAGGTGGCAAAGATCGGTGCATGGATTTGCAAGATTAGGCCTGATTAGTGTATGACGATTGTACTGTACCCAGATCTTGTGATAAGCTTTGTATTTTTGTATGAGATTTTCATACGATCTCCATGTTACATAATATATATTTTGGGTTTTCAGCTTCAGGCTTTGCGGGTTAAAAACTGTGTTATGTGCGATTGAATATTTTTGTTTATGCTTCACATGTGTGTGCAATTAATTTTTTCGCAAAAGATTAACAAGTGGAATAGATTCAGTATCTTGCATAAAGTTAAACAGTGTCATATTAGGTGGATCTTGGACATATGCATGCTTATTGCATATAATTTCTACAAAAATTAAAATATTAATATTAAAAAAATAAATCATAATATTAATAATTATAAATTATTAGTAACTAATAGTTAAAAGTTAATAATTATTATTAATTATCAGTGATTATAATTATTAACAATTATTAGTAATTATTAATAATTAATAAATATTATAATTATTATTTGTAAAATAAATATACATTATAAAAAAATGGATTGATACTATATGCCCAAAGGATGAATATTTTAAATCCCAGGGAATATTCATATTAAAAACAAAATAGATTAAAATCGCAAGGGATTAATATTCGAAGCCTATAATATTAATAAACCCAAATGATTATAAATTAAATGGGTTTGTATTAAACACTAACATTACTGTAGGAATATAAACTCTATGATTAATATTAGAAACCCTAGGAAAAATATTATAAACCCAAGGGATTACTAAACCCATTGGATTAATATTAAAAACGAGAGGGAATATAACCCTAAGGGAATAAAATTACATCCTAAGATTAATATTAAACTCTTGGAATATGAACATTAATATTAATATTATGAACCTTAAGATTAATATTGTAGACCCAAGAGATTAATGTTATAAAACCAAGGAATTAATAAACCTAAGCAATTAATGTTATAAAATAAATGGATTATAAAATAAGGGGAATAATTTTAATCCCAACGGATTAATATTATAGACCCAAAGGATTGATTAACCCAAAGGATGATTATTAGAAACCCAAAGGATTGATAAATCCAAGGGATTCATATTGAACCCTTAGACTAATATTATAAACCCTAGTGCTACAATTTATAAATCCAATATTAAACTTTAATATTATAAATGAAATATTAAAATGCCCCAATATTATAAACCTTGTATTAAACACAATTTTTATAATGTAACAATGCAACATTGAATAAATTACACTGTAATGTAACATTGTGATAATGATTATTTGACTTATTTTCATATTGAGACAATATTTTTGACAATGTGATGTTATATACATTTTTGTACCATTCCAATGTTACAATATTAAACCATTGATATTGGAAGCCCAAGGGACTAAATAACCCAAGGTATTAATACTAAAAATGTGATTATAAACCCAAGGGAAGAATATTAAACCCAAGGGATTAATATTATAAACAAAAGGGATTTGGCCCTAGGATAAATATTATAAACCATAAAATAAACATTATACCCTAATATTTATATCATGAACCTTACGATTAATATTATAAATGAAACTGATTAATATTAAAAACCCATGGAAATAACATTAAACCCTCGGTATATAAACCCTATGATTAACATTATAATCCTAATGGATTATAAACCCAAGGAATCTATATAAAACCCTAGGATTAATATTATAAACCCTATAAATAATATTATACCCTATGAATATGAACCCTTAGATTAATAAAGAAGAGGGATTTATATTATAAATAGAATGCACTAACGAAAAAAAGGAATTAATACAAAAAACCTAAAAAACCAAAATGATTAATATTGTAAATAAAACTTATATAAACACTAAGATAAATGTTATAAACCATAAGACAAACATCGTTTACCATGGTTGATTTTCATATTGAGACAATATTTTTCACAATGTGATGTTGGACCATGGTTGACCATGATTGCTTTTCATATTGAGGGAACCTTTGTCACAATTTGTCGTTAGACCGTAGCTAACCATGGTTGACCGAAGGGATTACTAAACCTAAGGGATTATAAACCCAACTGATTACTATACCCATTGGATTAATATTAAAACTCCGAGGGAATATAAAACTAAAGGAATAACATTAGACCCTAAGATTTGTTAGAGTCGGTCCTTACAGCCCTCCGTCAGAGATCATTTCGCTTTTTGCATATCATTTTTAGGTGTCTTGCTCATTCCACTTTGTTGCATTTCACTAGGGGCATGCCATTGACTGACGAGAGGGTCTAGTCGTCTTGTATTTCCTCATGCTTGTACCTGCAAGGCTAATTAAAATTCCTCAAAAATCACTGAAGTTCAGGTCACGTCATTCATGGTCATAAATGATTATTTTTGTCAACAAGAGTCTTTAGTCCTAGAGTCTAGGGTTTTCAGTCTTTTGATACATGTAATAAAATACCGCAGGCCATGAGGTTGGTTTCGAAAAAGGTTCCTATTTCATATTTTTATTCTCAAAAACATTTGAAGACATTTCTAGTCCAAAACTCTGTTTTGAACTAGAAACTGTCAAATTTATTTTTTGTAATAATTATGTATTTGTTCCACCATAAAAGGTTCAAAAGCAGCCTCTGGTCTTTGCCAAAGCCAAAATGCCAAAATCCCTGCAAAAACAACCAAGTTTCATCAGTCCAAGACTCAGAAAAAACAATGAAAAACCAAAAGACAGAATTGCATTAAATGACAAAGTGCCAAGATTGCCAAACATTACTAAGTGGGTTATGGAGAAAATTAAAATCAAATCTTATTCTTGTGAGATATTTTCCAACTTATATAAAGCATTGAAGAAAAATCATTTTCACAAATTTCCAAAGCAAAATCGAGTTTGTAGGGTTGGAGAGAAAAAAACTCGTTTTTAGAGCTGTGGAGTTGAAGTGGAAGTGTGCGCGGCGCATACAAGTGGCGTGCGATGCACATACCGCACGCAACGCACTGGGCATCACAGGCCTGTGCAATTTTGCACGCGCGCGACGCACACACAGCGCGCGACGCACTGGGCATGTGCGCGACGCATAGAGTTTCGGGGGCGAAAACTTCAGTTCATCACCCAAATTCGTGCCAAATCACTTCATTTACTTGCAAGTAAGTCATTCATGCCTGCTTAGTGACTCATAAACATGCTGTGGTGTTTGGGAAGTGGAGAAAACAAATGTTTGATTGGGTGAAATGTAAACCCTATATTCATTGCAAATTCACTTCTTAGGGTTTTGAAACAAATGTTAGTGATATTGTGGGGGTTTCCAAACTTGTGTTATTTGATATATATGTTCATACCATCTGCTGTCAGTGGTGTCCCTACTTATTACCTTAGCCTCACGCTCTCTCTCCTATTCAAATCACTGCTGTCATTACCATTGTCATTGTCACACTGTTTATCATTCATATTGTAACACAGTCCCATATTCACTTTTCCCTATTCTCCATTGACAAAGCCTAAATATCATTGCAAGGCTGTACGCTACACTATATTTCTTCCTACTCACTTGTCAAAATCCCCATGTAGTCAAAGCAGTGACTATTTTCCATTCAAACTCATTTGATAGAACCTTTATCATTGTGGCTTTCCTATAACACTTTGATACACATGTGACACATTTGGGATTAGAGCATACACTGAACTCTAGTTTTTCACCATACTTATATCAGCATATATTTTGCAAACATCTTGATTTCAGCGCCATGTCAGAGACGGATTCAGTTTATGAGCAGGAGTATGACAGTGATTCCACAGCAGAGGTTAATGTGCCACGTAGGTCTCACAAAAGTGGTAAAAGTGGTAGGCATGTCAGGGAGGAGCCTACTTCTTTGGTTCAATTGCAGGCTTGCCCACTTGCAATGGATTGTTTTCAGCATCAGTCATGTTTCCAGTACTGTGAGATGATTTCACAAACCCAGCATCATCATGAGCTAGCTCGTCTATTTGTTCTACATTTACATGATGGCCGTGTAAACCTTGCCGGAGTTAACTTCATTCTGTCACCAGAGACCATTGCTTAGGCCACCGGGATACCAAACATAGGAGAAGAATGTAACAAACGACAGCAGCTAGAGAAATCCTACTATGAGCCATACATCAAACCTGGGTATATGAGGCAGTTGAGCAGGGTATTTCCATTCAGATTTCTGAAGGATGAGTTTGCACCATTGATGAAACTCATCATTCGATATTTCAGTTGCGAGGGCAGATTATCGCGCCTCTATGCGTACCATATCCATTTGTTGATGCATTTCACGAGGGTACGTATGATGAGCATTCCATACTTCATGTATCGCAACATAGAGCGGATGACATTTCTTGTACAGAAGAAGACCCCAGCACAGCAGCATAGCAGTATATATCATTACGCGCTGATCAAAATCATGGCGGTACATCAGCTGACATAGCAGGGCATTGCTTGGGAGGATTTCATCTCCCGTGACTTCTTCGTAGCGCCACAGTCACCTCCCGAGGCAGTTAATGATGAGGGAGAGACTTCACACCATCTTGACATTCCTGAGATCGAGCATATCAGTGCTCTAGTGTATGTGACATATCAGCGAGGCCACAGAGCCTTATTTGCAGCTACACGACGAGTACTATCTCCACCCGGGGTGGAAGGGGTCTCGTTGACTTCATCAGCAGCGCGAGTACTATCTCCACATGGTGTGGAAGGGGTCTCGCCTTCGACATCAGCACAAGTACAAGTTCAGGACAGAGGCAAGAGGCCTATGCACGATGAGGGCCCTTCAGGAGGCCGAGACACTGATTTCACACTCATCGATGTTGATGCGAGCTCTTCTAGCTAGAAACTGAAAGAGATCATCCAGGAGCAGAAGGCCAAGATTGACACGCTGAATGTGAAATTGCAGAGAGATCAGTGGGTAATAAACTACCTGGAGCAGCGGAACAAACAGCTAGAGGACCAGCATACACTTGTAGAGTTGCGGAAAATCCGGGAAGACCGTGCATTGGCCCGGAAGAGACCAGGTGACATGACACCGGCTGATCGAGAGACTTGCCTCACACATGTTAACATTCATCTGGAGAAGTTGTTGGTGAAGGCCAATAGAGACAAAGACATGCTCCGTCACATGAAAAATCATTATTGGGCCCATAATCACGTTTGCCGAGCTAAAATGAAGATCCTGAAGGCAAGGTTGAGCAAAGCACTAAAACGGCGAAAGAGGCCTGATCCACTTCGTATTTTGGTCGAGGCTTCATTGGCTGAGCATGAGGCATGATGGGAGATCTTCGCTCCAAATTTCACCAAATTCTGAGAAGTTTTTTTCATTTTGGAAAATTTTGGTCTCAAAACAGGTTTTTCCGCCCAACGTGTAGCGCGTCACGACGCGCGCTTATGATTGGGACACTTGCTGGAGGAAAACTTTGTATTTTTTTATTTTTCATGGTAAGTTATGCATGCTCAGAAATGGCTGAAGCATTTCATCAAGTTTTGGATGATCAAAAGGGCCAAAAACACCATGAAAATCACCTTTCTGCCACCTTTTGCACCAGCAGGAAGTACTTGTGGGAGAATGAAGTTTTGGAGGGGAAAATGAGCTCCAAATTGGGAAATTCCACTTGGGTTGGATAGCAGACATCCATGGCTTTCCAAAAAGCTATCATGAGTTTGATTTTGATGCCAGAAAGTGCCCCAAAATCAGGCTGAAAGGTGCACGATGCATAGAGCTCAAGCGCGCGGCGCATAGAGAAAATTGGTCAATTTTTCATTTTCCAGCTCAGGATTTCGGCCAGTTCGACCAGTTTTGATTGTGGATGTAGTTTTTGAATTATCTTGATGTAATTTTTTGGTTTTAATGTAATTTTTATTCACTTTTACCTGTTCTAAATGATTCACTCCCAAAAAAGTGAAAATCAAGTGAAAGAATCAGTTTCCTTCCTTTTAGAGGCAAGTTGTTTGGCTGCCTAGAATCTAGCTCCTTGTTTAGAATTAGTTGAAACTTCTCCTAGAAGGAGGAATTTGACCCCTAGAGGCATGGGAAGGGGTTAGGATGGTCTATATGATGTAATTTCTGAGACACTATCAGGGTTGGACTCTTGGGAAAAGTTTGGCACACTATTGTACATATTTTCTACATTTTGGCTAAGGAAAGATCAGAGGTTTTGCAGCACCTGTTGGGATTCTTGTGGCTTTCAGTTTTGATGGCATTTTCTCTCAGTTATTTGTAATTTCATTAATTTTTAATGTATTCCATTCCCTTCTTTTGCTTCTGAAACTAAATGAATGAGTAAATGAGGTTGAATCCATTGTTTCCAATGCTCTGCCTTTAAATTTGTTTAGTTTTACATGTTTTCACCAGTCTGGAGAGGATTCCTGTTCTCCCTTGCCCTCTTCAGCTCCTTGTCATTTTTATCCATCCATACACCTAATCAAAAAGCATCAAGACTACTGCCTACCTTCCCCCAACTCGAATTCTGTAAAGATCTGGCCTCATCCCCGAGCCCAAAATTGTTTTTCCCATTTTTCCAACGAAAACCCAAAAAATTTAAATCAAACTTTCCTATCTCTTTACTAGCCTAAAATCAGTATCCATTATAAGTCATCTCAGCCCCTTTGAAGACCTTTTGCCGAGATAGACCCGGAGAGAGCCCTCTCCTGTCCTCGTAGGGCTAGCTACGAGGCTGAGCGTGGTTTGATGTTGCCTTGAGTTTTACCTTATTTTAGCCTAAGGTAGATTTGAGTGCTAACATAGTGGCGACCATATTGGGGAAAAATATCAATGGTTTGCTTGTTGGTGTGTTCGTTTCATGAGTTATAGACGGAGTCTGAAGTTACGCCAGGTAGCTTTCGAAACGCTTTTGCCATGCATAAGCGGAAGTAGATAAACGCTGCTTCAGTCGATCTCCGATTAGCTTGTGAGTGCAGCACTTAATTTGCAAATTACCCCAGTATACTTATTCGTTCTAGACTTTTGGATGATTGATTCTAGAAGTCGATAGGCTGAAAATAATCTATTGTGTCCTTTGAATTTTTCTTGAATAGATCAATACACTGGCTTCAAAAAGGCATACCAGATCAAATCCTGATCCAAATCCGTCTCTAGTATATGAAAACCCCAACCTAATCCCAAGAATTTTCCGTCGAGAAGCTCCCATTATTCCTTTGGTCAAATCTCACTCATACCCCATTCTTTTTTAATACATTGAAGATATTGAGTTTGACGATCAGTTCGAGTTATCATTGTTTGAAACCAAATCCAAAAGTGCCACTAGTTCCACCGTCATCAATCCTGAGTTCATCAAGTATCTAGAAGTTGAGCAAGAAAATATATCTATCGATAATTATATTCTAAATCTTCAAAACTCCATTGTGGCAACCACCATTGCTGAATTCATTAAATCTGCTTCACAAACTCTTGGGCCATCTGAAATTGCATCCGGTTCACGAATTCCCACTGAACCTCCCTTTATCCCTACCATTCCAGTACAGCCTGAGATCTCTGATCAGCAATCAGCAATAGTTCTTCCTCCATCTCCACCGCATACACCTCGTTCATCTACTGCTCCCATTCCACCTGTTTCTCCAAGAAAGCAGATTATAAATCCGCCAAGAGCCATGGCTGCTAGATTCGCACCTCTTGTTTTACCTGCAAATTTGGATCCTATGCCCGCTGATTATCAGAGTAAGATTCCAATATTTGATGGCACTCTGCAGAGTGTGTCCGCTCAACATCATATTGTTAGAATGACATATTTCTTGGACCTGCATGAAATAGATGAAGAGAATGTGTCCATGAGGTTGTTTGCCGAAACTTTTGGAGGTGAGGTTCGTAAATGGTTCAGAGCTCTACAACCCACAAGTATCAATACATTACAAGTGCTTCAGACACAATTATTAGATCGATGGGAGATGAAAAAGGATCCGCTGCAAATTACTTCTGAGTATACCAGCATCAAACGTAATCCTGGTGAGTCCGTTCAGGATTATATTATCAGATTCAATACAGTGTATAATGCAATTCCAGATGACTTAAGACCGTCTGGAAAATCAGCTCTCCTTAAATTCCCGGACGGTTTCGATCCGGAGATGGCTTATTCACTACGAGACAGAGATACACCTACCTTGGAAGATATGCAGAAGATTGTTGTTAGTGTTGAGGTGAATCTGAATGATAAGAGAGCCCAGTTGAAAGCAGAAAAGAGAGTGACCATAAAAGAAGAAGCTTCCACATCTGCCTCAGAACAGCACTTGCTTCGTGAGATGGAAAAATTGTTCAAAAGAATGACGCTTGATAAGCCAGAAACGCAGATTCTTAATCCCAACTACCGTGGCCAGCAGCAGCCACAGTTCAGAATTAAGCAGCGTGAACAGAGAGCACAAGAGCCGACAGCCCAGCAACAAGTTAAAACACCACTTTTGCAGAATTTTGTAAGTCAAGAATTAGATGATGATGATGATGTAGTAGGGGAGAAAAACCACTTCTTTACTCCCGATGATCTGCCCATTTACATCACTGAGGATGAAGAATATGGAGAAAGTTCAGCTGCACAGAAATATGAGGATTTCATTTTAGCAAATGATACAGCTCTGGAGGAAGAATCAGATGAATACCAAAGAGGGTATATGAATTCTTTGTCCACTCAGCAGAAGCAATACTCATTGAGAAACAGAGATGTGCCCATAAACCCAATTCAGAAGAGAAAAGAGGCTTCAACACCTAAGATGGATTCACCTATACCACAGAATAAAGGAAAAGAGACAATTGATCCCGTAGCTAGTAAATCATCATCAGCGGAAAAGGCCAATCAGTCAAATATAATGAAAGATAAGGCTAAAAAGAAAGAAGTTCTGGTCAAAGAGGTTGAAAGAGTTTCAGCTTTTAGTTTGGAGAATGAAATTTCCAAATTGAAGGTATCTATTCCTTTGACAGAAATTATGAAGAACAGCAGCTATCGAGGTCAAGTTTCTAAAATTCTGAATTTTGATCCAATGTTTGACACGGTAAATATTGAAGATGATCAGCCCGAATTGATATTTGGGCTTGCTTTATATGGTGAGTCCCCTTACAGTGATGTTCCGCCCTTTTATATCAGTTTGAGGTTGCATGAATATGTATTGCACAATGCCATGTTCGATTCTGGTGCTTCGCACAATCTTATGCCAAAGGCGATCATGGAAAAGTTGGGTTTAGATATTACAAGGAAATACCATGATTTGTATTCATTTGATTCCAGCCGCGTGAGATGTATCGGACTCATCAAAGATTTGGTTGTAAGTTTAGATCAAATTCCTGTGAAGAATGTCTTGATGGACATGGTTGTGGCAGACATTCCTCCTCGATTTGGGATGCTCCTTTCTAGATCTTGGGGGGAAAATTTGAAAGGTACACTACAGTTAGATTTCTCCTATGCGACAATTCCAGTCTTTGGTCAAATGAGAAAGTTTTATTGAGAGCAGAAGATGAAATACATGATAACAAGCAAGGAGAAACCAATCAATCGTCCTGTAAATTATGTACATACCGACTTAGAGTCTTTTGTTTTGTTGGCTGATAGTTTTAATGATATAGATAGTCAGTTAGTTTAGGCAGAAGATATACCAGAGATCACTGAAAATTTTAGAGAAGTTCTGCAGAAAGAAAGACGAGAAAAGCAAGCTACTGTTGAGAAATCAGCTAAAGACAATGGGCAGCAAACAGGAAAAACAGAGATGGCGCAATTTCAGCACTTAGAGGAGGATGAATATGGTCTTTGGACCATGGATTTCGATGGCGCAGTGGGTAGTGATGGATCTGTAAATGGTGTTTGGATACGCAGTCCATTTTCCGCTCCGGATAAGCTTCCAAGCATGTGAGAGTATGTTCCTGCAAACTAGCATTTGACTATTCTAACAATGAGGCGGAGTATGAGGCTCTGATTGCTGGCCTTAAGATTATAAGAAAGCTGAAAGTGAAAAGAATTGCAGTCTATGGTGATTCGGAGTTGGTGATAAAGTAGGTAATGGGTGAGTTTCAAGACAAGCATCCTCGCATGAGGGCTTACCGTAATGCAGTTTTAGATATTTTGAAATTATTTTTAGATTATACCTTGACGTGTGTGCCTCGCATACAAAATGGTGTTGCTGATGGACTTGCTAAGGCAAAAAGTAATTTAAAAATTCCAATGAATTCCAGCAACAAGTTCGAGATCCATGTGAAGCACCGCCCCACCGTTCCGGACAATCAGAGATGTTGGCAAGTTTTTCAGGACGACGAGGAGATTGGTGATTTTCTGAAAATAAGGGTAAGTTTAAAGACACCTCCATAGATACAGAACATGATGATGGTAATGATGATATACAAATAAATCAAATGGAAGTGCTGCAACTTAAAGATAACATCATTCCTAAAGGATTGATTCCTTTAGAGGAACTCTTTGATCAAGACGATGTAGCCCGCAAACCGACATTGAGGCCCACTGAAAAAGGTGTTGAAAAAGTAAATATTGGGATAGCTGAAAATCCCAAGATGGTAAAGTTATCCAAGTCATTGTCACCAGAGGTAAGAGCAGAGTATGTGAGATTTTTGTCTTCATTTGTTGATGCTTTTGCGTGGGATTACTCAGATTTAAAAACATATGACACTAATATCATTCAGCATGCTATCCCTATTAAACCAAATCAGAAGCCTTTCCATCAGAAGTTGAGGAGAATCAATCCGAAGCTGCTACCGTCGATTGAAAAAGAGGTAAATAGGTTGTATAAGTCAGGAATCATTGTGCCTATCATATTTTCTAATTGGATATCAAATTTGGTGCCCATGAGAAAAAAGACAGGTGAGATCCGTTTGTGTATCGATTTCAGAAATTTGAATAAGGTATCATTAAAAGACAATTATCCGCTGCCAAAAATGGACCATATATTGCAGTGAGTAGTTGGAGCATCAAGGATGTCACTACTCGATGGCTATTCAGGATATAATCAAATTTTAGTGCATGAGGATGATCGTGACAAAACTGCGTTCACCACTCCATGGGGAATGTTTCATTATGCCAAGATGCCGTTTGGTTTGAAAAATCCAGGTGCCACTTTTCAGCGTGCAATGGACATGGCTTTCGCCAATGAGAAAGATGTATTTTTGGTTATTTACCTTGATGATTTGACTGTGTTTTCAAATTCTGATGAAGAACACTTATATCACTTGAAAGATGTTTTCCAGAAGTGCAGAAAATATGGCATTTCACCGAATCCGAAAAAGAGCCTGTTTGCCATGGATGAAGGCAAACTCCTTGGCCACATCATATCGAAAGACGGCATTCGTGTTGATCCTGCATGTGTTGAAGCCATCCAGCAAATTGAAAAGCCCCGAAACAAGAAAGAAATACAGTCATTTAATGGTAAAATGAATTTTCTGCGTCATTTCATTCCAAATCTTGCTGAGCATCTTAGAGAAATCACGAACATGCTGAAAAAGGACAGTCAGGTAAAGTGGACAGAAGAGGCGGTGAAATCATTCAATTTGGTAAATTTAGCTCTTTCTTCAGCCCCTATTTTAATCAGCCCGGACTACACACAAGACTTCATTTTGTTTTCATTTGCTTCTGAGCACACTTTGGCAGCTGTTTTAATGCAGAAAAGGGATGGAGTTGAGAAGCCTATTGATTTTTTTAGTCGGATTATAAGGGACGGAGCGTTGAAATACAACATTATTGAGAAACAAGCACTTGCTCTTGTAAAGGCCTTGAAAGATTTCCGTGTGTATATACTGCATTCCCACATTATAGCCTACGTTCCTAACGCAACAGTTAAAGATGTTTTGGTACAGGCAGATCTAGAGGGAAGACAGGGTAAGTGGATAGCTACGTTATTAGAATATGATGTGGAGATTAAAATGACTAAGCTGATCAAAGGACAAGGACTAGCCAAGCTCATGGCTGAAACCAATCTGCATGCTCTAGATATAAATTTGATCGTTGCCATGTCTGATGAAGATGAGGAGAGTACATCATTTTAGGTATCTGATATTTTTGTTTCTTCCCCTTGGTATGCTGACATATTATATATACTTCAGAATTTGTCTCCACCACCTGGGATGCCTAGAAATAAGAGTAGAACCTTGAAGTTGAGGGATGCAAAGTTTTGCATATTGAATTTTGCATTATATTAGAAAGACCCTGGTGGAATTTTATTGAATTGTTTGGTAGAGGAAGAAGCTAAAAGAGTTTTGGAGGACTTTCATAGAGGAGATTGCGGGGGCCATCTATTTTGGAAAACCACAGCGAATAAGATTCTAAGGGCAGGTTACTATTGGCCTTCTTTATTTTCTGATGTATATAAGGCTGTTAAGAATTGTCACGAATGTCAAATTTTCGAAGGGAAGCATAAATTACAGCCTTTTCCTCTCAAACCAATTGAAGTCAGTGCACCATTTCAGCAGTGGGGGTTGGATTTCATTGGGGAAATCCATCCGGCATCTTCCGAACATCATAGATGGATATTGACAGCAACGGATTACTTCAAGAAGTGGATCGAGGCGATTCCCACTCGACAAGCCACGGATGCGGTAATCATCTCTTTTCTTGAAAATAATATTCTGTCACGTTTTGGGTGTCCTAGTAAGATAATCACAGATAATGCAACGGCCTTCAAGTCAAAGAGGATGGTTGAATTTTGCTATAAGTACAACATAAGCTTGGGACATTCGACTACCTACCATCCGCAAGGAAATGGCTTGGCAGAATATTCAAATAAGTCTTTGGTGAATATCATTAAGAAATTGCTGGAAATAAATAAAAAAGGCTGGCACAAGAAATTAGTGAATGCACTTTGGGCTGATAGGGTAAGTCAGAAAAAATCCATTGGCATGTCTCCTTTCGAGTTGGTGTATGGGGTAGACATAGTTTTCCCACTTCTCTTGCTGTCCCGGTAGTCAAATTTCTTTACGAAGCCGGTAGTGAGGAAGATCCTATGCAGTGAAGGATAAATCAGATGATTCATTTACAACAGACATGGGAGGAGGTATTTCAAAATACATTCAAGTTACAGGAGCGCATTAAGAAGATTTATGACAGGAAGGCGAAAGCAGATAAGTTTCAGCTGGATGAGGTGGTTTTGATGTGGGATGCTCGAAATGAAGATAAGGGAAAGCACGGCAAATTTTAAAACCTTTGGAAGGGTCCTTTTAATATTGCAGCATATCGTGGTCAAAACGCCTTTATTCTCAAGGAAATGAATGAGGATGATTGTCCTGGAGGGCCGATCAATGGTCGGCTGCTCAAGCGATACCACTTCTGAGTATTTTCTGTTGATTTCATCATCATTGTATATATCGTTTTACTTCTGTTTCATCGCAAGTGTGGACTAATATATTTTCTTCAGTCTGGGGCTCGAAGCGAAGGCTATAATTCTAGAGAAGGAGGTTAGTTGGTTTGAATTTTGTCAAGTCAATTTTATCAGTCTTTTCAGTTTTAAATTCGAGTCAGTTTTGCTCAGTTTTCAGTCAAATTTTTCAGTCAATAAATGTGTCCAAGGTTTTTTGTTATCTGTTGAAATAATGACTCCATCGCCCAATGGATGAAGGCACTGCCTAGCTCTTCTAGAGATCTACCGTTCTTGGCATCTCCTTGGAGCCACCATCCCCATTGGAGCCAATGTTAGAGTCGGTCCTTACAGCCCTCCGTCAGAGATCATTTCGCTTTTTGCATATCATTTTTAGGTGTCTCGCTCATTCCACTTTGTTGCATTTCGCTAGGGCATGCCATTGACTGACGAGAGGGTCTGGTCGTCTTGTATTTCCTCATGCTTGTACCTGCAGGGCTAATTAAAATTCCTCAAAAATCACTGAAGTTCAGGTCACGTCATTCATGGTCATAAATGATTATTTTTGTCAAAAAGAGTCTTTAGTCCTAGAGTCTAGGGTTTTCAGTCTTTTGATACATGTAATAAAAGCCCGCAGGCCATGAGGTTGGTTTCGAAAAAGGTTCCTATTTCATATTTTATTCTCAAAAACATTTGAAGACATTTCTAGTCCAAAACTCTGTTTTGAACTAGAAACTATCAAATTTTTTTTTGTAATAATTAGGTATTTGTTCCACCATAAAAAGTTCAAAAGCAGCCTCTGGTCTTTGCCGAAGCCAAAATGCCAAAATACCTGCAAAAACAACCAAGTTTCATCAGTCCAAGACTCAGAAAAAACAGTGAAAAACCAAAAGACAGAATTGCATTAAATGACAAAGTGCCAAGATTGCCAAACATTACAAAGTGGGTTATGGAGAAAATTAAAATCAAATCTGATTCTTGTGAGATATTTTCCAACTTATATAAAGCATTGAAGACAAATAATTTTCACAAATTTCCAAAGCAAAATCGAGTTTGGAGGGTTGGAGAGCAAAAAACTCGTTTTCAGAGCCGTGGAGTTGAAGTGGAAGTGCGCGCGGCGCATACAAGTGGCGCGCGATGCACATACCGCGCGCGACGCACTGGGCATCACGGGCCTGTGCAATTTTGCACGCGTTCGATGCACACACAGCGCGCGATGCACTGGGCATGCGCGCGGCGCATAGAGTTTCAGGGCCGAAAACTTCAGTTCATCACCCAGATTCGTGCCAAATCACTTCATTTACTTGCAAGTAAGTCAGTCATGCCTGCTTAGTGACTCATAAACATGCTGTGGTGTTTGGGAAGTGGAGAAAACAAATGTTTGATTGGGTGAAATGTAAACCCTATATTCATTGCAAATTCACTTCTTAGGGTTTTGAAACAAATGTTAGTGATATTGTGGGGGTTTCCAAACTTCTGTTATTTGATATATATGCTCATACCATCTGTTGTCAGTGGTGTCCCTGCTTATTACCTTAGCCTCACGCTCTCTCTCCTATTCAAATCACTGCTGTCATTACCATTGTCATTGTCACATTGTTTATCATTCATATTGTAACACAGTCCCATATTCACTTTTCCCTATTCTCCATTGACAAAGCCTAAATATCATTGCAAGGGCTGTACGCTACACTATATTTCTTCCTACTCACTTGTAAAAACTCCCATGTAGTCAAAGCAGTGACTATTTTCCATTCAAACTCATTTGACAAAACCATTATCATTGTGGCTTTCCTATAAAACTTTGATACACATGTGACACATTTGGGATTAGAGCATACACTGAACTCTTGTTTTTCACCATACCTATATCAGCATATATTTTACAAACATCTTGATTTCAGCGCCATGTCAGAGACGGATTCAGTTTATGAGCAAGAGTATGACAGTGATTCCAAAGCAGAGGTTAATGTGCCACGGAGGTCTCACAAAAGTGGTAAAAGTGGTAGGCATGTCAGGGAGGAGCCTACTTCTTTGGTTCAATTGCAGGCTTGCCCGCTTGCAATGGATTGTTTTCAGCATTAGTCATGTTTCCAGTACTGTGAGATGACTTCACAAACCCAACATCATCATGAGCTAGCTCGTCTATTTGTTCTACATTTACATGATGGTCGTGTAAACCTTGCCGGAGTTAACTTCATTCTGTCACCAGAGATTATTGCTCAGGCCACCGGGATACCAAACATAGGAGAGGAATGGAACAAACGACAGCAGCTAGAGAAATCCTACTATGAGCCATACATCAAACCTGGGTATATGAGGCAGCTGAGCAGGGTATTTCCATTCAGATTTCTGAAGGATGAGTTTGCACCATTGATGAAGCTCATCATTCGATATTTCAGTTGCGAGGGCAGATTCTCGCGGCTCTATGCGTACCATATCTGTTTGTTGATGCATTTCACGAGGGTACGTATGATGAGCATTCCATACTTCATGTATCGAAGCATAGAGCGGATGACATTTATTGTACAGAAGAAGACCCCAGCACAACAGCATAGCAGTATATATCATTACGCGCTGATCAAAATCATGGTGGTACATCAGCTGACACAACAGGGCATTTCTTATGAGGATTTCATATCCCGTTACTTTTTTGCAGCGCCACAGCCGCCTCCCGAGGTAGTTCATGATGAAAGAGAGCCTTCACGCCAGCTTGACATTCCTGAGACCGAGCATATCAGTGCTCCAGTGTATGTGACATATCAGCGAGGCCACAGAGCCTTATTTGCAACTACACGACGAGTACTATCTCCACCCGGTGTGGAAGGGGTCTCCTTGACTTCATCAGCAGAGTGAGTATTATCTCCACATGGTGTGGAAGGGGTCTCGCCTTCTTCATCAGAACAGGTACAGGTTCAGGATAGAGGCAAGAGGCCTATGCATGATGAGGGCCCCTCAGGAGGCCAAGATACTGAATTCACATTGATTGATGTTGATGAGAGCTCTCCTAGCTCGAAACTGAAAGAGATCGTCCAGGAGCAGAAGGCCAAGATTGACACGCTGAATGTTAAGTTGTAGAGAGCTTAGTGGGTGATAAATTACCTGGATCAGCGTAACAAACAACTAGAGGATCAGCACACACTTGTAGAGCTGCGGCGAATCCGTGAAGATCGACAGTTGGCCCGGAAGAGACCTAGTGACATGACACCAATTGAGCGAGAGACATGCCTCACACATGTTAACATTCATCTGGAGAAGTTGTTGGCAAAGGCCAATAGAGACAAAGACACGCTCCGTCACATGAAAGGTCATTATTGGGCCCGCATGCACGTCTGCAAAGCAAAAATGAAGATTCTGAAAAGGAGGTTGAGTAAAGCACTGAAACGGCGAAAGAGGCCTGATCCACTCTGGATTTTGGTCGAGGCTTCATTGGCTGAGCATGATACATGATGGAGGGTCTTTGCTCCAAATTTCAGCAAATTTGGAGAAGTTTTTGTCATTTTGGAAAATTCTGGTATCAAAACAGGTTTTTCAGCCCAACGCGTAGCGCGTCACGACGCGGGCTTATGATTGGGACACTTGATGGAGGAGAAATTTGTATTTTTCGATTTTTCATGGTAAGTTATGAATTCTCAGAAATGGCCGAAGCATTTTACCAAGTTCTGGATGATCAAAAGGGCCAAAAACACCATGAAAATCACCTTTCTGCCACCCTTTGCACCAGCAGGAAGTACTTGTGGGAGAGTGAAGTTCTGGAGGGGAAAATGAGCTCCAAATTGGGAAATTCCACTTGGGTTGGATAGCAGAGATCTAGGGCTTTCCAACAAGCTATCATGAGCTTGATTTTGATGCCGGGAAGTGCCCCAAAAGTAGGCTGAAAGGCGTGCGACGCATAGAGCTCAGGCGCGCGGCGCATAGAGAAAATTGATCAATTTTTCATTTTCCAGCTCAGGATTTCGGCGAGTTGGACCCGTTTTGATTGTGGATGTAATTTTTGAGTTATCTTGATGTAATTATGTGGTTGTAATGTAATTTTGATTCAATTTTACCTGTTCTAGATGATTCACTCCCAAAAAAGTGAAAATCAAGTGAAAGAATCAATTTCCTTCCTTTTAGAGGCAAGTTGTTTGGCTGCCTAGATTGTAGCTCCTTGTTTAGAATTAGTTGAAACTGCTCCTAGAAGGAAGAATTTGACCCCTAGAGGCATGGGAAGGGGTTAGGATGGTTTATATGATGTAATTTCTGAGACACTATCAGGGTTGGACTCTTGGGAAAAGTTTGGCACACTATTGTACACATTTTCTACATTTTGGCTAAGGAAAGATCAGAGGCTTTGCAACACCTGTTGGGATTCTTGTGGCTTTCAGTTTTGATGGTGTGTTCTCTCAGTTATTTGTAAGTTCATTAATGTTTAATGTATGCCATTCCCTTATTTTGCTTCTGAAACTAAATGAATGAGTAAATGAGGTTGAATCCATTGTTTCCAGTGCTCTTCCTTTAAATTTGTTTAGTTTTACATGTTTTCGCCAGTCTGGAGAGGATTCCTGTTCTCCCTTGCCCTCTTCAGCTCCTTGTCATTCTGATCCATCCATACACATAATCAAAAGCATCAAAACTACTGCCTACCTTGCCCCAACTCGAATTCTGCAAAGATCTGGCCTCATCCCCGAGCCCAAAATTGTTTTTCCCATTTTTTCAACAAAAACCCAAAAAATCAAAATCAAACTTTCCTATCTCTTTACTAGCCTAAAATCAGTATTCATTATAAGTCATCTCATCCCCTTTGAAGACCTTTTTCCGAGATAGACCCGGAGAGAGCCCTCTCCTGTCCTCGTAGGGCTAGCTACGAGGCTGAGCGTGGTTTGATGTAGCCTTGAGTTTTACCTTATTTCAGCCTAAGGTAGATTCGAGCGCTAACAATATTACATATACAAAGTTTAGAAAATAATGAAAATAAATTCATGTAATTTATAATTATCATTATTTTTTTATGATCTTACATACTAAAAAAAAAAAAAACTTTAAAAATGTCGGTGCACTTATCATCCTAATAGGCCCCGGTGCGTCATATTAATACAACGCACCGATGCCTCACATTTACACACACTGGAAATGAATAAAAAAAAAAGAAAAAAAAATGCAACTCTATTTTGTTTAAGTTAAAAAAAGTGGCTATTTGAAAAATGGGCAACAAAATATTTTCGAAAATCTAATTTGATAAAATAATTCTTTAAATACTAAACACTTTTCATTATTTCACTATTTTTGCTAAAAATTTTCAGTGAGATTTTTGGACACAGACTTGGAGCAAGAGAGCAAGAGGGCACTGTGGATGGAAAAATACGTTCCAATAGAAGTATTTAGACAATTAGGAACCAAAAATCTGGTGATTCAAGCCCTTTATCATAGAATTTTAAACCATTTCGTGATTAAATTTAATTCTTTTTTTTACTTTTTTCTACAGTTTTTTATTTTTTCTTGTAGTTTTATCCATTTTTACCCTGAAACCTTTATTTATTTATTTTTTCCCTTTCTTCTCCTTATTTATGTGACTTTAGAATTAGGGTTTTTAATTTTAGATTGAAATCCAATCCACAGGACGACTTGCATAATCAGATCCCAATCCATTTGACAATTGTGTGAATTTTTGAAAAAAAATTCTTTATCGATGTGCCCTGCGTATGCCACCGCACCGGTGCTCTGTATTATTAGAGCGCATTGCACAAGTTTTGTGTCGTAAGAAATTGTAAACATTTTCTTAAATCCATGCGCCAAATCTGAAATAGGGCACCAGTGCTCTCTTTAACTAGGAAAGCACCATTCGGTGTATTACACTGTTTTTGCGGTACGTTTGTAATACCCCACACACTGTTAGGTCTATTATATTTTTTTTGTGGTGAATTTATAATACCGAACACACCATACAGCATATTATACTGTTTTGTGGTGCATTGTTAATATATCCATGCACCACCGGCGGTGCGGATTTCATGAAAGGCGCACTTGTGTCTCAAGATTTATTTTCTAACTGCATAGTTGAGAATTTATTTATAAATATATTAATGAATGATATGCTATAGGTTTCAGATCGATAAAGAAATGACTGAAAATATATGAAGTAACAAAAATACTATTAACACATCAAGAAAAGTAAAAAAGACAAGTTCTTTGTAAATTCTTTATAAAGAATATTATTTTTGAACTATATGTAACTTTAACTAATATGTATTGTTTACTATGTATCATGCAGAGCCACAAAATTATGAAGCTCGATATGATTATTTTTTATCTACGACCAGAAGAGCGTAAAAGTTTAATGGAAAAATTGCAAAAATATGAATCAGGTGAATGAAACAATACTATCGATCCAATATGAGTTTCTTTTTTTAATTATCATTAATAGTATACTTAAAATTATTAGATAACATGTGTCAAACACTCTACTAATTCACATATGTTTAATGTTCTATAGAGACCAAAAACTCAGAAAATGAATGTTGTTCTAAGAAAAGAAAAAAATAGAACATGCAAATGAAAATGAATTGCTCCTTGGCTCATCCGGAGTGGTGCTGGAAGTTCACGAAAGGGGGAAAAATTTTTACAAAAGTTTGAGGGATCTAGTGGAATGAATACAACAACGTGCTTCAAATGTAATATGTAATCATTGAATTTTTCAATCATTAGGTACAATAAATAAACAATTTAGCATTAACTATTAATTTTCAAGAATTTTCTTATAGAAAATAAAAGAAAATGGAACACATTCAACACATAAAACAAGATGACAAGGAAGAAAATAGTTGATCTCTAAGTTTGTGAGTAATTTTTACTTCCTTATAACAACTTAACTAGATTTCATTTTTGTATTTTTTAAGTTGTTTTACAAAAATCTTCATTGAATGTCTTCAAATAGGTGCTAACATGCAAAGAATAATCATCATATGAATTGATTGAAATTGGGTTAAATATGGGTTGTGAGTATATGTTGGCATATCATAATTTAATTGTGGAATTTGTAAGCATCTATCGATCTTTTTTTAATTAGCTTTTTCTATAATTAATAGAACAAAAACATCTTTCATATTAAATATATGATTTGTTATGGGGTATAAAACTTGCAGGAAACAAAATATGGAACCGCGCCAACAGATGAAATTTTGAAAGATGGCATGGTACATGGTTTTGAAAGAATGTGTATAGTTTATGAGTCAGTTGTTGCTATGGTACGTCATTTTTCTTTTCAATTTACATTGATGTATATTGTTTAATATTGGAAATTTCATTATTCTCACCAATGTACATACACTCATTTCAGTTCATTTTTATGTTTGTAGATGGAAAGTGAAGAAGAAAAAAACAATCAACGCCATGAACACAACATTCCTGAAAATAACCCAAGTCATGGAAGTAGCTCTGGCAGTGACAGCAGTTGAAGCGAAGAATGATGATCACTACGTAATTTGGATATCAAAGCAAGGCATTTTATTTTTTGAAATATGTCGGTGAAATCAGACATTTTGTTTCATGTAATGGACATAGTGTCCCAATTGAAAGACAAAGGGATACAAATAATTGTCCCATTTTGTATGATAAAGACTGTCTTATTCATATATATATATATATATATATATATATATATGTTTTAATTTATTCTATTGTGTTCCCCATTGTCATTCTCAAATGCACTAATAAAAATTTAATTCATATGAATGTTGTTATAAGATTATATATATGTGTCAAATTTTCATGAATAATGAATTTAAAAAAACCACAATAATTCTGATATGATATAAAAAATTAATCTAAACAACACATTCAAATGCATTAATAAAAATGTAATTAATATGAATATTGTTATAAGATTTGTCGACTTTTGATGAATAATGAATTTAAAACAATCACAATAATTGAACTGTCAGAGGTGGATGTTTCTAAAAAAAACAAAATGAAAATTGGTGCGTTTATGTGTCTCTATGTACCGGTGCATTTATGATTCTATGGGAACCACACTAATACCGATTCCAGTTATAAATATCGGTGCGCTTGTGTGATACTGCGCACCGGGGCATTTATGTATTTGATGCAGGAGCATCAAGGCCAATTTTCATTTTTAATTATGTAATAAAGGGGGGTGTGAAATTTTAATTATTTAATTAATTTTTTATTTTTAAATAAAATAGGAGATAAATTATAAAAGTGAGGATTTTGTAAATATCCTTTTATTAATTAAAAGGATATGAGAGAAAATAGAATTAGGTAGAAAATTTAGGGAGTAGGAATGCTATGTACGGAACTTATTTGAGTCCACACCTAAAATGAATTTAAATCAGATTTAGTTGAGGATTAGGTGGAGAGATTTTTGGAGTGAATTAAATTCATTATTTATGTATAAATATGAGTGGTTTTTGTGAGGA